>JACTOM010000031.1:767341-871492 GCA_015832385.1 Elymnias hypermnestra
GGCCAGGTCAAGAGTACTCTAAACCGACGAACTTGTATGAAAGGTTTAATGAGAATGAAAGAAGCGAAGGAGATATGCAAGGATCGTGGCAAGTGGAAGGATGTTGTCTCTGCCTACCCCTATGGGAATGAGGCGTGATGCTATGTATGTATGTATGTATTATCATATTAATTAGGACATCCATAACACCAGAAAACATGTAGAAAACATATTATAGGCATTCTTATTTAGTAGTTTAACAACTAACGATAATTTAAATGTAAATTATTTAAATTCCACATAGTAATTTACAAATAATATAGGTACTAAAAATGTTCTGTCCTCGTGATACTACTCGAAATTTTAAATAATTACACAGAGCTTTTACCTTTTAATTATCTGTAGTAGTTATAAATAAAATTGAAATAATCTTATCGAAATTTGTATTACTTCACGTGTATTATAAATATTTATTCAGTATTTATACAAAAATAAAACAATGTAAAAAGGTATTTTAGTTTTTAAAAAGCAATTACATTCATATTCGATTTGACAACTTGACCAGTTAAAAAAACCAGAAACATAATTTAATTTGTATAACAGAAATATTGAATTTTTTATATTTGATATAAGGTTATTCATACAAAATATCTTTTTATATTTCTATTATAGCTTTGAACCTTTATAATATATGGTTTAGCTGCTTTTGCATTTATAATGTTAGTACAAATAATCCAATCATAAATTCCTTATTGAAGTAAGTTTTTACAGCTCTTGTCACATTATTTTAACATACGGTTATTGATAATATTCATTCATGGCTTACAAAGATTCATTTGCATCGTAATCTGAGAAGAACCCACAAGAAACTGAGTCGGGAATACATTTATCTTACTCTCATACTTTTACATCGTCTAAATAATCCTCCAAATTATAGCACGATTTTTCAATTAACTTTATAAAAATATTAAATTTATTCCGTGATATGTCCAGAAAGTCTTCTGAAAGTTTTGCGTTATATTAAAATCGATGAATATTTTTGTTCCACCTGTCATTCAATATTAAAACCGATGATTATTTCTTTAAGGCAAAGTTTATAGTCCCTTATAGCCTAAGTGTGTCACTGTATTGATAAATAGCCTGAACTCGTTACTTCATAACTGTCACGAGTAGACGATATAAATATCAAGTATTTAATACGTTCTACTTCTTTACAAAATTAATGTAGAAACAGTGGTGATTAAAAGCAAGACAATTCTAGAACAAAATATTATTTAAGCCAAAGTTTGTCCGTTGATAATGAATCTAAAATTGGTTCGGAAAGTTGATTCTACCGAGGAAACACCGAAGAGAAACTCCACAGTTACTCCTTTTTATTTTTGACTTCTATATATGGAACAAGCTGAACAGGCGACTTCGTCTGCGTTGATGTTTTTTTCATTGGTTTGAATGAGTGGCATTTTTATTAATTTAGGCAAATTGCTTTACAAATTAAAAACATACGTATACATACTTTATTGAGTTATTTGCTGTGTATAGTCCTTTTTCAGGCTCTAGATTATCGCACTACCAAATTTTAATCAATTTCGTAAAATCCGTTCTTAGCTGACCTCTATATGGCAAAAGGAATATTCCTACCAAATTTCAAGTCTCTACGCCTTATGGTTCCAGAGATATCATGATGAGTCAATAGATACCTGGATATCTATTTTATATATATATGTGTGTGTATATATATATATATATATATATATATATATATATTTATAGTATTTTATATTATATATTTATAGAGGCATAGTACACAACAAATGTACTCTCTATTCCTTCACTCTCATAGTCCGATGTGAGTCCGACACGACCGGAGAGAGATCAGGCGCAGGACCGACGGCTTAACGTGCTCTCCGAGGCACGGGGGTGGATCACACTGCCAACTTCCCAACTTCATGCAAATATTGAGAAAATCTTAATAGAAAACTCAATATTGGTTTTTGATTTGGCCCGACCCGGGTCTCGAACCCAGGACCTCATGTCTGTAGTCGAACATGCTAACCACTAGACCAATGAGGCAGTCCAAGTAGGTAAGTAGGTAACTAATATTGAGTTCATGCTGATATACTCACTCACAATTCGACATTTTTTATAACTAAATTGACAAATACAGTAGCCTGTTTAAACAATGACATTCGTTAACAGATGGCGCTAGAGGGATATTTTTTTGCTCACACGCCATGGGTGGCCTTTTGTATATTTGTTTATTTATCACCAACGCCGGCTCTCACTTGATATACTATGCGGTTTTTTATCATATGCTAATACACTGTTTATACGCCAAAGTATAATTTAACAGTAGAACTACCACTCTTGAAAAACGTGTCCCCTGTGATTAGATATGGAGAGCGGCTTTTTATTTACAGCCCCCGTTGTTTTGATATGTTACGTGATTTAATATGTTTTAAATCAATTACGATGGCCTCACTATGTAATCAAATTCAGATTCAAAATATCGTTATTCAAGCAGAACTTTACAGCACTTTTGAATCGTCAAATATCGTTTTATTTCATGGTACGACTGATGATGATATCAAAGAACGACTTACAATTAAAAGTTACGTGGGTTCCTCCGCGCACTATTCTGAGAAGAGTACACAACAAACTCAGTAGGGTGGGCGTTCTTTTTCTCATCATCATAACAATACATATTTTTACTTTATTCTATATCGATTAGAGCAATTCATTCACTCCCATGCTTTTCAATCTTCTAAGTAGTCCTTCAAATTATAGAAGTATTTGTCAAGTGGATTTCTTTTAATAAAATATTTAAATTTATTAAGTGATATCTTTGTTTTTTTTTAATGTACAATAGGAATGCGCTTGGCTACAGTCACACCTGATGTTAAGTGTTGATATAGCCTAAGGGGGATAGCGCTTGCCTGAGTCAGGGTGAATAGGCACCTCCTATTCACCCTGACTTTGAATATACCCGGGTTGAAGGAGTTAGGGAATACTGAAGCTGGTAAGGTATTCCTTTGTTGTGCGCATACAACTTCTTCTAGAGTTTGTTATTGAATCATATACAGTTACCCTTGAATGAAATATCAATTTTGCGAGTAATTACTTTAATTCAGCATTCAATTTCCCGCGATGAACATATTCAGAATCGTAATCTCTATTTCGTCTATTTAACTATGTTTATATAGAGCACGTTAGGCCGTCGTTCCTGCATCTGATCTCTCTCCGTTCGTGTCGGATTGCCGCCATATCAGAGTATGAGAATCAACGAATAGAGAGTGCATTTGTATACTGTGCCTGCAAGCCCGCAGTGGAACAGTGTGGTCAGTCTATGCTCTTAAAACCCTCTCTCTTATGTGTGAGGAGGCCTAGACTTAGCAAGCTGTAGCTGTAATAAAAGGAAATACACTTAAAGATAAAAAGAAACGAAGAATGTAATCTCAGAGTAGTATTATTTGCTGGTTATACTTGGCTATGTATCTTTTGTTGTATGAATTCGTATTAATTTTAAAGTAAATGTAAACTCAATTGGGTGGGCCATTATATTACGTTAAGGGACATAATTAAAATCATAGTTTCATCTTTTTTTTTACACAATTCAGTAATAATCGAAACTCAAAAAATACTTCGTTCACGCCGTATTTCTTCTTAAATTGACAGAGATCCCATTTGAGACAACCATCAATAAAATAGGCGCTGTTAATTAAATATTTTTTGAATGTTAACCAATTCAAAAATATTTAAGGATCTATTTAAATTAATCACCTGTTGCTTAAAGACACGACAACACATTAATAACGTGAAAGTCTTACCTTTTAGTGCCAATACAAAATTCTTGACTAAAAAAAACGATCACACCTGATCATACTGTGGGGAAGTTTATGAAGTACCTATCATATATATTTAAAAATAATTTAAAATTTGAATGTTTTAAATTTTTTATTGTTTTATAGACGGTTTCAATATATCCAAATTAATATTAAAGATACAAACGATGGCGTAATGTTGCGAATTAATCCGTTGCAGAAACCCGAAGTTCAATTCCGAAGGCCAAATTTAGGAAATCATACTATATAATTTGCCTAGGTCTAGTAAAGAGGTTTCGTATAGTTTTTTTTAGAGGTAGATATAGTCTGTCATGTCGCCACCCAGTTAGTCTGTGGTCATAAATAATGTCTTTACTCTATGTCGCCTCTTATAATTATACTACACATGTCGGTGATATTATAACCTAATAAGTTCTGTTTAAAAGTCCACTTTAATTGCTACTATTTATTATTATTTTATACACAGCCTACGAGAGAAATATTTTACACAGCAAATCTAAAAATGTTCATCAGAACTGGAAAACGTTTCATAAATACAAAAAACTATCGACTAGAGTTATCGATTTTGAATACTATGTTTTTTGCGAAACAGCTTTACTTTAGCTGTGTTATTCTAAAGCTTTTTTAAATACAATAATGTTTGCTTTCTAATGTCGATATAAAAACAGTTAAGAGGCAAATCGCCTCTTACCAAGTTGCTATCATTTAGGTCTATATAGTCACTGACCTTGAGATATGATATGACCTGAGATAGTCAAGCGCCAATCTGTGAGCTATAAAATGCCGCGGAATCAAATCCTTTGCGCTAATGCATCCTGTAAAAAACTTATACCTACACTTAAAAACATGACACTGAAAAGAGGTTTCTGCGTATACTTTTTATTATAAATTATTAAACTCAATCTATTTTTCTAAATAGAAATATAGCCAGAAGAAACGCATGGAATAAAGGTGGTCAAAACATTAAAGAGGACTTCATCTAATACAGAATAGAAACCATAAAAAAATAAATTTAAAAATTACTAACAATGCTAATATAAAACTTGTATGGCTATGTGGATTAAATGCCTTTTTTATTATTATTTATCGACGGCCTTTACGTATAAATAGTCATGTATAAAATCCTAATCTTGTAAGACAGTGTTTTAAAGATTAATAATTTATCAGTGTACTTTTGTACCATCGATATATATCGATGACCTGGGTTCATAAATTGGGTGACGTTATTTATGTCTAATTATATAATTTGTAAGTAGCTTATTAATAAGTAGAGGCCTTTTTCGCTGGGAAATGCATTTATGCACTAACTCCGGCTCGTAGCTCGGGAATGTGGGACTTTGCGAGGGAGGAGACTCGTAATACTCACTAAAAGCCAGCGGAACTCCCTTCATCCGTGAGTGAGACACCAGAAGGTCAGCTTGCGCATTCCTACCTGGTTTCTTGGATGAGTCCGAATGAGGATTCAAGGAAGCGGAAGTAGGTGCGCAAACATGAGCCGCCTAGATTCCCGCCTTCTTCGGCGGTGAAAGGGGACATCTACTGCATTCTCGCTCTATCGTTCGTGGGCCTCCCTTAGCGAAACTACGGTCTCGCAGAAGGAGGCCTTTCCCGCCCAACATCTCTCACTGGAGAGCATCGCGCCTACAATGCTCCGCAGCGAGAGATCTCCTCTGTTCAGTGCCATCAAGGGGTGATGCTGAGGTCCTCAGGCTGCGCATTCTGCCACTGTGTGGTGTGCTGAGTCAAAAGCTGCACCACATTCATGGCAGTTGGGCGACTAAGGTCTGTAGAGGCCTGCTCTCTGTATTAATTTAATCAAATTTCTCAAACCGTCTGTATTTGTTTATTAGTCAATAGACTTGTGTTAGGGCATTAATTAAAATTACCATTTCCTTATCTCTTCCCTTAATTTATGTCATCAACAACAGCTTTATTCGAGAAAACGTAACTTAGAACGACCCAAAATCATTGAAACCCACAATATAAAGGGCACCTAAAAGGGTTTTCATTTCAAAAGTAGTACATTGCATAGCATCAATATTATTTTATTGATTAGTGCTTGGCTGTGATCCCACGTGATGGTTAGTGATGTTACAGTCCAAGATGGAAGTGCGCTAAACAGGTGAGAGGTAGTTTCCATGAAGTATCGTATTTTTACGCAAATCGTTTGCTTGGAGGAACGACTATATTAATAGCTGAAGTCAGTGCAGACATAAACAAATTTGAAAATAAATCTTCTAAATTTACCCTCCCGGAAATCGAACTCGGTGCGACAACTAGCAAAGCCACTTACCCAGCGAGACCGTCAAAGTAAATTATTATTGCATATTTTAGGCCGAGGATATTAATGCCAATTGATTGTTGACAACAAAAAAGTTTTGTCTGCGGTTTATTTTTAAACAGTTTCATTTTATATTTATAAATTATGTGCATAAATGCAAAAAGATGTGTACAGTTCCCAATTAATAAGCAGCTGTTCAATTTATATTTGTAAATGGACTCTGGGGCTATATGTGGAAAGTATAATCGCCGTATTAATTCTCATTCTGTTAACAATATGCATTCTTTATCAACTTTGTTGTAGTTCGCACTTCACTTTATTTGTTAAGGATAACGCTGGACTATGATCTCACCTGTTGGTGAATGATGATATCGTCCAAGATAACGAAACCTGGAAGACTTGGTATAACAGTCAACCTTGTGGCTAATGATGCCAGTAATGTCTGGCTATATAATCTTCGGAAACTTCAATATGTCTAGCGTAGGTGGCTAATCTCTCTGATATTGGTGGTTCTGGCTTAAATTCGATCAGAAAGACGTTAAGACGTTTTCTAGTAGGAATACAAATAAGAACCTGTTATGATCTTTCAAGTTATCAACCGTTTATGTTTGTATAAAAATCATTTGCTATATGAATTTAAAAGAAATCTATTAATAATTTTAATTAACAGCAAAATTATTTTGATATCGGAAATAATGAGAAATAATGAAAGCATAACTTTGTGCAGGTTTTTACGGAAACTGCGCGGACGGAGGAATATGAAATTTCCCACACTTATACTTTAGAATTAGAGGAGTGCATAATACAAATATAAAAAAATATAGATAAAAATACTTGAAGTCAATAAAAAACACATTACACACACTAGCACACACTCATAACGTATACAGAGTATGTATGTCAATCACTGACAATTATGTCAAACGCCTTAAGTAAAAAAAGTTTATATTGTCAAAAGCACTAAGAAGGTTACATTAGAAGAATTACTATGGTGGTTAAGTAGGTATTCATAAAATTTCTGATGTTTTACTAACTTTATTATTTTATCTTTCATACTGCTTCTTTCTATTTATTTACAATTTCATACATTTTGTTTGGAAATATATATAAACATATTATAGAATTATAGTCTTTGAACTAGAACTTCAATAATGTTTAAGCTTGTAATTTAAATTTATTATCGTCGAATTTCGACCCCTTTTTTTGTCACGCACGGAAATGCCTTTACGCACACCGATCAGACCTAAAATCTTATCGGGAGTGTGCGACTCGCTGGCAAGCCAGAATACCCACTGAAACCCAGTGACGCCCTCCACATCCTTTTGTGGAGCACCAGAAGATCGGTAAACGCCATCTACCCTGGCACTCTTGAAGATTGCTCTGGGAAACTTAAGAAGGAGGAAGGAGAAGCGGAAATCTACGCCTCCTATCTCCTTACCTCCTGGGCCGTAGTAAAGGAGCGACCACAGCGTACTCCCTCTGTCTCTCATGTGTCTCCTTTAGCGAAATTACAGTTTCACAGAAGGAGGCCACTGCCAACCACTCTGCCAACACCGGTGAGTATTGCGCCCATTATGTCCTTCAGCGAAAGGTTTCTTCCGACCAACCACGTCAATCGATGCCGTTGGCAGACCACTAGTTCGAATAAAAAGCCATAAGTAGTAGTATTATTTATTTAGAGATAGATACACCATCGACTTATCATTAGACGTTCTTTTTAAGTCACAAAAGATACGTTCAGTATGATTTACTATAGAATATAAATATAAATTAAGTGTGATGTAAATAAAAAGAGAAATGAGAAATGTGAACATGCAAATAAAGTAATGTAATGAATAACAAAAATACATGTAACTTAATCTAAAACTAAATCCAAATACGGAGAACCTACGTAATAATTTAGTATATTATTTAAAAGAAAATTTTAATCAGTAACAAAGCATAATGAAGTATCTGTAACAATAGTTATAACGTCCAATTAAAAATTAGCGAGGATCTCGAGAGCAACGGGCCGAAAAGAAATCTCGAATCCCGGAATCCGCATAAAAAGCAATTGTGTACGGAGTCGCAATTACCTCGCGTAATTAACGCCGAGGCGTGGCCGCGTTAATGAGGGACGCGCAGAGGCGGCGGCGGACGTAATCAACATTAAAGATTGGCGGGAGATGCGCCTCTACCTCCCCCCGCCCGGCGCCCGCACCCCCGCGCGCCCCTCATTACTTATACAAAATACTTAAGACGAGCGTCGTCCCGCTCTCCGCGCGCTAATAGCTCGCGCCCACTCTATCGCCGTCCCGCTTCGCCCGCTAAGCGTAATTAAGCTCGCCTCGCCTCGCTTCGGCCCCGCCTTCTAAGAGGCGCGGGGGAAGCAGCGCAGAGCGGGGGGCAGCCGCCACCGGCCGCGCAGTGTGCCGGCGACCGTCGACAGTGTAACGTCGCGCGTGTTCGCCCAACAATCCGATACAAGCTCATCAACACCAGTTCCTCATTAACAGTTCAGTGTTATCGTGCCCGTTATTTTTTTTGTGTTTTTGACTGATACCCAAGTGTTGTTTGAGTTATTAGATTATTGGACAAGTGCTTGTGGCTACGTGTTATGCCGCAAATACGTTCTTAGCGGCGTTCTGCGGGCGATGCTCAAAGGTTTTTGTTATTTACATTTCGTTATTTTCATTTAATATCGTGTTAGAATATCATCTTTGTTAGATTACTTGTACTAAAATGAAAATTACTTGGTATAATATTATAAATTTTAAAAGCGGTGCTTTGTTTTGATTTAAGCGCACGTGAATCTGTAGGTAAATAGAAGTGATGTAGCAATTTATAAAAGAAAATTCGTTTGTCATTTCAAATAGTTTCATAATTCTTCGATTTGGAATTTAAAAGTAAAAATTGATTTTAACAAATGTTTTGAGAAATACGAATTGGTTAATGTTATACTGAATGATAATCCAATAGGAAAATTTTCAAATTGGATTTGAAGCAATTCCACATATTTTTATTCATTCAAATAATGAAGTTATTTGCGCAAATGAAATTATTACGATCGCGGCAATATGAATGTAATTGTATTTTAAATAAAGAACGCTTGAAATGTAAAATAATCCAAATCGTAATCATAAAAAATTTAATAGAATTTATTTTTATTGTTTTGCTTTTAAATTTCGAATCGATATTTGAAATCCAAATCATGATATTTGTAATAGGTAATAAAAATTTTAATACGATCGAGATTTCACGATCCATTTTGTTTTTAATTCTGATATTTTACAGTCTCACATTTGTTTTTATTACGGGTATGGTTTTATTAAGGTTTTTGGTATGAGACATGTATGCCTTTTTTTAGGATAGATAAGATCTAGGCCGTTTTGATATAATTATATTTATGTTCTGTTTTAAATTCCAGTCTTTATTCTTATTAGAATTTATGTATGTTATGTTAAATTGGTTTTATGACTCGATTGCTAAAGTCGTTGAATTCTAATAGCTTTGAATTATAACATAAATCCTCTTTTAAACAATCGACCAAATATTTTATAGATCGAGTAAAAGATCTATTGAACTACTCGCTTACGGGAAATATCTATTAATAAGTCTATTTAATGTTATGCCAGTTATTCAGGATAAAAGATGTGTAGCTGCAGTAATTGTTCTGTTACAAAATATATTGAATTTCAATGTTATAATACCTAATTCAAACAGGCATTTGCAATATTTTAATTTTTAAAATGTTGTTATTGATTAGTTATTTATACGTAGTTACATTAATCGATAGAAAATCCTAGATTTCCTATATATACAAAATGGAAATCCCTACCTATATTTTTGTAGTTTATGGTTAGGATTTTAAAATATTTATTTTTTATTTTTCTTCATTTACTTTTAAATATTTCACTAATTTTGTAATTTCTCGTTGAAATGTCATGGTTAATTTTACGCTTAAATATACCAATGTAGCATTAAGTGCTGTATTGTGTTAAAAAGCTTGATCTAAATTTTACCTATAATGAGGTATTGATATCTTTTTTTATAATTTACTAAATAATACCTTTATTTTAGTGTAAATTTTATTCCGACTACAATGAATCATTGCAACGAAATTTTGCATCCTCTATATCAAAGACTTTCATCTAATAGCATAATTAAATAAAAGCTTACACTTTTTATCTAGATATGACAAGAGTCTTAAGATTTAAGTAATAATTAATACTCTAATCAATCTTATTAGATATATAAACCGACATCGACGGGGAGTGGCTTCTAATGAAAAATTTTGGTTTATGTAAATAAATATTGTATTTTTCCCTATAATATATATCTTATTATATTATGTCTGGCACACTTCGTATTCCCATAAGTTAGGAATTATACTGTCTATTTTGCTTCGGCTTTGTTACTTTATCAGATACTATAACAGAAATGCTACAAATGTATAAATTCTTGACAATTATAACAAAGACTAATTAGAGCAATTTTAATAAATAGTCTTTAAGTACTTCACAACTTCAACAAAGTTATCAATTTAAGACACTATATTTATAGTAGCAGGTTTACCACCATCAATATATTTTAGTTTCTTCTGGACTGGAAATCTCTCTTCATAATTATGTAAAATTTACGAAAGTTTACATACTCCAAAACTATGACTTCTCATAATGATACATTCAGTTTTATAATTAAATTTACATTTTTTAACGAAATTTTTTTACAAGAAAGTCTTAATCAATCCTATAGCAACATTGTATAGAGTATCATATCAATATTATACCGGAAAACATAACTAATAAACAACGGCCCATACTTAAAAAGAATCTAGTATGAAATCCTAATTTGATCAAGCATCTTGCTTTAGTAGCTGTATGATTTAAAAAAAACTATGACCTAAATTGATAAACAGGATGATATATTCATCAAAATTACATAAACTTTAATATATCTATAACGCAATTTAACCGTTTATAGTAGAGACCATCGAAATGTAGAGGTTAAAGGTTGAGTAACAGCCTATTAACGTCCCACTGCTGGGCACAAACCACCCCACTCATAGGAAAGAGGGTTAAAGAGGCAAAATTAACAATAACCTTAATTTTTCCTCGGTCGCTATACAAAAGAATATCACTGATGAGACAGCTCTATGACTTTTTTTTTAAGAAATGAAACCTTTTGACCGAATACTTAAAAAAAGAATAAGGAAAAAGCAGTTGTGTACTAATTTATAGCAACAATTAACTTTTTTGTTAGGAAGCTAAATAAAGACATTTTACGTAGAGTATCACATAACTTTTGATGAGCTCGGTGACGAAATGGTACTCGTACTTTGCTAGCAGAAGTCCTGGGTTTAATTACCGACAGTACAAATTTAAAAAATTGCATCTTCTAATTTGAGATTGGACTAGTGGGCTTCGGCTGTGGCTAGTTACCGACTACCAGCAAAGAAATGCCACTAAGCGAATATTTGCGTTCCATTACAATGTTGTGTGGATAACATTAGAGGTATACCTCTTACCAGATTAACACGCTTCCATATTAGACTGCTCCACTTAATATCAGTTGAAATTATGATCAAGTGCTAAACTGTTAGCAACAAAATAGTAACTATTTTCAATATAACTTTCATAAGTCAACAATTTATTTATAAATACGTTATATGAAATCGGAAATGAAATGTGTATGTTATCCTATAATATAACGAGAAGGGACTGACCCTCAATACCTATGTATTCATAGTTTCGTGATCAAGGGTAACATTAAGAAACCTCTACAATTTTGGAAAAAATAAGTATAGTTTAATATCGCTTTCCTTGTGAGTCATAGAGAAACGCATAATATATTATTAAATACTGTTTTAGTCTTTAAATTTTGCTAGAACAATAATACATACCGGGCATTTACTGAATGCCCGAGAAAAGATGCCCGGGCAATGAGGCCCTGCCTCGAGGCCCGTACCCCGCAGAATGCTGCGATGAACCCAACTGGACAATAATACAAACGTCTTAGAATACTTACATATGTAGTTAAAAAAAGAATAACCTTTATAGTGTCAATAATCTGATGTTACTATTTGAATTAAACTATTTGATTTTATACACATACTCTTTGTCTTTACTAACTTGAATAGTATAAATTCAATTGAGATTTTCAAGTGCAACATCTTTAAGTGCATGAAAGTTTTACGTTTGAAACGCGTAATTACTGTCACGAAGAAGACTAGGTAGTTTTAATATTTAGAAATAACATGTGGCATTTTAATTTGCCACTCGTCGTTTAATAATTTAATATACTATTTTTCATTAAATAGAAAATATCTACTTTATTTTTTTTTAATTGTAAATTAAAACAAAATTTCATGAATAACGTCTAATATTGACAAAAAAACACGTGGCAATTGTAAATAAAAACAATTCGTCATTTGAGATTTCAATAAATTGATTGTATAAATTTCTGCACTGTTAATATTTTAAAGACAATTAAATTCATTAAATTCCTATCACATCTTCTTTTTTCCGTCCCTCTAAGTCTGGGAAATCTAAAGTTTTAGATTTCTATAAATATAAACAAGACTAAAAATTTAGTGTGCCAAAGACGTGAGACATAATTTTTTAACCTAGACATCTCTATTATTAGATCGGTATAAACCTATATTTTGGTACTATTTAGTGTTCGCTTATTTTAGAAAGATCTCATATTTTATCAAATTAGAAATGTTAGACATAGCTTTTGATGAAGAAGATGGTGTGACAAAATACACAAGATGACTCACGTACTTAACTTTTAATAAATAAAATATTAAGTGAAAATTTACTGAATCGTACCTATTTATAAAACAGGAGTAAAAAATTAAATGGCCTCTGATGCATCTGCCGAGGTAATATATAAGTATAATACGTAATGTCGCCGCTTGCATCTAAATCTGTATTTAAAAGAAAATATTTTTGTAATAAAACTATAAACTACAAGGAATACAGTTGTAAATTGCAGAGTTGAAATTTGTTACTATTACTTTTCGTTAATGTAGTATTATAAAAACTGCTATTAAAATAAAGGTTTCCTACCCTTTTACGTTAATCTAAACTGCCCAAAAAGCTAGTGTTGTTTACACATTTACGTATGTTGTTTATAACTTTTGAACATTTTGAATAACGTTTTAAGGAGATCGCATGACTAACAAAAAAACGAATGAAACTCCCACTTGTCGTTACACTTCTTAGTTATATAATCTATTGATCTATTTTATTCGCAACAAATCGATGTTTATTATATTCAATGTGCTCTCTATTCGCGACAGAGTATGCAAAGTAAATCGATTTCCATACCGACGGTGGCGCCATTGTTATGTTATTCGCACCGGCCTCTTGCGCCTACGCACCTTTATCAATTATAGTTTGTGCTCTGTAATAAATTAAATATTGTTTGATCACTGATATCGATCTAAGGTCGTTTTGATTAATGACTATATCTGTCCCGAATATCGTCTGGTCGATATAGGGACGGGTCGATGTGATCTCGCAAGATGGCCGCCCCCGTTGCGAGGGAATGCGCGAGCGTTTCATTTATTTTATTAAAAAACTCACTTTTTGTTATTGACTCACAAAATTTTGGATGTATTCGAATAATTTAACAAATTTTAAAAGAAATAACTAATACATTAGTAATAAAAAATATATATAAATAAAAAATAATTGATATAACAATTTATTTTTCTCATCTATATATTAATTGAAGAAAATTACAATATTTTTAGTATGTTTTACAATACCTTGCGATGTGTGGCATAACCTAGAAAATGGAACCAGTTTATCATTTATGCTACACAATCTCCAGATTATGCAGGGCTGCTCCCTGGGTTCTTTTCAATTGCAGTTGAGAAGAACCCTGGGCAGGGCTGATTTTCAACTGGATCCCTAGTCCAGGTGCCGCCACGAACGCAGCCGATACAACCTTTTAATTTATATTACTACTACATTAAATGAGTATAATAACTATAATTTAAAGTAAATATAATTAAAATTATACTAAAGACTATTTATTATACATATTGTTACATTCATATACATAAATATACACATATTTGATTTATACAGATTTTTAATGGAATACATGACAGAAAGGAAATCTCCGAGACGGAATGTTGGAATTCTATTTGTTTCTCAAGCAGAAATCTTTTCAATAGTTTTTTGAAAGTACTTTTTGGTTAAGTAAATACGTGAAGGAGAATAAAATTTCTCCCATTTACAATTTATGTAGAGAAAGAGTGCAAAATGATAATATTTGAATGCCTAAAAAACAATTAAAAAAAGCATAAAACTACCATGTTTTGACACGCACACGCTTATATAATCTGTCAATCACTGACAATTACGTCAAACGTCATAAGGTTACGTTAGAAAAGTTTTTATAGTCAAAACCACTAAGAAGTTTACACATTGCAAAAATTGGTATAATTAACTTAAAATTTCTGAATTTCGATGTAACTTTAGGCATGATTTAAAAAGAAATATTTTATACAACTTATATTCATGAATAACCAATCTGAATAATACACAATCCATACAAAAGCCTTTTAGAAATAACAAACAATTATATTTTAGTCACATTTTGTAACAAGATCGCTTCTGTTAATAATAAAAATTTAATATTTTTAATATACAGATTTTCAACGCGTAAAAATATTTGTACAATGTCGGACTTGTTACAAATATTACTTATTTATTCGTTATTTAAAACTCGTATTAAGTGTATCGTAATAATTTGTCTCAAATAATAAGATTTGTTCAGCTATTATGCACGAATAGTTTTCCAAAAAAACTATAGAATTATAATTGTATACTTATTGTTTCATAATGTTTTAAACTAGGGCTCTGAATACCTAAAATATGAACTGAAATTTATGTAAAAATTTGCAAATATGGTTACGGTACTGTATTCTTCGGGATAAGCAGCAAGATCCAGACGGACAAATGTTAATATGTATTTAGGAAAAAGCTGTTATTTTGATATTAAAATAAAATTGGATTACCTTAAGCTGGAAATGCAATAAGTACGCGTAACGTTTCCACTTTCCAATCACTGTCGCTTTACAAAAAATGCATGTAAGCATTGCATACTATATATCTCAATCAGCGCATCATATTATTAAATTGGTCTAATGGTTTATGTTTGACATGTTGGGCTACGTACAAGAGATTCTGGGTTTGAGTACCGGGTCGAGTCAATTCTAACATCGATATTGAGTTTTCTCTTGAGAATTTCTCAATAATTGCCCGAAGTTGTGTAGTTGGTGGTGTGCTCCACTCCCACGCCTCGGAGAGGACGTTAAGCCGTCGGTCCTGTGCCTAATCTCTCTCCGATTGTGTCGGATTGCCGTCACATCGGACTATGAGAGTGAAGGTATAGAGAGAGCAGTTTGTGTACTAGCCTACCAATACGCAGTGGAACAGCGTGCTGGGTCTGCTCTGAAAACTCTCTCACCTATGAGTGAGGGGTCCTAGATTAAAGTTAAGTAGCAGCCTATTAACATCATACTATTGGGCACAGGCCTCTTCATAGGAGAGACGATTTTTAGAGGGCTGCTACTCACCTTACCTTTTTTTACAGCATATTCGTTAAAGTCATTAAAAGTGAACTAAAACTTCGATTAATTTCACCACCTTAGATTCATATTAGTCAGTAATCTTGTAAAGATGTCTCTTAGTAAATCTAAAAGAAAGTTAATTGAGTAGTCGTTCTATAATTTGAAGGAATACTTGGAAGACAAAAAAGCGTGGGAATTAATGAATTGCTCTATATATATCTTGATATAGAATAAATTAAAAATATATTGTAATGATGACGACAAAAAAACGTGCATCCGACTGAGTTTGAGCTCCTTTCAGATCAGGGCGCTATCCTCGTAACTTTAGATTGCAAGTCGTTCTTTTATGTTATCATATTTCGTACATTTAAATAATATATGGAAAAAACGATATTTGACGATTCAAAAGCGGTAAAGCCTTACTTAAATAAAGATATTTCGACTTTGACTTGTTTCTTACTGCGTTCAGCGCCATCTGTCGTGCGGTAGTTGAACTAACCTTTATCGGCCTGGGAAATGCGCGCTACAGACACTTCACAGATAAGGACCATCGTGACGGCTCGTTGAGATGGACCGATGATAGGGAGATAACACTTTTTAGTACCTATTTGTCTTCGGGAGTACGCACTTATACGTAGATTTCAAATATACTCACTTTGAGTACTAGTACAGCCGTTATTGAATAGATACTTTGTATTTTAATTTACAATAACAACGCTTTTTTGATGTAAAACTTCTTACGATGCGCTATATGTACGTTCGAATGAGACTTTCATAAAATGAGAAAAGCCTTTGTTTGCCTCTAAAATTCTTACAAGATATCCTGTTCTCTACTGTTAAAGTTAAGTCAACGGCTCCAACCATTTGAGATCTAAGACTATATCGTCATTTACTATCAGGAGTGATCACTGTCAAACGCGAATCTGTCAGCGGTAATAACTCCAAGTTTTTAAATTTTATCTTAATGATTACTGATATTTGCCACCTACCACCATTCCATTTAAGCAATATCTCTAACCCAAAGGTTGCCTGGTAGAAATCGCTGCGTAGCGATAAGGCCGCCTTTTTGTCCATTGTTTTCTTTTCTCTTTTACCTTGTTTCTGTTCTATGTTTCCTGTGTGGTGTACAATATATTCTATTTGGTATATAAATATTTCTCTAAACTGAGTGTGGTTTCTACTTTTTTCTTAACTTCAATCTTTCATGGTTCATATGTCTCAATTGATTAACCATTTCCAAATTTATATTAAAACAAAGTGCATTATTAATAAGAAGTTTGTTTTTCATGAACGTATTTGAAATGTTTACGTGATAATGCTTTAAGTCACCGACCTGAGGGCATCGCCATTTAGCCTAGATACATTGTATTACACACACCGACAATAGAGCTCTCAAATCCAAACGATCTCGATAGAAACCTCTGAAACTACTAAGCATAATGCTCCACAAGAAGTTTACATAACAGGATGAGGTCGACACTGAGGTCGATCGTACAAAATAACCATCTAAACGCATAGATTTAAATGTAAAGATATGCCTCCATAAATGTTTCACGTACGTCTATCTATATAGAACGATAAAATATGGCCCCAACTATTAAATATAATGTAAACTACACCATATCTTATTATTTTATGCAATTACAACGCTATTTTTAATATAAAGCTTATGATTATAGAATAAACTGATCTGATTGTATAGTCTAAGACTTATAGCCGTTCCCATTAAAGAGATAAATAAAATAAATATATAATTTAATCGGGATTATTAACAAAGAAACGATTAAACTTGTGCTAAATGATCTAAAACATTTGCTTTTCCCTTTAAATGTATAAATAAAATAATTAAAAGAATCATAGCTGTTGATAAAGAAAAATTTCACTTGTTATTTTGTCCAAAACCTTGCCTTTCCCATTAAAAAGATTAATAAAATAAATGAATTTTTTAATTGGAATTGTTAACAAAGAAAAAACTGAACTTGTGCTATATGATCTGACACATTTGCCTTTAAAGACTATAAATAAGATTTAAAAAAAAGATCAACATAACTGTTATTAAAGAAAAATTGAACTTGTTGTTGCTTTTTTCCATTCTCATTAAAAAATTGGATTATTATATTATTTATTTACTACATTATTATCACATTATTCAATTATATGTTTAACTATTGAGTAATACGAAATCATTTTTATTGTTATTAGTCCATCACATTAATTAGTATTAACCTTCTCACAGTAGTAATTCTATATCAATCAATAGAAAAGCATTTTCTTACCTTTTTCGCAAACAAAACATTTGTCACTATTATAATATTAGTGATATTTAATCACAAATTATTCTCGATTACTTATAAAATCAAAATAAAAAAATTCTCTGTCCTTTGGAAGTTAATCTACCACCGATTTGGAAGATTGAATCTACTTAGATGATACTGGAAGAAACTCAATATTTACTTTTTGATCCCAGTTATTATATTAATGCTATTTTATATATATAAACATTAATTGATTGAACCTGTATATGTACATGGAACTATTCAAGTACAAGCATTTAATATCTGCAAACATTATTATATTTTGTAAATTCTGATAAAATATTATGTTTTAGTAAAAATTCAATTGTGAAATTCAACAAAGATATATTTAAGACTTTGAACACCATTTCAGCCACACATGGTTTAATATTCTTGTCAGTCATTTACATTTTCTTCAGAAAAGTTTTCTATTTAAAAAGAAAATGTAATTGCATTTATATACAGCAAAATAAAATAAAAATTATACATATTGAAATTATGGAAATATACCTATTATAGAACTACTCTTATTGATCTATTTTAGGACCAAAAAGGCTACATTGTCTACGAAGTAATATATAAGTCAATGTCTAAACCACTCTTATGAATGGATTCGGAATTCAAATTCATGATGTAACCGTATAACGGAAAACCGTTAAATGTGGCGCGTGTGACCTGCATCGTTTACCTAAAACGTTCTAAGTTCGTTGGTTCCTTTTTCAAATTCACATGTAAGATCATAAATTTCCGTTCAACAACGGTCGCGCTCGGTACGCAAATGTCAACAAACATGGCGCTGTCGAACAAATCGATTACCGAATTTTGAACGCCGCATTCAGGCGGCAACTGTTATGAAATCCTTTCATATTTGTTTTACGTCTTTAATATTTACACAAGTAAAAGTATCAGAGAGCAATAATCAATTATAACTTACTTACACATTCATAAAGGGAGCGATTATAATATTTAAGTTCATGAAAGAAAGAGACATTTATTCTGTAATGGTGTTACCAACAGTATTCTTAATCTACATTTGCAGCGTTACTATCTGTAACACCACCTGGAAAAGGTTTATAACTCAGCAATTGTCATGTGTTGGGCAACACTGATTTTCAACTGTGACCTCGGTAACGCCACAACGTGTTAAAAGATAAAAAAAGGAAAGTGATAACAAACAGTAAACTAAATTTAATCCAGTCTTAATAAAAAGAGCATAGCATCATAAACTAAACGTAGTAAATAAAATTTGTAGATATAAATGAAAAGATATGATAGACTAATGATAAAATTAAAATAAATATAAGTCTACAATATAGAGGATTCAGCAAAGTAATTCTCTGCTTCTTTTTGTTTTTTAACATATAAAGTTTCAAATGATGCTTAAAAGTATACTTTGTGGCATAGTCTCGGATGGTTGGGGGAATGTTGTTCCAACATGTTTGCAATGAATTATCTATAAGAGATCTATTTCCATCTAGGTCTGACTACAATAAGATAAAGATTGCCAGCTCGGATCAGCTCGGTCTTTTTAAATGTTGAAAAATCAATTACTGAGTTTCACGATATAATTCACCTGTGGCCAATGGAGAGAGGTTTTAAGAAAGAGCAAGCAAGAGAAACTCAATAGTGCTTGCCCAGCATTTAAATCCGCGGCATCTCTGAACCATGCATCCCTTCACTAGGCCATCATACATCTTTTACACAACGTTATTTATTAAATTCAAACGTTTAAGAGATACGTGTATATCTGTGTGTAGGAACCAATTGTTAAGGATAAGAAAATATGTAAGGATAATAATTCTAACGGTCCGTTTGACAAAATACCGAACATGTTATTTATATTGTACAAAGCAACGGTTGTATATTTAAATGATTAAAGTATCCGCTCTCCGGTTCCATTTTACTCGTTTAGTTCAATTTATCTGTGCCCGTTAACATCAATAAGTTTTTCGTTTTCGTACGTGCTTATATGGGTATGATAATTTGTTTCCGGTGTATGCGGCGCGTGCGCATGCCAAGACAAACTATTACATTCATGGCGTTAGCACGATTTGCATTTGAAATATTTCGTATGGCTCGCGCCTAGGACTTACAATGGTTGAAGAGGCGTCTCAGCAGTTAATGCCTTGTGCCATATCACATTTCGTGGTTTATTTTTCAGACTCGTGCCCGGCTGGAAGGTTCCTATTGTGGGAATGTGTGATAATGGGACGCATTTCGTGACACACGTGTCTGTAGAATGAGCCTTCGGTGTATATACGAGAAACCGTTTAAGGAAGGGTTATCGTAACTGATTATAATGTGATATATTGTACATATAATTTGAAAGGGTACATATATTACTAATTCAATATAAAATAACAACTCGTGATGTCTGTTATAGGGAATAAACGTATATAGTTTACACCATGTCATCAATAACTCCGTCACTCCTAAGTACGTAACATTTCGCATGTAAATAATAAAATTGTTTGTGAAACAAGATAATATTTGCTCACTTATATTAACCTTGATACCACAAATTACTTCGTTCGCTGTTTTACTGATAATTACAGCATTCATCATTTAGTTATTTTTTGTCCACAGACACTGTAACGGTCGACGCAATTGACATTGCTCGTTGGTTACATGATTCAAATACCGTACCTTTTTTAAGTTTGTAAAACTTTTTTGTTGAAATATTACAATAAATTTATTAATACTAATAAATAATAAAAAATATAAAAAATAGCTGAATTGTAATATATGGAGATAATAGCATGAAAATACAGACTGAATGCTTTTGTTGTTACGTTTAGTCTTTTACTGGTAGAATGTTTAAACTAAAATATATTCGTTTGGTTCTAACCAACCTGATTGTTTATAGACATTTTAAATTTGTCCTAAAGTCCTATTGTTAGTGTTCTAATATTATAGAAGGTCTATTTTATAATAATATAGAAGACGTTGACTCGTTTTTGTTGACGAAATGTAAGAGGACGTTTAAATTAAAGAGTATAAACTTCGGTTGAAAACCTAATGAATTAAATTAGCTGGATGTGCTCAAAATAT
Source organism: Elymnias hypermnestra (assembly GCA_015832385.1). Taxonomy (NCBI): domain Eukaryota; kingdom Metazoa; phylum Arthropoda; class Insecta; order Lepidoptera; family Nymphalidae; genus Elymnias; species Elymnias hypermnestra. The sequence continues at coordinate 788,357 of JACTOM010000031.1, forward strand.
TTGTTTACGATTATCAACATGTACAATAACGCGTATAGGTTTCCATTTTGAAGTGAAATTTCTTTAGGAACACGAGGATACCATTTTTAGGCATGAAACGCGTGATTAGCGCCACGAAGATGTGCAGCGTTTTTATACGCTAATTCGTTTGAAGGTTAGGTAGTTTTAATATTTACAAATAACACGAGGCAGTTTAATTTGTCATTCGTCATTTAATAATTTCATATACTATTTTCCATAGAATATAAAATAAAATTGTCCGTTCTAGATTTTAATTTGAAAAATAAAATTTAATTAATAATTAGTAATTTTGACAGGCAATTTTATTTACATTGCGTCATTTCAATCAAAATCAAAAAATCAAAATCGAAATATCTTTATTCAAGTAGGCATATTAGAGCACTTTTGAATCGTCAATTTTTTTTTCTTTTCTTTCCCACACTCTAATTCTAATGTACGTCTGATGATGATACTTCAGAACGACTTAAAATCTTAAGTTACGAGGGTTCCTTCGAGCCCTATTCCGAGAAGAGCCCACAACAAACTCAGTCGGGTGCTTTCTGTTATCATCATCATTACAATATCATATTAGTTTAATATATTTCAGTTCAAATTAGAGCAGTTCGTTCACTCCACGCGTTTCTATCGTCTAAGTACTCTTGCAACTTATAATACGATTTTTCTATCAACTTTCTTTTAACAAAGACTTTGAATTTATTAATTGACATTTCTAAAACGTCTTGTGGGAGTTTATTATAGAAACGTATACAGTTACCCTTAAATGAGTTGTTAATTTTATGCAGCCTTCTAGAATTTACAACAAGTTTGTTTTTGTTTCGTATGTTATATGATAAACATTCACTCTTTTTATTGAAAGAGTCAATGTTTTTGTGTACGTACAATAAGTTTTCTAATATGTATACGCAGTGAACTGTCATTATTTGTATTAACTTTCGACACTTTTAATGTTTTAATGACATTTAAATTCATTAAATTCCTAACATATCTTCCTTTTCCCTCCCTTTAAGTCTCGAAAATCTAAAGTTTTAGATTTGTATAAATATAAAAAAAAACTTAAAAATTAGTTTGCCAAAGAAGTTTCACTTCTTACATGTGTATTTTGTAAGCACGCGCTTTTTTTCTAATGCTGATAGGTTATCAACTCATCCTATGTGATGTTACAGTCTGAGATGGAATCGCGCTAATTTGGTAAATAGTTATTTACCTGTTATGATTTCTATACTTTTTAATAATGCGATTACCAAAATGTACAATAACGGGCAGGTGTAGTTTGCTAATTAAGCGAAATTAATCTGACAGCATTTCACGATGTGACGTAAAGGTGGGGAGATGCTTTTGTTTTATTGAATAATTGCCGCGAGGTGTTTCGGACGAGACGAACTGGTTCCACCAAGGCCAGCCGTCGAACTTGCTCGGACCGATGCCTCTATTCTGTAAGACGAACGATTTCAATTCGTATACTTGACGATTGACAAAAACAACTAGAATCACGATCTACTGGGATTATTTCAAGTCATTGCATTGATTTTTCTGTTTTATTTTGATGAATGATCGAAATAATCCGATTTAAACACTTATCAAGTCACAATAAGCCATTATATGTTTAAATGAAGGATTTCTATCAAAGTTAGACATAGACTGCCTCAATGGTCTAGAGGTTAGCATGTTCGACAACAGACATGAGGTCCTGGATTCGAGTCCCGGGACGGATCAGTTCAAAATCGATATTGAGTTTTCTATTAAAACTTTCTCAATATTTGCTCGAAGTTGGGAAGTTGCCGGTGAGATCCATACCCGAGCCTCGCAGAGCACGTTAAGTTGTCGATTTCTCTCCGGTTGTATCGGATTACCGCCAAAGGACTATGAGGGTGAAGGAATAGAGAGTGCACTTGTGTCCTTTTATTAAAAAAAATTAGTTTGCTAAAGAAGTTTCACTTCTGACATGTGTAACTTGTACGCACTCACTTTTGGTTTTTTTTTATTTCTATAACTTGTAGGCTATTTATCTTATATTGCTAATTCTATTAATCTCTATTTAGTATAGTGGTCGTATTGTTGTATGCCTAATAAAAAATCCATTAAAAATCAACTTTAATTGAAAGCCCCATCAAAATTATTTAGCAAATTAACTAAAGATATACATTTTTTTTGCTGCTTGAATTAAATTAAAATGTTTCATAAGAACTCTTACATTACGAACATTAACATCAATTTTATTTATTTTTATAGATTGTATACAAAATCTGTGAATCATAGTACAGTTTCCATAATATTAAAGATGTATTTGTGGATCTATAAAAAAATATTTTACAGTGTTTAATGTTCGGGCTTGTCATATTATCATAAAAACTAAAGTATAACTGAAGATATGATATCGTAAATCTAAAATTATGCGGGACTATTACCAATTTATCGGCTAACTCATTTTTGTTAGCGTAAAATAGATTTATGGTTCTTTAAACCACTACACCCAAGCGCTATTAACATAAACATTACCATGACTGACTAACTCACATACGATCTAACCATGAACTTGGAAACTAAGATATATATTTGTACAATTGTCGTTATTTCTTATCTTTATAGTTTTTTAATGCACAACCAAGAAATTGATTGAAACATCAGAGCCTTTTGTTTGTTTTTAAATTTCATTATTAAACACACACATACGTAGCACCACGCCTCATTCCCATAGGGGTAGGCAGAGACTACGTCCTTCCACTTGCCACGATCCTTGCATATCTCCTTCACTTCTTTCATTCTCATTATCTTTATCTCCTATATTAAGCTCTTTGTTTTGTAATCTTTTTTGGTCAATAAAAAAATATAAATATAAAATATAAATCTAAGCATACGTTTCTCTATTTTAGTCACTTCATCTTCTTTTATACTACAACGGTCTCTTATCACACTGTTTCTTATTTTGTCACTCAGTTTCAATCCACTCATACTTCTCAACGCTCTCAGCTCTACCGCATTTATTTTACTTATGTGATTCTTCTGCCATACCCAACTTTAGTATTCACTATTAAGGGTTTGTACAAAAAAACTAATTTATAGACACTGACATTAGATATTAAATTTAAAGGCAAAATTTATCGCCTTTTAATATTTGCAAACAAAATCGTCAGAGTAATTTTTTAAAATTTTCTATTGTTGACGGTTTAGCGCTTGACTGTGATCTCGCCTGATGGTAAGTGATGATACAGTCTAAGATGGAAGCGCGCTAATCTGGGGAAGAGGCGATATGCCTCTTACGGTTTCTACATAGTATCGGAACACAAATCTCTTTATTTTGGCGGTTTGTCTTTGCTGGTAGGATGGCAACTAGCCACGGCCAATGCCTCTCACCAGACCAGACTCAGACAAATTAGAAAATACAATTTTTTAAGTTCGCCCTACCGGTAGTCGAACCCGGGGCCTCTGCTAGTAATAAAAAGCCTTAAAATTTCAAATTTTAACCTCTAAAGCACTGGTCTGTAACATTTTCTTATAGATGGCCACAAGTGTTTTGAGATTAAACTAATATTTGCTTGAGTTACTCTCATTTGTTTGGCTCCGGGTCGCTGGTTGCTGAACCCTTGTATAAAATATGAAATGAGAGAAATTTGTTGATATTTTAATATTATAACATTTTGACAAAGCTTACTAAGTATTTAGTTAATACATCAATCAAGCATCGCTTCTATATAATAAAAAGTTTAAAATAATATATAGTTTGAAATCTTACAATTGTAAAAAAACCATAAATGCTTGACTTCAATTGCTAAGCTACCAAGACACAGAATCCCTTTTCATCATCATCAGCTCATTCTCTCTTGGAAACGTACACACACACCCAAACACGCGCGTGCACATACACACACACACACACACACACACACACACACACACATGTACACTATAATTTTAGTTTTTTGTTTTAATAGTTTTCCTTTTATATATAGCATTTTGTTTATTTTGTAATCCTAGTTGTGGAAGACCGAGACCTCTTGACACAGATACTATCGTGCTTACTAAGAGATATCAACACTGTATATGTATATAGTTTGTGTAATGAAATACACAATTTAGAATTTTTGAATTTTGAGTTAATGTTACAAAGTGAAACATAACCCTTACTAACTAATAGATCAGGAACTTTCTAAAATATAAACAATGCAAATCACAACTAAGTTTGTAAGTTTGCTAAAATAGGAAAAAATATATAATAAAAGCCATCTAATGAAACCTCACGAAAAGCTTTAAAAGTTCCCTTCATTGTATGAAGTTCGTGCTGGATGACGTAGAATTTGGCTTTAATTTTTCTATATTACTTATTTTCTAAGGTTTTAACACTAAACCCTACTTATTATTAAGTGTTTATAGCTCTATGTTTCGAACCTTCATGTAAATACATACATATATATCTTTATTATACCTATGGAAATAAATACATGTAATAGAAGTCAATATGCTTAATCATATCTTTTAGGTGGTGTAATAATATATCATATCAGTTGATCATGTACATTTTTAATTCCGTAATGACAATTTTATATATTTCGATTATTAAAGTATTTGTTGTAAATACGAATTAATGTGACATCATTCTGAGAATTAGGTAGTCCAATGTGTTCATGGACACCTATTCATGGTTGTTTATTAAAACAAATACATAATACAAAGAAATACACTCCATTACTACGTCATATAACTTAAGCTTCTAATAAATTTTGTTAAAAATAAATTGGCAATTGATAGAGACAAAAATTAAGAAAAAAACATCTCTATTTGAGTAGGCTTTTTCACCAATTTTGAATCGAGAAATTGTAATTTTTTCGTATATTACAATTGTACGACTAACGATGACATTGAATTTTAAAAATCTATAGGTTGGAAGGTTTGTTCATCGGCCTGTTTTGAGAAGAACCCACAACAAACTCAGCCGGATATCCCTAATATTATAATCATCATTAAAATTTATTTTATTAATTTTAGAGCTATTTACTGTCACGCTATTTTGTAATCAAATTACATTATATACTAAAGCCAATGAATGAATTAGGGATCTTTTCTATCATGGTATATGTACCTTAAATTACACCAGCGTCTACTAGTATATCTACTGTAAGTATATGTAACATAAAATCGTAAAATTTAATATTAGATAAGATTTCGCGTAATCCCTTGTATATTGCCTATATCTTATTGATAAGTATCGGTGTTTTTGTAATTACCGGTAAGGTTAAGCACTAATTGTCTTTAATACTTTTGGATTGCTTCCCTTTCAATCGACTGATGGCGTATTTATCAATTTCAATTTTATTTTTATAAAAATACGTCGGTAAATTGTATTGATTGATTGTAATAAACAAAACTGCATCTATGTGCATCAGCATTATAACTCCTCCTTATAAAAATGGTTTTTTTTTATATAACGATGTAAACTGCAAAAGATGGATTTACAAACACTGACTCGTTTATTAAGATTTAAAAGGGTATCGTTATTATACACAGTGAAATAAGTCATTTTTATAATACCTTTCGGCTATTAAACCTATCGGTATCTGTGGCACTTACATGTTTTTAATCGAATTTACTTAGATTAATTAATTAATAATGACATTTTTGAACATCGATTTAATGAAAGCACTGTGAAGTTTAACACACTACGTTTGAAACACTATTTTAAAGAAATAAATACAACAAAACAATAATTAGATGTTTTAAGTTTATTTGTTGCTGTATGATGCATTCCCGTATGATGTTTTGCGCGTTACTATATTAGACTGTATCTATCACAGTCGAGCGGTAACCTATCAGCAATACAAATGAAAATATTAATAGATGTTATCTACTGTAAGAGGTTATTATCATTCGATCACAATTTCACATGGAATTAAACCATCAATGCTCTATAAAATTAAACACAACATTTTTTTTTAACATGTAATGCCAAAAATTGTCAGATTAGCCAAGTGGTCACATTGTCAAGGTACTTCACTGCTGTAATAGCTGACTATCTCCCAATAATTAGTGATAGTCGATAACTCCCAAAACGTTATCAATATTTGCTATTAAATAATCGATACCACACTACGACGATAAGCGGTCATTGCTTGACAATTACGGGAATAAAATCAACAGGAACAATATTAGTTGATCGTTAATCTTTAAATTGTCTTTCTATATAAGCGAAAAATACTCACTCATAAATCACGAAAATTCTAAAAACTATTCTTGCGATAGAATAGAAATGCGGCGTAGATATTGTTTTTGCGATCTAAACACTTACTAAGAACACGCGTTCCCATTTTCCCATTCTCCTTATTTGCCCTTAAACTGGGCTGAAGGTATTGCTTTATTAATTTAAATAAAGCAAGAAGTAGTTGTTATTACCCACAGCGTATGTATGTAATAAATACTACGAAAGTAATTAATTTAAGTATAAAATAAGTGACACACTGTTAACACCGCACGGTTCGGCTCAGGCCTTCTAGCTTTCGGAGATTCTAATATCACTCCCTACTCCTTATCGAATTGTCACTAAATATTTCTTAAATTTATCTGAACACACATCATAAATGACATCAAAATTCCACCGTTTAGAAGTAGTTCTGTCAAATGCACACGTACCAAAAAAACGAATGTGCTTTGCGACTACACGTTTGACATAAAATGTAACTCTCTTTCTTTCTACCTTCATTAACTTATACCTCCCTCTCAACTCCCTTTCGCACTTTTCATAACATTCTCGTCACGCATTCACTAGTTTACTTCCCAAATCCACCGTGCTTAAAGAAGTTCTACTTCAAAATTGATAAAATTAATAATAAACATAACATTTAATACAATTTTTTAAAATTAAATTTTTAGGATTGATTGTGTACGTTTACTTTTTTAAAGACAAATTGGGTGGGGAAAAGAAAAATTTTCGTTATGTGCTACGCAATATTCGTGTAACTGCTTGTACAGTAAAAAATTACGACAAAATCGTTATATACAGAATGAATTAAAATATATATATATTATAGAATTTAAAACAGTACAAGCAAAAGAAGTTGCACTTCCTCCTTGTGTATACGCAGTTTGTTTATTCAACCAATCAAGTAGAAGTAATTTTTTTAATTTTAAAACAGATGATATTTTATCTGAAAAAGTTTTCAATTATTAATTCGTTATTTAATTTTTAAAAATGAATATTTTGAAAGCTCGCGTAAAAGTAAAAAAATTAAATAAGATGGCGTGGGGACTCACTTTAATTATTTTTTATATTACTTGTTTTATTATCAATTCAATCTATCACTTTAATAAGTTTTGTTGCAGATGCGGTTGACTTTTTAGAAGGCATCGGTAATAGCTCATTGTCACGATAGAAATAACTATGACGTAGTATTGTTTGCTTTACGTATATCAAGGTGTCGAGAACTCCGTTTATGTTAATTTGATCTTGACAAAAGCGTTTCATTAATTCTGTTTGTACTGTAATTAATAGGAATTGACGTCACGATTTATTAACATAGCATACTTCAACCAGCCATTCGATTGTGTAAATCTCTGCTGTATCTTTAAATTTTGAGCAAATATTGAAATGTAAATAAAATCTTGAATTCAAGTTTAATAACTGCGATCTGTCCTTAACTTACATTATATTACATATGCATTTGAAGTAAAATTTATAACATAAGAACCTTTACAAATAGTTACCATGAAACATTCATAAAATTATGGATAAAAAAAATTACATTCCCAGAAACATATTCTTATAATTGTCCTTGAAAAAAATTTTGTTAATGTTATTGTAGTTAAAATACTGTTTATATTATTTAGATAACGGCTTAAAGTCCTATGTATTATGAATGTCCATTTATGAATTTAGGTCGATTTTTTTACGCCATTCACGTATGCAGGATATATAATGTGAAATGGGAAAAATTTCGTATAGCTTATTATTTTTTATTCCATAGCCTAGCATTTCATACCGTCACACTGATAATTGACGATACAGTATAGACAATAACATGTTAATTTCGTAGAGGTGAGTACCCAAGTATATAATTTTTAAAGGCTTCCTTAGGGCGTATTAATAAATTTACCTGACGACACATTTTAGATGATAGTGTGCTAATACGATCGAAGCCTCACATCCATTAAAACGTGGAAAATGTAAAAAATATTATTTCCTGAATTAGTCCAAGACATCGTTTGAATATGGAACCACTACTGAAGCAATTGGATAATCAAAGCTGCCTAATAGCTTAATTTTTAAGATAGAAGATCTAATTGTAAGTACTTAGAGTCTATGAAGACTGCAGAGGAAGATTATAACGTCTCGTTATCCTAACAAAACTGTGCACATTATTACCGTCGTAAAGATGTACAAGCATAGTCACGGGCATCGCTGGTAGCAGCAATAAAACCACACGACGCATGACGGGTAATAACATTTTACAGCGCAATTTATTTTTATGTTTAAAATAATCAGCTTAATTTGCGACACGTATCATCGGAATTTTCGCTTTGGTGATAATTAATATTGCTGGCAATTAATAGTTAAGGCCTATAATTACGTATAATTGTAAATCATACTGGATTAGTGCGCTTGGGTTTTTTTTTATGTTTATCTTTATCTCACTTTATGGTTTAATTATGAGTTAATATTGAGTTATTTATTTTTTTACGTTTATCAAAATTACTTGCATATAAACATGGTGTTATCTAGGGAATATATAAAATTAATAAACATTTGCAATGTTTATAGTAGGAAATACCGTTTTCATTGGCGGATTGACATGACAGGTTAATTGACTGTCTGATTTTTATGCATAAGTAGGTAAAAAAATGAAGCAGAGAATGGATGTTACCTTTGATTTGATAGACTAGAATAGCATATGACTCCACATAACAGATATACAAATATAACTTCAACTTTATTATTAATTTATGTTACATTTTTTAACAAGGGCAAAGGAAAACCAATGCCTTGTTACGTTGCTGTATATAAATCTTAAAGAGGTCACTAAGCGCGTATGAGCGCGTTACTATCTTAGATTCTATCAGCACAGGTTAGGTAATCATCAAGTATTAACCTGTATACAATAAAAATGTATACAATGTTTGAATACTTTAGAAATAGATCTCGCTGAATTTGTAAAAATACTTTACCGGTCTACTATGATTGATAGGGTTAATGAAAAAAAACTTTTTTGGGAGCACTGTGCCCTTTATTTTATCGGTACTGATTCTTTCAGTAAACCACCATGCTTGTCTATGTCACGTTCGTTCGAGTAAAGTAAACTTTTATCAACTATAGGTGCGAAAGGAAAGTACTATTATATTTTTAACTATAACATAAATACTGATAAATTGTTTTCCATAATTATATACATTATAAATATAATTTTTTGTACAATAAAAACCACGCCTTCATAACGGTTTCACTTCTTTCACATGGTCTTAAGCACATATCGAGTTTTTTTTATTCTCTCTCACTTTTTTTAACAATTTAACTAAGAGTCAATATTGGTCATTATACAACTGAGGTGTTAAATCCAATGCTCTATATTTTAAGCCGATAAATGTATGCCGTGAAGCGAGTGCAATACGTTCCGATACGGAATGGGCGCTTCGCAAAATAATCGCCGGTGTTATGTGATACGGTCTTCGTTACGATTTGCGCGAAATTGGCAACAAAGTTGTAAAAGAATCTCTATAATTTAAATGTTTCACTGTTCGAACGTTATATTTTTTGTTCCTCGTAATATATTTAAGAGGAAAAGTAAAAACTTTTTAATATTGATCTACATATGATGATAAAAAGGTTTTATATTCGAACACTACAACATATTTTGAATTATTCCATAATAGCTATATAAAATTAATTAAAAGTGCGTGCGTACAAACTACACATGTCAGAAATACAAATTTAAGACATTATATTTCCGAGATCAATGAGGGAAAAAGAAAGATATGTTAGGGAACTTAATGAATTTAATTGTCATTAAAATATAAAAAGTTTCGAAAATCCATATAAATTGAAATCACAAATGACGAATTGTAAATTAAAATGTCACGTGTTTTTTTGTCAATATCAAAAATTATTAATTATGTTTTGTTTATGAATTTGAAATTTTGAATGGTACTCAAATTACCAATAATGTACAAATATTAAAACTACCTAACCTTCAAGCGAATTAGCATGAAAAACGCTGCACATCTTCGTGACTCTAATCACGACTTTCATTCGTAAACCCCTTACCCTCATGCGCCTAAAGAGCTTTCACTTCAATAAATGTCCGAACACATATTTTATTATGCAAAGAACCGATGTAAATACGGCACGTTATTTATTGAATATTTCATTATTGATATAATTATTAATACATAATTATACTTAATAGATATTTCGGTGTGTCCCTAAAAAGGCAATCCAAAACCTGTGAATATGGCCTGTGGCTTACCTCTTTTATTATATAATTAAATAATAATTAACCGACATGTCGATGACCCCCACGTATAAAGAATCAAATATAAAATCCTAATTTTATGTTTTAAAGATAAATTATTTAGTCCTGTTCTATTTTTTTACTAATGTCTTTCTTTAAGCTTTATATTTTAATACCTATATGAATAAAACGATGACTCTGCAAAATCGGGTAGTTTTCATCATCAAAGTTACAAGAACCTTAAAATGCAATGCAAGTTGTCCTTTTATATGTAGAGCCTATCGATATGTCGTTTAAATACTCAGCAGCGTGATTGGTTGGAGGGCAATCGCCTCCTCCTGTGGAGCTGTCGTTACACAGTAGGAGCCTTCGGAAAGACGGAGAGGCCGAGGCAGCTTTGCCTCGAGGATCTCCCACACCTGCCTGAAGGAGGAGTACGGGGAGCAGGAGACGCTTTGTTGCGCGCCTTATGTGCTTTTAAACTGTTTTGGTTGCTGATATCCGATGTTCCAGAGAGTAATGTCCCCATCGAACCTCTAGTGCTTCAGTTCAGAATTCTACAACTATCACACTCCTGGTTATAGCCGTGGTACATAAATGCATTTCCCAGGAAAAAAACAGGGCTATCCATGTATATAAAAGAGTTTTCCTTTCATTATTAAATGCCCATAGAAACAAAGTCAAAAACAGTGTGCGTGTGTCCACAGCGATGAGTAAAGCTCGCATCCGTAGTACAAAATTAACCCCGAGGCTGCCATTGTCCGGGGTTTGCAGACCAATAAAAATTACCTTAAGACAATAGCACCCCGGGGCGAGACTGCCGCGAAAATTTTACATAATAATTATTAATAATTATTTTCGAAAGTGCACCGCCTCAAACGCTTCTTGCTTCGAACAGGTGTGGTTTTTAATAGCCATTAAAAAGCTCGTATCTTTTTTAATGCCAATACTAACGATTTCGGATTTGTACCGATTGGGGACCGCATTAAAATTTCTCAATGGTCCCCATTCACTTTAATATTATTTAACGCTCTGAATTAAAGTTTCATATGTCCTGGTCGAGTATTGAATTTGTATAATTTTTTTAACGCGAAATTTATGTTAGCAGAGTGTATTATTACGTATGATTTATATTTTTTATTTACAACATTAAATAAATATATTTTGTTGTAATTGAAATATACTATGTATTCTTTACACTGATTTTTGGATTGATAATGATGTATAATTGTTATATGCTTAACGCACCTATACCTTTTATATATATTTATTTATATAAAAGATATTTATTAGCATATACATCTACACTCACACACACACATGTATATATATATGCTCCACCTAAAGGACTGGACCGATATCATTTTTTTTTCGTGAGATGCTTTCGTTTATGTGGAAAGAAGATTAGTTTAGATTGACTTTTCGATCTCGATTTCTTCACATTTCTACGGGACGCGGGTTAAGTCGCTGGGAATAGCTAGTAGTAACGTATACTCGTATTTTTTGAATACAGTAACAATTTTTCTTTCTCTTTTAGCGACACTGAAGTACAGCAAATTAATACGTAAGAGTAAATGAATAGAAATAGAATTAAAATTGATGTCCTTTCTTTCTATATGATTTAGTCACAATAAAGAAATGAACAGATGTTATTAAACATTATTTACGGAAAAAAGTATCATTTTCATAAACACTTCTAATTTCTATCACCACCTCGCAATATAACATAAGTGTAGGTTTCTTTTTAAATTCCTACTCGTCCCGTGGCTCGAAGAATACACGAAGCGTGTCGGTTAAGCGTATTTTAATAACATTTTTGGTCGCCGAGGTAATTACTGTTTATATCATCATCGCCCCAACACAATTAAGTAAGTTTTTTGGGAATGCGCGACAATCACGTTTTGATTACGGTCGTAAGAAAAGTGGACACAGCTACGATTTCTATACGTGTTGTGCCGCCATTGTAGACTGTGATGTTTTTTAAAAGTTAATTACGTATTTTAATAGAAATTGTTACTTATTTTACATCTTCTACACCTATACTTTGATTAGAGGGTAAATAATGTCAGTATTTTAAAAATTCCTGATAATTTACATCATCACCATTTTGAACATTTTTTTAGATAAAAAAGGATTATCCTTGGTTGTCAATAAATTGATGATCTTTTTACCCATGTATTTGCAAAATGTTGAAACAACTTCCTTCAATACTGTTAAGTTTAACGGTTATATTTCTGGATCGGCAACGTATTAGCAGTTCCCTTGATCCAATTTGTGAGTGTAGGCAATCACTTACCGTCTGGTAACTCACCGGCTCGTTTATTTGTCAAAAATATAAAAAAAAACTTGGTGCGAGTTTAAGACAACAGTGAAAACTACATCAAGGCGAGGTTAACTATACGAAATACTATACTTTTTACATAAATAAATATATTTCAAATAAAACACTGACGTGTTCACGATCTCCCACTTTTGCTTTCCACTAAATATGGTGCACAGTGTCCCTTAACGAGTCTTCCCTTCCAAAATATTATTTTAGTAAATATCTTAACAAAACCCCTGAGAAAAAATAAAATAACGAATAATAAGGCAATGTATATCCATACAACGACAACGTATCTTAATTTGTTTCGTATTCACTACTACTCGTTTGTTCTACGATTTTGTTTTCCATCACATTTAGTTACGTAATTGGTGTTGAAAAAATACAATTTCGTGTCCCACGAAAGCTTACGGTCGTATCGTGTGAACTGGGCTTTACGTCAATAGAACATGATCGGTCTTTGTTATAGAATGACATTTAATTTTCATAAATTTTCCTAATACGTAATGAGAGAGGACATATTTTATTCATAAACTTAATATAGTATTTTATGCAAGCTTTTAGTAGTCGTAGTTTATGATCACATGGAGATATGAGTAAATTCGATATTTGTCGGATCGAATTTTCAATCTAAACTATTATCTAGTCTGACTGAGGACAAACAAAAAAAAGTGGTACTTCTTTGGCAAACTAATTCTTAAATCTTGTTTATATTTATACAAATCTAAATCTTTACGTTTTCGAGACTAAAAAAAGGGTCGAAAATAACTTATTGCACTCTTAAACGACAAAGTTTAAATAAAAATGCCTGTCTTTTTTTGTCAATATTAGAAATTATTAATTAAATTTTGTTATTAAATTTAAAATTAAGAAAAGGGAATTTATTTAATATTTATATTTTATGAAAAATAGTACATTTGATTATTAAATTACGGGTGGCAAATTAAAATGCCACATTTTATTTGTAAATATTAAAATTACCTAACCTTGAAACCAACCAGCATAAAAAACGTTGCACATTTTCGTGATGCTAATCACGCAATACATCTGCAAAATTTTTGCCCCAATGCGCCTAAAGAAGTTTCACTTCAAAAATTCAAAAATATTACGAAGTCCATTCCATCTATCCCTCCATTCTTAGTGATAGTATACTTTGCGAATGGAGTCTTTCGCAATATTGCATATCAATACTGAATAGTTTTGAAGAATTTGCGATGAGTGTGTAAGTTTATAATCTAAAACCATTTACGCATTATTGCTTTTCTAATGAAATCAGTTTAGGACTCAACGGATAGTTTCAAAGTATATATAGTATCTCTCGTAGTAACAATTCTTGTTGAGACCTTTGATAAATCAGGGTAAATGATGATACATTCTGTGACGGAAGCGCGCTAATCTGGTAAGAGACAATTTGCCTCTTATGGTTTCTACAGAGCATCGTACCGAAGGGCAATTTTTTTGCTTAGCGGCATGTCTTCTGTAAATAGTAAAAGATTATAGACAGGAACCTTTGTATTTATTCCAATTTCTCAATTGATCTACATTTTATGATTAGTAAAGCAATAATTCATAGCAATACTCGTCAATTTCGCATACAGAACTTGAAAAAGTAAATTGTTCTCCTAATTTGTTTAATTAATAGTTAATTTTGAATAAATTAGATCGATAGCTAAAACATATATCGCGACACTTGATAAAAACAATACTTGACCCAAAATTTAGAATTTTAATTTGAATCCGAACATTATTATACTGATATTGTGAATTTGCTTGCTAATGCGAATAGTAACTTTAAAACCAACGAAATAAGATTTATTTAACTCACTCTTGTGTTACTTAATTTATATGACAAACCAATCATAAGATTAATTAGTACTGTCCCTACGACACTTTACCGCTATCGATCTCATACTAAAAACCATCGGCGCAAATTGAATTTCAAAACCAGTTCCTGATCTCTGAATAGATAAGTATATAAGATATTATTACATATCTGTAATGTTCATTGATACTAGATTTTTTAATTAAATTGCACTAACCGTTATATTTTTGTCAGTAGAAATAAATTAGGATACGCTTTTAATTAAGTAGCTGGATACAATATTTGAAATAAGTAATGTGTAATGACTTTGTTAATGTGAAAAATCTGCGTTATTTTATTTGTTTATACATAATCTGAGTCCAAATTCAACTGAGTTTGTTTAAGACTCTTCTCAGAAGAGGACACGAAGGAACTCTCGTAACTTTAGATTGTAAATTGCTCTTTTATAGTATAATTTATTACACGATATTAGATGCAAAAGCCTACTTGAATAAAGAAAATTCGACATTAATCTTTCTAAATATTCCTAATAAGAGTATATCAGTATAATGAAACTTTCTTCTACTTTAGATTTAATAATTGTTAATCGTAAATTATACCATTAGTCCGGTCATTGGTAAATTGTACTTTTTGTTATTTTAAATGAGGGAAATCTAAACACTTGTGAGACAGAGAAACCCAGTGACAAAAAGAGTCCTTTCAATGAAATGTCATGCATTGTTTAGTAAATTATTACTATTGTCCAATCAGTACACTAAAACTTTCTGCTCAAGGTGTTATAATTGCTTGTTCGTGAATCGTTACAATATTTTTTAAGTATCGTAAGTTTAATATATCGTCGATACGTTCTTGAAGTAAGTTTCGAAAATATTTATATGTATATTCATATTTTATCGATACTTATTAAAGGTTGGCTACCACTCGCATCTCGAGGTGAGAACGATGGCGCCCCCTGCTGCGATGCGAGCGAGATGGGAACAAAACGGAATTCAAAATGAAGTTATGGCTTTGATACTTTTTCTCTTTTAATCTTCCTTCATTTTATTTTGTGTATACTTGGTCACGTTTATGCGTTTATTATAGCCATTGTAATTTGAACATATACCTAAGTTAAGATAGGGGCCTTAAGGCGGCTGAACTAATTTATTGAAACCGGAATGTTTTAAAGTTATTTATATTAAAAAATGAAACTTCTTTGATTTATATTATGTTAAATTCTATAACATAATTTTATTAATCCATTTTATATGTATTTTATCGTAGTGTAACTGAGTATTGAAAGTTGGGTATGGCAGAAGAATCACATCAGTAAAATCAATGCGGTAGAGATGAAAGCGTTGAGAAGTATGAGTGGATTGAAACTCAGTGACAAAGTAAAAAATAGTGTGATAAGAAAACCGTCTTTTATACTACAACGATCTTTGTGATAAGAAAGAAGATGAAGTGACTAAAATTGAGAAAGGTATGCTTAGGTGGTTTGGGCACGTGAGAGAATGAATGAAAGGAGACTGACAAAAAGGACAAGAGTAAATGCGAAAGTTGGAAGGGGATTTTAAATAATGGTCAGGTCAAGACTACTCTAAGCCAACGAACTTGTATGAAAGGTTTAATGAGAATGAAAGAAGCGAAGGAGATATGCAAGGATCGTGGCAAGTGGAACAACGTGATCTCTGCCTACCTCTATGGGAATGAGGCGTGATGCTATGTATGTATGTTACTGAGTCACACAAATGATCCAACAGATATTAATACATATCTTCCATACTTTGTATTTATTTATAATATTTATTTATGTACTTGTATGTAAGTTAAAGTGTAGGTATTAGTATGTAGGAATATTTGTATGTATGTATTCATGTAGTAAGGAACACCACCTACCCTTTTTATCTCTTATAATTTCTCTAACTTTAAGGTTGCCTAGTAGAAATCGTTAATAAGCGATAAGGTCGCCTATTTGTACTATTATTTTAAGGTTAAATAAAAATCTATATACATTCTCATAACGCATAATGAAACTTTTACCCTAACATGCCTTAATAAGGTTCGCTTAATGGATCAAAATAAATTTGATGTAACCGAAAAACAACACTAAAAAAGGTAAACATTTTAATAAATAGGATTTCGCCTGCGATAGGATGAGGTAGAATAACACTGTACATCTGTTTGTTCTGAAGTTTCACTTCTGTCGTATGTAAGCTACACACACATATTTTGCGGATTCTTCTGAAAATACACTTTTTTGTTTAATAATGTCAAGTCTATTAAACCTTAATATAACGAGTTTCAATATAAATTCCTTGATGCAAATATCTCAAAAGACTGAGAGGTAATTCAAAATTTCCTTTTGTATTACGAACACAGTTATTATTTATTTGTAACAAATTTTTAATTATTGCAGAATATAGATGCACTTTTCGTAAATTTATGCCACAAGTAAATAATAAATCATATCTTGACCGGTTAAGACACATTAAATTTTCCGTAGTAATTGGTTTTTTGAACCTAAGTACCAAAGTTTTTTTAAATCTTTTTATAACGATTCGTACTTCAACTTAACCGTCATATAACAAAACTAAGTTCCTTCGGTTATATCGCGCATATACTGTATCTTGCATTGGACATATTATTTTAATATGTCAACAAATCTCAAACATTTAATTACAGAAACGGAGGGATCGTGTGAATCTGTCGCCCGCAAACAAGTTGTCCTCAACGCCATTAGCTCAAGTAGTTCAAATATCGAGTGTCAGTGTTTGCAGTCACCGAACAAATATCGATGTTTGCGTTACGCATCACTAGTGCGTGTTTGTGAAGTCCGCGTGGTACATCGCGGTAAAGGGTTGCCCACTTGAAAACATCGTGACGATAAATATCCCCGTTTACCTTGTTACGTTAACAAATATTGTCGAGTGCAAGTTCATTTACTCGAATACATTCCCTTTTGCAGTAGCTAAATTGCACTTCATTATACTGTTTTGCACTGCCATCCAAGCTTTGAGTTACATAACGGTCTCTTGTTAATAAATAATATATTTCTCTTTTAACTGCCTTGAATTTGTTTCTTAGCGACTATTAGTTAGTCATCCACTCTTGAAACATTTTTAATCGTTCCCTTAAGTTCAAATATATTTTTTAAATCTTATATTGTGTATCATCTTTTGTTGATACAGTTCTTATCAAATAAGAATTCAATTATTAGATTATTTTATAAATAAACCATCTGAAAGCTTACATAAAAAGATTCTATGAAATAAGATTAAGAAGTTCGAGCTAAATTCATCGTAGAATTTTATTTATTCATAGCTCTAAAAACCTTTCACCAGTGTTTGTTACAGATGATATTGATATTATCATCAATACACTTTTCTTTTTCTCAGTAATTTTTAATTACTTGGTTTGTAAGTTTGCTTGATGTGATTATGAACATTATTTGTTTCTAAAATATTAAAAAAAAAAGCTTCAGAATCTCCATTCATCATATTCTTCTACTTGTGTACAGATATCGTCTTTTCGTGTCATGTAGCTTAGGGCACTTGGTAATATCTTTAAGGCACGTATAGCAAAGTGAACTAACTAAAAAGCTGTATGCAACGCGTTACAGCTTTTAAGCTAGATATTATTTTATAATTTTCTATTTGGATTATGTACTTTAATCGTTTATAATATTTCAAAAACAGTACTACTTAATCCCCCATGGCTGAGATTGTTTCCTGAGGTAAAATTTAATGCATCAGTAGAGATAAAAACTGTATTATGTCACTTGGCTAATAGATTTAATATTTAAATAGGAATCGTGTTTGGCTTTAATGTGTTTAATCAATCATAAGCCACGATTAATTATTAAGATACGTCCGTCTCTTTGATTGTTACTCGCGTATTTGAGCTGTAGATATAAATAACGAGCTCTATTGTCCATTTCTGAGTAATCAAAAGTTCAAGGTTTTGTAATAAGATGTTTATTAATTAGTTGTGTTGAAATAACCGGCTGCTTAACTCGGACAAAATTACCATTGTGAAGATAACAAAGACGTGACTCGAATTTTTGTGTTACCACATTTGAATATTGTCACGGATTCTTAATTTATTTTGATTATGTTAATGGCGGTGATTATATGTTGCTTTTTCATATTTGTATATTTAGGTGTGGCATTCATGACATGAAAAGTGTTTGCCAACACGACAACGGTAATCAAAATAGTAACTGTAATTACTAATTAGAAATCGCCATAAACGAGAATCGCATTATAATACAACAACAAAAAGTGACTTAACCAATCAGCGTTGAAAATATAATCCTCTTTAGATTTTTTTATTGTATGTAAATGTATAGATTTAAAGCTTGTCTGTAAAGTTTCTTTGTTCTAGCTAGTTTTAAGTGTGATACGTATACATTCATGCAATCCTTGCAATAAACAAATTAACTCCCATTATCTTGGATATAATTTTGTACTTATATTAGAGTAATATTTAACCAATTTTTAAATATATCTTTGAAACAATTAAGATAATATATAATAGACTTCTTAACCTCCACAAATTTGTGGATGTCCACGGCTCAGATTGACCTAATTGTCTAATTTAAACGAAACAAACTTAGTCAAAAAAATACATTTGTTATCTATTTGGAATTCATTAGCCAAAAGATTATATATTTATCAGTGCTAATAACAACTTTAATCTAGTAGGAAAATAATTAAAAAGTAATTCGTTTGAAATCAGTAGAAGCGTATCAAGCATTTCGAAGTTTAGTCAAGACGTTTTCCAAACAACTTTTATTGATACGAAGGAACGATATACACTGGCGACAACTTTTTCTACTAACTTTTATTATTTAAGTACATATTCTGATACGAGTTAATATTCATGTCGATTTTGGCGAATAATATATCGTTTTTCGTCAGTAACCTTAAATAACTCTAATGTCACTTATAAATTTGAACTGTCCAATAATAAATTCGTAAAAAAAGAAGTATTTTGTGTGATGATAATGAAAACGATAAAATTATCTCACAATCTGTGTTTATGAATTAAAAATGTATGACTAGAAGTTAAGTAAATAATATTTTTATTTTAAATTTTATTGCACATTATCTAGAAATAATAACAAATTTGGTAATTAAGTGATATTGTGCACAATGGCGGCCTTACCACTTAAAGCAATCTCTTTCAGACAAATTTTGGTGAGAAGATCAGTAAACAGGAGCGGGAGGTGTAAATACCAGTAATCAAACAGCGTATTTTTACATTTCATTTTACGCTTAAAATAAGGCCATGATAGATTACGTCTATTTACATAAATAATATATATATATCATCATGGAATTATAATCATGGAAAATATAACCGACCGTTAGTCATTGCTTGATTTGTCTTATGTTTGCGGTAGTCCTTAAGACGAGATGGACGCCACTACCGGTTTTACCCAGCTATGAATTTCTCATTACTGTTACCATCTCATTTCGTTTATATTCTATTGATTCAATGACGTATGCAACGTTTGCCGTGTCTAATGGAGATTTTAAGAGCATTCATTGATTTTATATTAAAGCATTTTCCTGTTAACAAAATATACAGCATTACGCTTATAATTTTTGAAGTGAAATTTTTTTGGACACATGAAGGTAATTTTTTTACGGATGAAACATGATTAGCGTCATGAAGTTATGCAGTGCTTTTCATGCTAATAACATGTGGCATTTTAATTTGCGTCATTTAATAATTTAATTTACTATTTTTCATAAAATAAAATTCAAAAACAAAATTTAATTAACAATTTGTAATATTGACAAAAAAAACCACATTGCATTTTTATTTACAATTAATCATTTGAGATTTCAATGAATTATTTATATTAATTTTCTACACTTAAGATTTTAATTACAATTAAATTCATTAAATTCCTAACATATCTTCCTTTTTCCCTCCCTCTAAGTCTCGGAAATCTAAAGTTTTAGATTTGTATAAATATAAGCTTGATATCTACAGAGGTTTGACTTCTAACGTGTGTCCTTTATACGCACGCACTTTTAACTTCTTTTGATTATTCATTTGTTACCCTATCATTTCAATAACAGCTATCGTTTACTAACAATTTTTAGGTAGGTACTTTATATAATATCAATTTTATATGCTTATTATATAATTTAATTATTTTCTCAAAATAAATTTCTTAAATACTTCAACCAGATGATTCAAATGAAATTAATAAACATTTGCTATAATTTAAAAAAAAATTAAGATTGAACTTTTTATATCATATAATCTGGTCGTTTGATCTGATTTCATCATATAAAGAAATATAATTTTTTTGGGATTTTTACTTACGATATCAAATTTATATACGACAGCTCTCATTAAAGTTATCTAATGCTAGAGATACTAAATTAGTTTTGAACTATTCCAGTGTTGTGCTAATATAACACTTATTAATTCCCAATAAGGATCTATTTGCAAAACATGCGTATATTATTCGATCTCCCAAAGACATATCGGTTGTATGACTCAATGTAGAGCGCTATAGATTATCACCTTCGTTGGTGGTTCTTGCTACCGGTTTTACGCCCAAACCGTCGCTTCATTATCAAAACACGAGGTCTCTGCGTCAAAACAGTTTTCGAGATCAAACAAAATAAATGCAAACAAATTGACCTGTGACGATTTCATGGTTGGATACCTATAGGGTGACCAAATGGCAATATGTTATTTAGTTGATCTTCTGACTATAAGATATACAAATATTCGGTTTTCAACAATATATGTAACATCTCATGCATTTCTGGCTATAAATATTCCAAATTATTACAGAATTTTCAATTTAAGAAATACATATTGATATATTTAACCACGGCAAGTCAAAAAAATCACTTAAAAAAGATAATAAAATTTGTAACGCGAGAACTTTATTTATTACTTATTAGTGGTGTCTTAGATGACGTGTGATCGTTTTAATTTGAAGTAAACCTTTACTTATTAAATTCTTCCTTTTAGTTCACACTCTCCCTATATACTGTATATCTTGATCTAATTTTAAATTGGTACTACTATATATTTATTCATGCACTCAGGTTCAAAGAGTTAAAGTGGAATTTTTTCCTATTACCAATGTAATAGTCAATACTGTTTTGCGAAAAATTTTACAACGCCATCTATTGGAAACTAACGTAAGAGATTTAAAGGTTTCCCTCTATGTTATGAGTTTATGAAGTTCGCGATAGATGGATTAGGAATTGACATATCTTTTAAGCTATTTCTTTGTTATGTGTCAAAATAGTCTCTCATTATGTCCAAAAAATACGAATAGTATGTTGTTAACCCGAAAGACAGGAGGGCGTACTTATAAATCAGATCGTATCGTAAGTTAAATAAATGTATTAATATACCTCAATTTTAATATTGTAATTATTATTGAGGTATTTTATATAAATAAATATAAAACGATAATCAATAGCTAAGGACCAAATATATTCCCCTGGAAAACAGGAGATCGTATGTACGCATTTAGCATCGATTGAGTTTCTACTTTAAAAAGTTGATTTCTATTATGTATATGGATTACACGGGTCAATAAAAAATTTGGCTTTAACTTTAAAGCAGAAAATTTAGAAAATTTAGATCTTTGACAAAACAGTGAGATATGGAAAACTTTGCTTTTGTACATAGAAATAACGATTGTTATAACGGCTGTTATAAACATAATATGTCGTATTATTACACGCTATCTCATATATCACAAAAGCAAATTTTATGTAAGAAAAGGTATTTTCTTTTTGTATTTGTATACAATTATACGAAAAATCATAAAATAAATCTTACGTAAAATGACGAAAAATTGTTTTGTTGAGTCGTGTTATATGCATATACCTTGTACTAAGTGTTACATTTTATTGTATCATTTAATAAATTTTGAAACAGTAAATGCTAATAACATAAAAAAAATTAAAATAGAATAGTTTTTATTACACTTTTAAGTCGAACAGGAAAATAAACAGAAATATAGATGCTTTGATAAATGCCTAAATTACGTTATACACAAAGAGTCAACAACTTTAGCAAATAATCAGTACATATAACACGTATGACAATACACAGTGAATTAATTTTGAAAGACAATGAAATGGTCTTTTAGGAATGACATAATTGTTTCGATGTGGTACAGCGTTTGCATGATAAATTTAAACACCCAAAAATTATTAAACAATGGACAAGATAGTTAGTTCATTGTCGTAAATCACAGCTATAAATAATTTTTATTTTTATGACTTCGATATAATAAAACGTAAATAATGTTGACACTGATTAAAAATATTCGGTAGCAATCGAGTGGGGAAATGATCAATTCAAACATTTAAATTCGACCGACGGAAATACCATGCGGAGATAAATAATTTACGACTCGAAAACACTTAGAAATAACAAAATCCATTTCCATTCATAAGTACGAACGGACTACGAACTCTATACAACAAGAGGTTCGTAAAACCTGTTTAGATTTTGATAATTTTATTAACGATCGAATGCACGACGCGCTGGGCGACAGGGATCCCTGAAGCCTCATATATTACGGCATTAACACAAATTATACAAGTTTAATGCCACAACATAGAACGCGTGGGTGTCTTAATGTTAAAATGTGTCGTCCGTAATTATTACGACCCGGAGAACTTTAATGTCTTCGAAATATCGCCTTCTTTATTACAATAGAATCTTCACTAAACTGGATTTATTGGATCTATTATTGTATCACAACACATTTTGTTTAATGTCGATAATATACCGCCTCTTTGGAATGTGAATCAAAGCGTTTATTCGTTTGAGTTCGGGAAATGTTGTGACGATACGCACTAAGGCTCCACTGCTCGCTGTAATTATTGTTGTCCATTCACTTTACATCGTTACTTGGTCTTCCACATCTCTTTTATTTGTATGATATTTGTAGCGTTGTCGTTAACGTTGTACCATAGCGTAAATAATTACTATAGCCGTCCCCACCTTCATTAAAAATGCATTGTCTCGGGAACGTTTTAATAGCGCTACCTTCAAAATTTTATTACAATAATTTAAGTTAATCTCATTTCAACTGTCACAAAATAACCAATTAAATGACACTGTTTGCGGCCTTGGTCACAAAGAAGTGCTAAAACGTGTATCACAATTACCAATAACTTGTACCTTGTACCATTAGTATCCACTTACATAACAATATCCACAAGTGATCCGCTAACCATCCGTCGCTTTGATCTTTACAAACTCTAACTCTTTAAATTCTTAGCACAAACACTATAGAGAT
Organism: Elymnias hypermnestra; assembly: GCA_015832385.1. NCBI lineage: Eukaryota > Metazoa > Arthropoda > Insecta > Lepidoptera > Nymphalidae > Elymnias > Elymnias hypermnestra. The sequence goes on from JACTOM010000031.1 coordinate 812,236, forward strand.
TGTCTGTTTATTGCTATACAGCGAATCAATTGAACAAACTGCTTTCGGTCACTAATAGGAAGAAAACGATCTATTGGTTGCGTCAGAAGGCAGATTAATTAAAGTTCTTACGACCGACTATACGTTATTCCATTTAAGTCTCGACGAAGTAAAGTACTTTAATTAGTAGTTTTCCATTTATCGGACACCTGGTAAAAGCTATTTGACTTATTAGCTGACTGACGTCTATCGTAAGTTTTGGGGTGAACAATTATAGACTTTATAGTTACAGCATAAAGTTTAAATTACAAATAAACGTTTAATTTGCTAGCACGTTTTTATTATTGAGACAAGTAGAGTTTTCAGGACAATCCTATTGGTGGTTAGGATATTAACTCGACAATCACGAGTAGTAACTACTTTTGAAATAGTCATAATTTGATAGTTTTACATGGTTGCCAATTGGAAGTTATAATATTATATTATTTGCATTTAAATATTACAACTTGGCTATAGTATACCTAATATAGTTCTCTATAATATTAATAGCAGTTTCAAACGTTGTAAATATTGTTAAGTTCTTTTTATTCGTTTACGATAACAAACCAACACGACGGAACTCATAAATTATGAGTGCGTACATCTTCTAAGATTCTGTTCCATTTATTACAGATAGTTTCAAAATAGGATTGTTCTTGGGCAGTTGAATTAGTTCATTATTCATTTTTGACGTCAAACGTATAGGAATAATGTCACATTAGTTTTCTTTTGTGCTTATACCTTGAGACCGTTATTTTCTATTTTTTAAACGGTTCGATTGTGGATTAAATAGTTATAAATCATGTTTTTGTCCCCGGTGATGTTTTCCAAATTGTTACAAAAAACTTCTCGTAGATAGGTATCATTAAATTGGTTTTAAAGTTTTAGTTGTGCGATTCCACTTGTATTCTTTATGTAACATGATTTCGTGACAGCATTTTTCGGTGTCATCGTAATGTTGATAATTAAATTTCGAAGGAGCCTCGTTTTTCGTTTAATAAGTGTTACACGAAACGGTGACTTTTGACAGCGACAATTAGCATTAGCATGTGTAAATGTTACAAATTTCAATTCTCGAAGATTTCTAACCAAATATGTGTAGCTGTTATCAATTCTAGAGAAAGTAGAGTCAGTTAGCATTTTTATGATAAGGTATAAAGCGACAGCAAAAGAATCATATTTATGTTTTATTACTTAAAATATATATTATGTATTTTGAAATCCTTTTTTTGGCACTGCTTAATCTCAATTAAGGCTATTACTTTCTTTAAAGTAAAACCAGCAAAGAAGTTTAAAAATTGTCGTGATATTCTTTGTGCGTTCAGAATTTATCGTTTCCACTCTAAATTTTGGAACTAAAGATGGCCTATAATATTCTTCACAACGGCAGTTGTGTGCCAAATACTATCAGAATCGGTTGAGCCGATTTGGGGATTAAATCGAACAAATGTACGGACCAAAATGGTTTTTGGTATACATAAGCTAAGTATAAACATTCATTTGCCTTTAGTGAACAACTGTTTTTGTAATAACTAACATTCTTTTTATTTGCTGGTATAAGTTGATGCTTGAAATGAAAAGTTATGTGTAGGCAAAATATGAAAATCTGAATCCTTTCTTTCAACTTTTCAATATATACAATACATCCCACAATTTGTGATCCTAAAATAATAGGTTTTACAGCGTAACTTCTGGTGGCTGCTAAAACACATCAGTGTTAAGTAGAAAGTAACTGAAAAATAAACAAATCATATATCACGATTCCTTAAGTGGCAATCCATAAAGCTAAAATATAAAGTACTCTATAACAGTAAAAGTAATTATAGTCAATGAAATTGCTCATAATGTGCAGGTAATAAAATTACCAAAAAAGCTCATAGATAAGCAAGTTTAAATTAACAGATCAAGATGATTTTACATATGAACACAAATCAGAAACCTTGATATTATTTGAACTACATTTACGCAGTTATTAAAAATGAAAATTGTTAAAAATGAATTGATGCCTTTTACAAAAGATATGTGACATTTGCCACTTTAGCAGTTTTAAACCTTATTAGTTTGAATTGTAAAATAGGCCATAGGAAACTTGTAAACATGCTTTTATCTTATGTCCGACGCACAAGATATTAAGATCGATTTCGTAAACCTGCATAGGTAATACTGTCAACAAAAAACAATCTCATTTGCGTCATCGATATCTATCTACACAAGTGAAAAGTAATTTCATACTGCATTTTCCCTTTAATACGCCTCCACAAATAGGTTGCCCTTCCAGTGTTATTTATCTCCTCTAATAATGCTATCAGTTGCGTCTTTTTTAAAGCTGAACTTCTTTTTTTACTCCAACCTGTTCTTTATCACACGTGTCTCGTGTTATTTATGTTAATTTGTTGTATTAGGCATGAAAGGTTGCAGTAAAGTGAGACATTATTTTAATTTTATTTCACGTTTTCTGTTTTCTATGTTAATGTGTACGGATAACTTTGATAATCATCATAATTATGGGATACATCTTGCTTTATTGATTTTCTGTTAAGTTATTATAATCATTAATATTAATATGTTTAGCAATTATTATAGTTTTTAGATTTCTCTTGAAATCCGAAAGTGAAATGAAAGTGCGCTTATTTTTTTTTATTAAAATTTTAAATGTTATTAATGTTTTCGAAAAGGTATAAGTTGATTTATTTGGTATATACTATTAACACTTTTTCAAGGAAATTGTATTAAGGTCATTCAATAAAATCTGATATAAAACTTGGAACTCTGATTGGAAATTTAAATTGTTTTAATTTATTAATATCAACGGGACTCTCTAATTTATGGATTCATCTACAATTATAACGTCCCAGATCATTTGGTAGGTTTTATTGCAATAACTCTTTTCTGTTCATAATAAGCATACTGATTTTACTCGTATTTGTTTTTCATACTGGGTAAGCTAAGGTAAATATAAAGCAGCCTATTAACGTCCCACTTCTTCATTTTATCTCATAAGAGAAACGGCTTTTAGAGCATAAACCCACCACGCTGATCCACTGCGGCTACACATACCCTAAAATTACACCCGATTCGACTTCTAAACTAGAAACCAGACACGTGGTTTCTTGTTTAGGCTACTAACTAACTCTAGGCCATTATGTCTGTTTTTTCTTTCACATAAACACTTATTAATTTGTGTAGTATATTATTAGATAACAATATACATAACGGATTTTGTGAAAGAGATAGATCGAGCAGATGTTACATTCAATAATCGAAGTATTATGAAATATCCCAATTAGTTCCAAATGCGGTAAAATGTACACACATGTGACATTATAACTATTTTGTCTTATTGTTGCGAAAATATGAACCCACACAATCAGGGGAATTTGTTATAATCCGTGCCGATGCTATTGTTATGCATTGTTCATACATACGAGAGGGAATAATAAAATAGGGGAGAATGTTGGAATATATGAGAAATACACTTATTTTAGAATTTTGTTAAAAATATATATTGCTGACTCATATGTATAATCACAGAAGAGAGACATTTAAAAAGAAATTAATAAACTATGACTAGGTTATAAAATCTTGCATCAATAATACATCCTAAATTTGCCCTTTCTTAATTTGCGTCTGAATGTAAACTAGTTTAGTTAAATGCTTTTACCTGAAGAAGGCGGAGTTCATTAAATCGGGAGTGTGGAACTTGTTGAAGTATCAGAATACTCATTAAAACCTAGCATATCCCATCTTGGATGAGGTCACTAGTGGATCCTATTTCGCATTCCACTCTAGTGTGACTCGGATGATGTCAATTATGAGAATCTGCGCGTTTCTGAGGGGGATAGTAAAGCCACTGCCACCAGGCCTTATTCGACAGAGAGACAGGGTATCAGCCGCATTCTCCTTTTGCCTGTGATTTGCCTCCTTTAGCATGCGAAATAATTCACCTCCACTATAGATGCGCCGCCAAGCAAAATATTTGCGATCCAGTAAAATTCTTTGGAGCAATCATAAGAAATAATTTGCCTTTAACCACATTAGCGCGCTTCCATCTTAAACTGTATTATAACTTACAATTAATTGAGGTTACAATCAAACGTTAAACCGTCAGCAACCAAAAAGTGCGTGCGTACAAAGTACATATGTCAGAAGTAAATCTTCTTTCGCAAACAAATTCTTACGTCTTGTTAATATTTATACAAATCTAAAACTTTAGCTTTCCTAGACCTAGAGGGAGGGCAAAAGGAAGATATGTTAGGAATTTAATAAATTTAATTTTCAATTATATATTAAATTTGTCGAAAATTAATACAAATAATTTATTGAAGTCTCAAATGTCGAATTGTAAACAAAAATGCCACGTGTTTTTTGTCAATATGAGAAATTATTAATTAGAATTTCGAAACGAGATTTTACGACTTTTTTTTTTATTATTTTATATTAAAATATAAAAACTAACCTAACCTTCAAACGAATTATAATCCGTAACGCTAATCACGCGTTTCATACGTAAAAAAATTACCTAAAGAAGTTTCAATTAAATAATTTTGCCAATAACTTGTAAATCCATTGCATTATTTTTGCACAATGCGTTAACAATCTAAGCTATCATAATTTTAAACTTTAAAGTTAACGTCAACGTTTGTGTTGACCCGTGAATTGCGTAAAATTGTATCGTCCATACAGCACCAGTGAAGTGGATGCTCCAGGCAAAGAGTGGGATGGAAGTCGCTCAGACCGTGTCGTCCCGAAGAACGGACGAGTTATTAATAATCCGCATTCACGAGCCGCACGAGCGCGGCAAGCGACCGGCTTGCAACGGCATTCCATCGCATTGTCCCGGCCCGCTCCGCCCGCGACACTTTTGTCTATTCACACCGATAAATCACGGCCCGCTTCAATGTAGGCATTATTTACCTCTAACGACGATCGTCGCGGTACATCGATTAATTAGTGTAACACTACAGATAAGATAGTGGGGAAAGCGATCGCTTTCAATTTCCTCTCGAGGGGCACTCGGCGTAAAGTGTGCGTTAAGTGCGGACAATCGAAGATAAAACGTGCGAGACGAGACTTACCCTTAATCCGGTGATCGAAGATTGCGAGAAAACGTTTTGTCGTGGGGTGGCACGGTCGAGTCGGCCGCATTGTTTGCCGGCCTCTAATTTGATTGCCACAGGCGGACGCGCATATGCGTAGGCGACCGCCCATTACGTGGATGTCTAATTAAACCTATGAGATGCTAATGGACGTCTTTTGTAGCGATGTCATAGCGCAACTTCACTTTCCTCATACTAATGCAAAAGGAAATTACAATTTACCTACACATTACATGATTCGTTTGTTATAGCAACTCCAGAACGGATCCATGTTCCTTTAATATTTTTATAAGTCTTTTTGCTTAAGTTTTTATCTATGTATCGTCTCTGGACTGCATACACAAAAATGTAAGTAGCAGCCTATTAACATCCCACTGCTGGGCACATGCCTCCTTAGTCATTCGAGAGAAGGTTATTAGAGCTGCTCCACTGCGGTTTGGCATACTCAAGTGCACTCTATATTCCTTCACTCTCATTTTCCGATGTGACGGGAATCCGACAGAATAACGTGTTCTCTGAGGCACGGGGGTGGATTTCACTGCCAACTTCCTAACTCCCAGCAAATATTGTGAAAATCTGAATATAAAATTCAGTAACCATTTTTGAGTGGGCCTGACCTGGAGTTCGAACCCAGGAGCTCATGACTTTGGCTGAACATGCTAACCACTAGACCAATGAGACAGGACCAAGCATACACGTAGCACGTAAAATATTATTTCAAAAAATTCAAGATAATGTTCCTAAAGTCAACTTGTCTAGCAACAAAATACATTATCTAAAAATGATAAAGTCGACAATTAAAAAAGATGTTGTTTTTGTGAAGTTTCTCCGTTCTAATGAATAATTTTGGATTTGTGGGTTACTGCGTGTTGGCTTTCCAGCGCCAAGTCATATATTCAAGTGCAAAACAATAACCCACTCATTACAAGATTTCCATAATAACACGCACGATTGACTTAAAAATTTGGCATACATGTTTCTTTCGCAATGTAGATTCTCACTAAAAACGGATTTCCCCATAATCCCACGGGGAATACGTTACGCCGGTGAAACATTTAGTATATGACATTTAATATTTTTTTCTTAGTTATCTTATAACGTTATGTTGAGAAACTCTTTAAGCAGTAAAGATTCACGATTTAATACTTCTGCTTTACTTATTGGTGAACTAAATTAACATGAATTTACAGATGACATTAATATAAATAATAATAAAATAAATGTGTAATGATTCCAAAATTTTAGTTAAGAACACAACAGAATTTATAATGGTTTTGACTTTCTTGTGTAACAATTCCATATGAATGAAATCATCATAAATGACGCTATGGTGGAAACCACAACGAATTTATATATTACACCTTGATTTAAATTGTTCTTTGAATTGTGACGCTATGCCAAAACCGTGTTATATTGTTAGATATCAAATTTATTTAACTGTTTGTGATAATTTCTATGCTTTTCATACCATCATTTGTTCAGTAAAGTTGATTAAAAGCGTGTTGTAAAATTTTGCAACGTATTACAAAAACGATTCATACAAAGTACCCTTATTAAAGCGCCTGATAGGACGCCACACGCGGCGATGGCTTGGCCAGACGCAGTGTCGTAGTCCGAACGATGTGGGGGCTTAAATTGACTGTAATGTGAATGTGTTTTGAACAACTGTGATTGGAGTGAGAAACATCTTCTTGCTTTCATTAGACGTTCACATGGTCATTCCTCTTTGACCCCGCAACAAGAGTGTACCGGCGTTTTATTTGCACACCCCGGACTTTACCGTTAAAAATTAATAAACTTATCTTCCTATAGCATTGATGGAACTGACCTCGGATGCAACGGTTGCAGCTATTTCATTCTTGTTAAATAATCTTCATTAAATATTCATTATGTAAATAGTTACATTTGCTTATAATTTACAACTGTAGGTCAGGTTTGTAAGGAATAGGTTTCAAATTTGTTACAATATATACATTTTACAGTGATATAGATTGATACACTTATGAGTAACAATATGTTTATTGAAAAGGACAAACTCTCTATGGAATTACTTTGTTGATTCTGACTAGATCCTGATTATTTCGAATTAATATCCAATATGATTCTCTCGTGCATTATTGCAATTTGATTAAAGACAATTAAAAACTGAAAATTTCTGAGTAATTTATTAGACTCGATTATAATTTATAAAGGCAAAGAAGTCTCTGCCCCAAGAAGTATTAGGACTAAAATCAGTCGTAAATAAGATAAAGCACAACAATGTTGGTTTAATAAATATAAATTTGCCATGCGATTTCGCGTAATTATATTAATCAAGTCAATCGAATGTATAGTATTAGAAAATAACGATGAGTCGAGATATTTCGTTTATATCCCCACGAACTTTTCAAATAAGAATTATTCATTTACTTTGGATATACTTATAAACTTTATACGCTACATGAGTAAAAACTGCCCGAGGCGAGTAACTTATCTATGGCATCGGCCCGGTTAATATGGTTATTAAATTATGTCGATGGCAAAAACCGAGGCCGGCGAACCTGTAGCTTTAGGGAGTAATTAACAGAATGAGCCTTATCCCAAGATTTAATCACAGTCTTAATTATTGCCTTTAGTACATGAACGTTGCAAAATTGATGCCCTTCGTGGCTTTATATGACACTAATACGGTGGAAGTCTATATTTGAGCTTTTTACTTCTTATAAAATATGGAGCGTATGTTTTATAATACGTTAATGCATGTTTCTATTACGAACACATGTACTGTATTGGTGTTTTTTTAATTTTATTAATGCATTTGTTAACCATACGTAAATTCTGCATTTGTTTTTCTATATAAGTTATATATTCATTCAAATTCTCCATATATACTCCCTCCACGTTCAGACATTTTTGAAAAATTTTAGTGGAATTTAGATTTTCAATTAAATAATTAATGAAAAATATTTTACAAAGAATTTTATTTCTATTCTCACAAATCTTGCGTCAAAAATTTAAAGATGTCTTTTTATCTTAAGGATGAAAAGTTCGCGCTGGATGGCGTATGAATTGGTTATTTTATATTACTTGCTACAGAATATTTATAATTATATTAGTCTGACAGCTGGACGTTAGGCACTGAAAAATATCTGATCAGCTCTCTTGACTACTTAAGTTATTAAGCTTAAAGCATCGTTTATTTATCAAAGTCTTATCACTTTGCAATAATTTCATTTATCGTTTGTAATATATATTATCAATATCAGAGCAAACGAAGCAAAATAACTTAATAGCGACCGAAACAAAACGTTCCATTGAAGGCATGCACCATTGTTGGCACACTATATAGGTATTAGGGTCAAATCTTATTGATTAGAGAACAAAAATTTGTGAACAACAACATGGGAGAGTCTGGGATCGCCGGCAACTGTATTAACCAACTTTGCATATCAATACCCATTTTAATATGACATGCACCATTTCATTTAATTACATTTCCTGAGTACTGTGCGCTTGCATTTCGATTAGTAACACGTTTGGAAATCCCTTTGGTTTGTCGATAAAAATTTCTAAATTACCGGTTAGGATGAAAAATGTGAAAGAACTGCAAATGATGTAGTACGTATAATTAGTAAATAACAGCGTCATTGTAAGTTTTAAAAAAAATATTATAGTAAAAATTATTAAGTACAAGGCAAAGTTCAAAAACATTTAGCAATTATTCAGTCAAATTTAAAAACAACCATATAACGGTTTTACTTACTACACATAATGTTTAATTTTAAATATTGCTCACGCTTTATAGTAATTCATAGAAAATATGATCTTAATGTTTAATTTTATTGATTGATGATGTTTCATACAGGGCTTTAAAAAACAATTATACTTGTGATATTGTTCTTTCAAATGCTAATCCAGTATTCAGTGTATATATCGAAATAGTTGTTAAACAAATATTGGACGTTTAAAAGACTTTCACACATGTTGTCAAATTGTTTCATTCATAATTATATTAATTTATTAAAATATATTTATCTCTATGAATAAGCCATCCCACACCAAGACTTTCGTATATACAATATCTATAACGTAATTGTTAATAAGAATTTATTCTTAGCAAAAAAATTTATTTCAGATTTTTAAAGTAAATCTGATTCAATAAAATGAGATCTTTACATAGTATTTAATAACTGCTTCATTGGTCTAGTGGTTAGCATGTTCGACTACAGACTTAAGGTCTTGGCTTTGAGTTCCGGGTCGGGCCAACTCAAAAATGGATATTGAGTTTTCTATTAAGATTTTCTCAATATTTGCCCAAAGTTGGGAAGTTGGCTGTGTGTTCCACCCCCGTGCCTCGGAGAGCACGTTAAGCCGTCGGTCCTGCGCCTGATCTCTCTCCGGTCGTGTCGGATTCCCGTCACATCGGACTATGAGAGTGAAGGAATAGAGAGTGCACTTGTGTACTATGCCTGCCAATCCGCAGTGGAGCAGCGTGGTGGGTCTATGCTCTAAAAACCCTCTCTCATATGAGTGAGGAGGGCTGTGCCCAACAGTGGGACGTTAATGGCCTGCTACTTACTTGTTAACTTTTTTTATAGTATTTAATAAATATATAAAAATAAATCTAGCTACTTTTCTCATTCCAACTGTTTCTTAATTGAAAAGGATTGCCCGACAAACACAGCCGGCGATTTTGTTATACATATATAGATAATGACGTACAAGTTAGTTACATGTCAATTAATGTTGCATTGGAAAATAATAATTGACGTAAAAAAACGTAATCAAGTAATGACCGACGCTCTCCTTATACGAAATGCGAGTTGCTTAGAGACAAGTGACCAAAAGCAGTTACATTTTTTTAATGCTACTTGTTGACGCAGAATCGGCGGCTATTTGTAATTTTTTTACTGTAAACAAGCATTCTTTGTACTCGTTTTGCCTTCTTTCTTTTGCTGGAAAGCTGATACGTTTATATTCAAATAGTTTATTTTAGAACTACGTTCTATAAGTGCGCTATATAACTAGAACTTATTCGTCTTTCATTTCAACGCTGATTTTATAGTCAATTGCGAATAATATGGAATATGTAAAAAATTCAAACACATTTATTGAAATCTATCTTAAACAAGCAAATGTTTGTACCCAAAGAATTATAGACGATAATTTGTAAAAGAATTTCGAGAGATATATTATCTACTGGTTTTAGGAAATACTGTCCAAATATTGTTAAAAAATGTATTAATGCCTATATTTTTCAAATCTTTACCAAACAATATCTATTACCTAAAAAATATAGAACTTTTTTTTGTAAAGGAATTACGAAAGATATCATATATTTTATTTTAAAAACTACAATTTAACTCAAACGCTGTTAATAAAATGTTAACGTTAATGTATTAGAATTTTATAAGAAAGATATAGAGGTTATGAATCAATTCCTAAGATCATACAAGCTGATGATGATGAGTGAATAGGAAATTACTTTGGCCTAGTTGTATTCACTCATCTTCTAGTCCATACAGGGATTTGTGCAGAATATCTCAGTAGACGTATTCATTTACGTGATGGAGTCTATTTAAATCTAATTAAATCAATTAGTTTACGAAACACGTTGAGTTCGTGCGTTAGCTTTTGTAATATATATAATATCTTTAAACGACTTTCCAGTGCAAAAAAGCATACGAATTACATAAAAAAAATTCTTTTTTGAAACAATATTTAATCTTGGCCTACATGGTTAAATAAATGTCGTTTAAATTGTTTTAAGTCATAAGTTTTATAAGCTATACCCATAAGGTTCTACTGATATGATAAAATACGACACCATTAAAAAAAGTCACCAGTTATTCAAGTGAAACTTATATAGGCACATGAGGGTAAAATTTTTAAGGATGAAACGCGTTATTAGCCTCACGAAGCGTTTTTATGCTAATTCATTTTAAGGTTAGGTTATTTTTATATTTACAAATAACATGTGGCATTTGAATTTTTATAAAATATAAAATAAAAGTAATTCGTAAATTCCCTTTTCTAAACAAAATTTAATTAATATGGCCAAAAAACTGTGGCATTTTTATTAACAATTCGTCATTTGACATTTTAATGATTTGTTTTAATTTTGACTTTTAAAATCTTAAAGACAAATTCCTGATATATCCCCCCCTCTCCTCCCCTAAGTGTCGGAAATCTAAAATTTTAGATTTGTACCCATATAAACAAGACTTAAAAATTATGTTTTCCAAAGAAGTTTCACTTCTGACATGTGTACCTTGTACGCACTTTTAATATATTTTGTAGAAAGAGCAGATTTACTCTTTAGCCATATAAAATAGGTTATGGGACCGTACAATACGTTAGGTTAGACTACGCAACATTGTGTTGTCTAATTATATGAAAATTACAAATGAACTTCTTTTTCGTTTGATAAAATAAAATGCTGAGAAAGTATAATATGTTGTGTAAAGTTAAAGATTGTCAATGCAACCAAAAATAAAGAAAATTGCTTACAATATATCATCCAATACACCCGCCGAAAATCTGAATTTCGCATTGACAAAAGCAATCCCTTATCGATTCTAAAACTCGTGTTTCATCTGCACTTTTGTCCCCGATATAAATTTACCACCAACCGACATTGGAATCTGTTCAAAAGTGTTAAATCGGTTAATATAATGATGATGGATGCCGTCCCGACCAAACAGCCCACAGCGGGGGTGTTTTACCCCGCTATACAAATAAAATATTTTTATTATTAACTAGCTCCCTATCCCTTTCCCACTCGCATGGAAATCTAATGAACACTTCTCTGTCACACAATTTAATCGAAATCATATTTCTGTTTTGTCATTATGGTATCACGTTTAGAGAGTTCCTCTCCTTTGTTCCGAATTTTGAATCGCTGGTTTCTTGTTACCCGTGTAAGCTTTTTTGTTTTCTTTTCCGTCAAGTCACACTTGCGACCGACAGAAATATGACGCTTAAGCTTTCAACTTATAGGTGTTTGATTAAAGCCTTCGCAAACAACTGCGATGACGTCGCCATCTTTCGCCAAGTAGTAGAGTTCGCGTCGCATCTTTTTCCTTGTTTACACGTAAAGATGTTTCCATCAATGAAGACAGTTGCAACGTAAAAAAAGGTGCAACCGTGTCAAAACTGGCAATATTGTTTAAAATCTAAGACAGTTGCATATGATTCCCTTTCATCGTCACGGCTTTACCTGTGGGGGTTCACAAAAAACGTGGCAGGTAGCCCATTTGTTTGTTATTAATTCTCGCTTCGAATCTTATTTTTTTCCCGGTCAACCACTTTAATTCTGTAAGAATATTAATTATAATTATAAACGGGGCTCGTCGTGTTCGTTATAAGGTGCTGGAACCTTAACTTTTGGTCCTAAATTTAAATCTGATCATTTATCATGCGACAATGTATCATGTTTTTCTCTATGGTCTTTTTTCGTTGTTTATAATTTTATACTCGGGAGTGGGTGCCTGATGAATTACAACATAAGGCTGTGTTTACAATGATATTAATTTCCTTTTGTCCAACATAAAAAATGTAAAAGTCCGAAGAGGAATTTGTGTTAATCTTTTAAATTTAAGAGTAGCAAATGTAGGCGTAAGGATACCATATTGAAATGCGAAAGTCTTCTTTCTTTAAAAATGTAAACGGTGCCATATATTACATTAATAAAATATTTTATAATAAAGTTTTTTAGCAACGTTTGAAAATTTAAACGACTAAGAATATTCAAAATTTATCTTGTTACTGTATTACCAATCACATAATATTTTTATGAATATTTTTAAGAACTTTACATATTATACAATAACAGAAGTATATTTCGAGGACATCTAACGGCTAAGTCTATGAAATTACTGAGCTAATAGTTTCATTAGCAGAGGCGCCGGGTTTCATGTTAGAGAAGTATATTTTCTGTTTTTTTTAGTTCTGAAATAGTGAGTGTCTTCCGCTATTAGTAATTACCATCCTACCAGCTACGACAAAGAAACAATTTATTCTGTTCGATGCTGTAAAGCACCATACAGAATACGAATACAATTATGAGCTATATTATGTCTTAATTAGTCTACCATTTTAGACTGTATCAACAATTATTCTCAGATGATGTTATAATCAAGTGCCAACCTGTTAGAACTAAAAATAAAATGTGATTAATTAAAAAAAAAACAAGACAATTACCCTATTACTATTTACTTAATTAGAGATAAAGTTTTTTGACGCTTGTAATAGTACGGGTACTCGCTTCGGTAACAGTGGTTTTATTCCTGGTAAGGTAAGTTTAGGAAATTTTGTTTCTAAGTTTCTCTACCTTTGAACCATTGAATGGTCTTGGCCGTAGCATTAATGTTTCTTTTCACTAAGAGTTGTATTCACGCACCCTGGCTGAAAGTTATATCTTCAATAGAATACCCATTAAAACAAGGGACCTTTCGCATCCTGAACCCACTCTCCCGAGGTTCGGTGGGGAGATTGCTCCTCCGCATCAACAATCCGAAGAAGACTCCCAAAATCAAGTCCCATAACACCCATGCCCTCTTTTAGACAGAGGTGGCCAGGTTACTGCTTCCTTCATCTCCTTAGATGCTTTCTTCTCCGAGATGACGTTAAAGACTTGCAGGACAAAGAAATTTTATTAATGTTAATGTTTACTTATTTATACGATAAGGGTAATGCTAGTAATATCACATATCTTTACTTACCTATTTGTTGGCGAATATTCTGTTATGCTAAGTGAACAACCGTCGTCGACACGTCACCAGGGCGTATTACCGCAAAACGCTCGCGCACGCTTTCTGAACACGTTAAAGACTAAAAAATAATACTTAGCAGCAACTGGTCGATTGTCAGCTAGCTATCACATTATGAATTGTAGCGTATGGGATTTAAATTATGTATTATGAACTGTTTATGAAGGCGAGTGACATAATTTGTAAACTGGCTTCATATCCTTCTATACTTCTATCCTTTAAGCTATGTTGATTTCACTTTGTTTTCCATTTAAGTTATTATCAAGAAAATAAAGTAGATTTATAGATAAAGTAGGTTATTCTTATTGCATTGACGGTCTCGATGGCGCAATGGCACGAGTAATTAATCGCTTCGCTAGCAGAGATCCCGGATTTGTTTTTTGGTACGATACTGTGTAGTAACCATAAGAGGAAAAATCCCCTTTATCAGATTAGACAGCATTATTACTTACCATCAGGTGAGATCATTGCCAAACGCTATCGTGACAGCAATAAAAAAATACAGCCCCTTTGAAATTCCATTCTCATTTCTATAAATTAATTTCGGTGTAATATTATATTATTCATTTGAGTAATTATAATAACAAAGTTGTTAATAAATTATAACCATACAGACATAAAATAAGTTTTATAGTGTCTGTGTCAAGTCGAATTTTGTCGTCGAGATAATAATTAGAACTATTCCTTTAGATTACCTCAAGTTATAAATAAATCTGTTGAAGACACAAGTTAAAAACAAGTCTCAATGAATGAAAGCCGTTAGGGAATTTTCATTTCGTATAATGAAATATTTGTATTTAATTGAAATGATAACAATCAAGTTTAAAGTCCTAAAAATATTTTAGAAAATTTTCGGTAATAATATCTTTTTTTTAAGATATAATTCTATTCTGTACTTGATTGAATGATATATTGCTTTATTGGTAAGCATGTATTGGCATATAGGTAAATATGAAAATACATTGCTACAAACACTATGTATTTAAAACAATAATATTACGCTATGCAAAGTATGATCGTAGAGTTTTAATACTCTATTGTTTTATTCTAATGCCTTCATAGGACTTTGCAGGCTTGTAACTATGTACTGTAGCGACAAAATTATGTGAGTCCTTTAAAGCCTTCTATTTTATAGTCGTTTTAAAAATCTTTAGTTTCTGTATATTAAAATTTGATACCAGATTTAAAATTTAGATTGCAGCATTAAGTTTCGATGATATCTGCACAGATTTTGAACTAATAAACCCACGACAAAATAAGAAATATAAACAAAATATTGAACGTTATTAAGATGCACATTGTTAAATAAGCTTTTCAAATGTTTTAAATTTGACTTTTAGATAGTTTAACACAAAATACTAGCCGCTTAGAGGTACACTTAGTGAATTGGAAGTAAGTTTATTTCACATTGTATAGTCACTTATAGATTTCTTTTTAAAATATCCATACCATATTATTCACGTTGTCAAAATTTAATTTGTCAAATTGTTAATATTACCAATTAGGAAAATAAAACAAAATTTATTTTAGGATAAAGTGACATTCTTTATAAGAAAAATATTCATTATATTAGAATTTAAAATATATATATAGGAAAATGCAATCGTATAGTGAAACCTGTTTATAAAATTATTAATCAAAAGAAAGAATTAATTCGTTTATATTTAAAAAAAAAAATATTTTGATAATTGCACGGATGAAGGTATTGATTTTTATTATTATTAATTTAAAGTAAAAAATTGCTATATATTAGTGACAGTATCACGTAAGCAGACAACTATTATGAGTTCAAGTGTAACACATTCACCAAGTAGACGACAGTACTAACAAGATGTATATAATTTATAATAATATAAATATTATAAATTGCAATACATCTAGGTCAGTTTCACAACACTGTATCGATATAACTCATTCGCTTATTACGACTCCTTTCATGGTGGTACTACGATAGTGCCCACATGCATTAGATATAATTGTTACTATTAAACATTTACACATAAATATCTATAAACTTTATAAATGTTCATTTTCTTACTCCATTCATCGAAATAAGAATCTAAGAATATCCTATTAAATCTCTATAGGTGTGTATGTGAATTATTGTCCAATATTATCGTGATTATCTGAATGTATACTATATTTTAAGTTACTGCTTAATTGTAATGTAAGAAATTTGTAAAAATAGTTTTCGCAAAGACAAAATCGAAGGAAAATTCGTGCGTACCTACATACGTGTATGTATTTTAAATTTTGCACTTGCTCATAGAAAATGTTTTAAATAATATTTACTTATTTTTCAATACCATAATTAGCTATTAGGTAAAACCATATCTAATTTTCAGGTTTCTGTGCATTTTTATGGCTATCTTGCATGTACTACAAATAATTAGATAGGAAGATCTCCGAAAACACTTATTTGCGAGCTCTAAATATAAAACTATAAATAAATTAATATTTCATATTGAAACCAAATTTCATGTACAACATGTTTTAAGATCAATCAGATATTTCACTAACAGGATAGCTACGATCTTTTGCCTTGAGAGAATTCCAAAAAGTCGCGAACCCCTGACCTTACCTTATTTTACTATCACGATGTTTTAAATCGTGATCGTGACAAATTGAAATTGAAGACCTATCGCTATCCTTGACTTTAAAATGTTCTAAACAATAAACTTATTTAGTTTTGCGCCTATCATACCTACAATATGTATCACGCGACAAAACTAGATTAATGTAATCAGGGCTGTCAAAAAAATCCTATTTTTTTTTTTTTGCAAAAACGAATCTTTAAAATGCAGCCACCCGCGCTACATCGCGCTTGCTTCGCACTTCTTTATCGGTGAACCTGGATTCAATTCTCGAGGTAAATTGCGAAAATTATGTACTGGTGGAAGATTTCGACTGTAACTAGTCAGCAAAAACGTACCGCCAAGCAAAATATTTCCGTTGTTGTACGTTGCTGAGTAGAAACTATTAAATTTAACAAAAATCATCTTATATCAGGATAACGCACTATCAACCTAAACTGTACCACCCGGTGAGAACACATGACTTTGCTGTTAGGATCTTATCTTCCCAGAGTCGAAGCCTGCCTCGAATCTTGGACTAAAGTCCTGGCTTAGATAAAATGGATTTCCTTAATTTGCTATACCAGAAATCTAAGTCAAAGCCTCTGCTAAAGAAAATAATATGCATACATTTATTCCGGATGGCCAATTGAAGCTAGTTTTTAGCATTTTCTATATTATATTTCTTTTTCGATTTCAATTAAATTTCATGACGAACCATTTGACAACCCTGAATATACGCGGAACCGTTATATGCATATTCGGTCGGTGTAACTAATCATCCAACTAGTATAATAAAACTGTTTTTTGTATGCATGATTTAGAAGTTAATATCTAAATACAATAAATAAGTATGCATTGTTTGAGTGAATTTCAAACTTATTGCTCAAACCTTTTACGTCGTTATCTAAGTCCGCAAAACAAAAAATGAGGTCATATCGTTTCATTAATGATAATACTTTCAAATGTATAGTACAAAAATAAATTAAACATATATTTTCGTTATATATTTCAGTCCTTCGTTTGAAATAAGGGCTTCCCTGGAAAGGTTTTTATTTCGATGTGCTTTCTTCGAATTTCAAGCTTGCCACCTTGTGTCATTATTATTAGTTATAGCATATAGTAAGTGACAGCCCATAAAGGTCCCACTGCTGGGCGTAAGCCTCTTCACTCACAGGATAGAGGTTTTTTAGAGCATAGACCCACCACGCTGCTTCACTGCAGATTGGCAGGCCAGTAGAAATATAGTATTAGATACTTATTATTACAACGTGAAATTTCACGTCTTTAAGTAAAAATTATTACTAACATATAATTACTAATTACTAATATATAATTGTGAAACCTAAAAAGAGCTAGTTCTTCTATAAATTTTCTTTAAACATTAAAAAGCCTTTGATTTTTGAATGAAACATTTTGTACTGAATAAAACATTTTTATTTATTTAGGTTTACTAAGTATAGCCATGACGATTTGATTTATGAAGCTTATCATAACACAGAATATTTTATCGGATTTATATCGCATATATTTATTCAATATTTTATTTTATTATTAATGTCCAGATCCCGTAATCAGTCAACAAAATGTAGCCACAAAACGCTGCTAGATCTGATATTGAATGAAGACGTAGTTCTTCCCCGTTCTAACAATAAGATCAAATACTTTACAGTATGCATGGTATTGATATTAGAAGCTTCCGAATACTTATTCAAAGCCAATATACGAATTCTTAGATTGAAATTACGTAGTCGGGCTTTCTCCTTTGTTACTCAAAAGATAATATATAAAGCGCGCGCGCATTTGAAGACGGCAGTAAGAATTTTAAATTAGCATTCTTTTTGTACTCCGCGCCACCCTAAGTTACCCGCACCCCTTCGTCTTAATAATATGGAGAAATTGAGTTGTTATACACCCTTCTCGGTGGAGGCGCGGGTGCAGCGGCACACCTCGGAAAGAAGCCTTTTTGTAATTGAATTCAGATATTCCTTCCCCGTATATATGAGGGAGGTGGGTTGCTAGTTCCGCATTTCATATGTACGTGCTTAAATATGTGTACATACATAGAGACGTGAGTCGTGACAATTTGATTTAAATGTTATGAATTATTTTATGTGTAGAAGTTTATTTATGCTTCGCTGGCATAACGGTACATGTATTTGCTAGGAGAGGACTTGGGCACGAGTCCTGATAGGTCAAATATATCTAAGACATTTTTCTGATATATCTAAGTCTGGCCTGGTAGGAGGCATCAGTGGTTGCTAGTTACCGCCCTGCATTCCGGTACGATGCACTGTTGCTACCGATGGTTATTGCGTTACCGTATTAGACTGTGTCATCACTTACAATAAGTAAGATATATAGTTATATCTATTAGTTGAGATAACAGTCAAGAGCTAAGTAACTTCTTCATCAAAAACAAAATAAAAATTTCAAGTTATAATCAGATTGATTTAAAATGTCCCAATGTTGCTATAACAATACTTCGTCTAAATAGATTCTATTAATTTGATCAGCCTTCCGAGAAGAAACGATGCCATGATACTGGTATGTAATTATAGAATGCTATTAACATCGTCCGTGTACAAACATGGCCGCTGGGGCTGATTGTAGGTTTCAATTTAATTGCGCACACGCATCCCGATCGCGACTTAGCTCTCATTGATTTGGAGCTACAATATTGTGGAAATCGTGGGAATTTTAATTGCTATCGACTCACGAAATTGATAGACGGTAGATATTGGAACAGATAACACAGTTCTCAGCTTAAGTAAATATAGTTTATCGCGGCCTGTTGAGTTAACTGTTTCGTCTTTATTAAGAACTAGCTGTTATCCGCAGTGTCACCGCGTAATTCCTGATCCCGTGGTCACTTTGTCAAATTCTCTCTTCGTGCTAAATGATTTCACTTCATGACAAGTGATGATACATTATAAAATGAAAGCTCGCTAATCTGATTACTCAAAGAACCTCTTAAGTATTTCTACACATTTCGCAAATACTGCATTAGTTTGAAAGAAATTTGGTTAGTATAAAAAAAGGTTATAACATAGATTAATGCTGTCGTGGACTTTTGTTTAAAAATTTTAAAGGAAAACAATTTTATCATACATGATTATTGCGAAAAATATTCTTCATTGGTGTACGATTCCTATTAGTCATAGCGTAATGATATTTAGCCTTTAGCCTTTTTCAATAAAGGGGCTATCTAACACTAAGAATTTTTCAAATCGGATCAGTAGATCTCTATCTTGAAGTTATGAAAATATATTTCATTGTTAAGGATAAATTTTTACGATTGCCACAAACTATCCTATGAGCTGTGTCTACTACTAGTAAAAATGTTAGCAATTTTATAATCCTTTGGTACAAATGAATTTAGATCTGCAGTATTACATTTAGTCTGTGCAAATAAAATTACAATATAAACGAAAGCCATTTCCAATTTACTGAACTTATAAGCTTGAAAATATAGTTGAAATTGATTTTTACAATTAATATAAACCACGAAATGATTTTATAAATATTCAACTTTCATAAAACCATAAATAGACGCGTATTTGTCGTACTAAATCTTTTGAATGGTGTTGATTCTGGTACATTTCACGCGTTAGGTTTTGTTTGGAATCATTTTCCATTACGTTGGGAGTTATACAATTATACTAAGAGAAAAATTATAAGAATAATATAAATCATTGTTAATGACAAGTTGTAACAGCACGACGTCACGCTCATCAGTGGGAAATAAGTTAAAATTCGTGGCCTTCCAAATTATAGACATACAGAGCGGATGTCGCCGACTTCAGCGGCGCCGGCGCAGCTAAAAACCGCACGTCATTGTTTTTTGTGTTACAGCCTCGGGCGCCTTAGGATCCAATCCGACCCCAGCCGCTAATTAATTATTTCACATGTACCGATCATTAATTACGTTCGAGGCTCCGATACAGTCCACCCGTTATCTTTTAATGACGGCCGGCAATTTGTCGACCGTAATTATCTCACAAATCGGACGCACAAAAACGGAATATAATGATTTAAAATTTTAACACGATCGAGGCATTATCCGGCATAACCATTAATAGCAGAAAGCATCGAGATCGAATCAATCTTAATCTTGTACAGAAACGTAATCCAGATTTATTTATGACGGCGCTGCGCGTGTGCTATTATGCTCGTCTGCAGCAATTTGCCTCGGAAATTGTCTTAATCGGCCGCTCAAGGGACTATTTATGTATAATTATTTCCAAATTCGACGCTCCGTTTGATGCCTTTCCGCTCTCTTTGAGGTGGTTCGACAAAAAAGTCATCTGTGGCAACAATTAACCCTGGAAAAAATAGAAATAAGTATCGAAGGGTCCGCAATAATTACAGACGCAAATTGAAGGTTCCTAAGAGCATATCTGTGGAGTGGCGCCAGATTACCGGCAGATTTGTATGAGGGCGAATTATCAAAAGAAAATTGTCATTAATTGACAAAACATTATTATTAAATGTCTGCTACATTTTTTAACACCGTGTAGAAATGTTTAAATAGTTGTTTTTTACATAATCTAAAGGTACATCTCGATTTGGAATAATTTCTAAATAGGTACTGAATGCATATAAAGAACAAAATTTTTGAAAATTCTTTATATCCCTTATACATACTTTCGTTAAATTCATACATCGCATGTTACCTCGATTCTTTTGTACCTAATTATGTGGCAAATTAATGGAAACGTCTTCGCTAATTTTGAGACATGATTATCGTTATTTTCCTTATGAGCTTTGTAATTACACACACTCATTTGAAATTTCTGCAAAGTCACTTTGTGTAAGGCATTTTAATTACGACTTTCTCCATACTCTTATTTCTATTTGAGATCTTGTAAGAAAATGACAGATATTTACATCTAAGAGATAGTTACTTGCAAATTATTTCGCTTAAATTACTTCCACATCTTTATTTATTCCTATAGCCAGTCGATTACCATTATATGTAAATGGAACGCTAATTTGTAAAATAATCGTAGATTGCAAATCCTTTTAGAGATTGATTACGAAATGATCTTGCAATTTCATCTCGGGATTAACTATCTCAAATAGAAAATGAATGACGTTTTTCATCTTTTGTACTGTCTGTAGCTTTTTTCGTATGTACACTTATAAGTGTAGCAAGTCTTTTACAGTAAAAAGATTCTTATAGCTTAAGTGAGATACATTATGGTAGATGAAGGCACAATTTAAACTGTAACAGTTGGACAACATTAACCACGTACTAGAACCATGCAGTAGTCGTACTTTATCAACTTTCCCACGTGTAATCAGTCTGCCTCCATTACATTCAGCATTTTAGATACCGTTCCCTCCACTTATTAATATAATAAGTAAATCGTTTGCTTCTTTACTCAACTTTATTTACCATAATAATCCTTTTCCGATATTTTCATATTAGTGTCCAGAAGCAACAACTTTACTACTTATTGTAATTCCGTCCAGATTTAGTTGATGTTCTTTAATGCGCTTTTACGATGTTTTCGTGAAGAAAGCAGGTTGAGGTAATTATTTAGCAGTGTTCTGCGGTTTCGTGAGACCGGCGACTTAATGAGGGCCTGCATAATAACCGACGATTATAAATATGCATGTAGTTTACTGTCTGTCTCGTTACTACCCTTGTATGTGTTACTGCATGTGGAATCAAAAAGTGACGGTTTAAGAAAAAGCCACGGGACTAAGCTTAATAACGTGCTAAACTGTTATTTTCGTTTATGGTAACATCCAGCCCTAATACCGACCCTGCTTAAATAAACTATCAGTATCCAATAAAATTTAATAACATAATTTTACTTCATTGGATCAAACAATATTTAATGAAAATGTAATTACCAATATTTTCTGTCATTAGAAACTTATATTAAACGGTAAAATTGTCACTGTGTCACCACAAATTATTATCATGTCCTTGGTTAATTTAAACGTATTGTTTAATTTTTAAAAGAGCTCTCCTATGATATTGGCTTTATAAAATTGTGTCACTATCCTCCTAAGAAATTATTATATATATCGGTTTGGAATTCACGTTTCCGTGGAAACTTCAGGATAAAACAGTTATGTTATGTTTTCACATCAGTAATTTACTAAGGAAACGATTCTTTAAAATCCACCTAGTCATTACGAAGTATAGGAGGACCAGACAAATTAAAAACAGAAGTTTACTTATTGATATAGATATATTTTCAGCATCCGTGCACATTTAATTTATCTCGTAAACCGATCAAAATTTAATATTATATCTGTAAATACTTGCCTACAGTAGATCCATTGCGGCGTTTACTTTTTATATTGATAATGTGGTAACCCATTGGCAATTTTCTCATGAAATAAACGTACCGGATTTAGCGAATGAATAAACAGTTATTAGTGGTAATTGAACATCGAATAAAACAGCATTCACAAGTTCCTATCAATAACATTGTGGAAGTCTCATTAATGAAATGAAAAGCGCACATCTTCATTATGGCTATGGTAACCAAACGTACAAATGTACCGCGGACATAGTATGTAGTATTAGAGTCTATTAAAATTTGGTTATTTAAATATACTTTAAATATCTATAGACCGTGGGATAAATGACGCAAAAACACTTATATTTAATATTTTTATTAAGCTTTATATTGCTAGTGTAGCCGTTGCCCCGCGCAACTTTGTGTCCCGTAAGAGAGAACAAATTTGGGTACCTTATTTTTATGAGTCAATCTTCTAAGATAGTCATATGATATCGCGGACTTTTGTACGACTTTTTTAAAGAAACATATTGTGACATAGTTTTAAACGTTTTCTCAGTGCAAGCTTCAGAAGATTTTTTCAACATTTTTAACTGAAGCAACACTCATATTGCTCGTAGTATTCTTTGATAAGTGATCTCTGTCTTTACAAAATTTGCATAGATGAGGAATATTTTATTAGGTTATCACTGTACTCCAACCATGAAAAAATATTCAGTTCAGGGAACAATTAAAGTTAGTTCTTACACTAATTGCACAATTGTTTATAAAGAAAATTACTTCAAATTCTTTCATTATATGTTTCCAACATAAATCCAAGATAATCTGTATTTATTGCAACCCTAATTATGACGGACTCGATAAAGCTATTGTTGGAGACTAATCTAATGCGGGCGGTTTATGTGTGTGCGTATACAGGCTGCTCATGTAATGGGAATCTAGTGGTGTCACCACACTTCTAGTACTATTTCATTATTTCCCTATATTAACATATCTTAAGCGGGAAACGAGTAAGGGCGTATTTTACGTTTTTTATAAGCTCAATGTATGATGAGAGCAATAAGCATAAAAATATTCATGTAGTTTTGCACGAAAATTAACACTAATTTGTTAAATACGTTCAAGAGTTTCAGTCGAACAGCATGGTCAATGGTGGTAAAAAATTACAAACACATTTTTGAAAATTGTAGTTATATAAACAACTTTAAGTCTCTTCAGTGTCTATTTATTTGGTTGTCTAAAGATTAGATTTGGACAGGGCACGAAACTTAAAAAGGTAAAGACGGTTGGTTAGGAATATACCCTCGGTTTGAAAAGTTTATTCTGCAGCAAGAAACTTTTGTTGATATTGAGCTTTCATGCCCAACAGGAATTAGTATTTATATATTTCAAATTGCTATTCGGTTTATTTTAAAAAAACGAAAAGAAAGGTATCCAGTGTGGACAAATCATCACGCACACATGAAGAAATTATGTGAATGTTTTCATATACGGTTTGCGTCGATAATTTCTCACGCTCACACACTCGCGCGTAAATTTTGCACTTACGTATTGAGCTTTGTATTTATTGAAAATTAGCTGGAGCCATCACGTTATTAGTGGCAATTGACAGCACCATGCCCCCAGTGGGAATATGAGCGTATGTTTTGTCATTAAACATTCAATTTATTCGGTCGCGATGTTACACTGATATGCAAAACGGATTATATTGTAATTTATAAGTGAAATGAAAGCTTCTTTCCTTTATTATTCAATCTTGTTTTGCGTACCTAAATAGATACGGTATAAGTTTAGTACGAAAATAACTGAGTCTGATTTTATTATATCTTATGAAAATTATTCCAAATTACTATGATATAATTAACATTTCAAAACTTCTGTTTATTGTAAATACTAGCTAAATCGCGTTATTGTTCAGCCGGATATTTGAAAGATTTCGAATTTCACGTTTTGCTGTAGCTGGTGTCAGTCGCATAGTTCTCGATGCCGTGGAATTATGAAGAAATCAGTTATTATTTCGATCGAATGATCAATCTAAACCATCGTTGAATCCACGTAAATACACACACAAAATCACTAAAATCGGTACAATCGTTTAGGAGGACTCGCAACAAATATGCGCGTATAAAAGAAATATTTTATTTATTAATATATTCGTTGTCAAAAGCGATTTTGAAGAGTAACGGAAACACACAGACATGCAATACATTTCTGTATATGAATCATGTCGTTAATATGTTCTTATTAAAAATTTAGGCATTACAAACCGATACTCGAATTTATTATTAATCCAATAAGTACTAAAGAGAAAGTCTTATTGAGCGATTAAATTCTTACTGGAATTTTGTTCTTAACTAATTAGTAATCCACTACTATATGTATATGTAGTCTATCAATTATAGAAACGGACATATCGGGTATATGTCCGTTTATATGAATAAAAAATGGGATTCCTATAGGTTTTTACTCTAACAAACATAAACCAAAAAATTTATACAAGTTTTTAAAATTACTGTCAGCTGTGTGTAATAAAGAAGTATTACATACATACTTAAATAGACAACGAATTTCATTCATATTACGAATAACTGCCGTCTGGATCAATATCAACATTGTTATCGAATTCCCACGTAATACCCACAATTTATCGTTTAATCATTTTGAAGAGCCCCTACTTAACTTAACCGTTAGAAGTGTAAACAAGAAAATAGGTGTGGTATTAAACGGGAATTAAAATATACCAAGGTCTTCTTACATTGTTAAGAAATTGATTTATCAAAATTTGCATACTTTATCTTTTAGTATGGATTTCCGGTCTGCATTAAATTTCGAGTACGATTTTTAGTTTAAGTGTTAAAAGTTTTAGTAATTTTACTCTTTAAATAACAATAGAAACATCTTTGTACAATCCGTTAACGTGTTAACTTTCTTTTTCATTTATAACTTTGCCCTCTTCTTGAATTATATGTATTACATATAATAATATGTTAATTATTAATTTGTAGTACGCATTCCGTCAATCACTGACAATTATGTGAATCGCCATGGGATTACATTAAAAAAGTTTATATTATCAAACGCACCAAGGAGGTTACATTAGAAAACTCACTGGTGGTTAATTTTTTTTTTTAATATGAGATGTCCTACGCAATTTATATATCTTATTCAAAGTTTTAAAAAATTATGCTTCAATAAGAATATATATAGAATAGGATTACATTTAAAATGAATACCTATCTAGTTATCTACCACACATCCTGCTGTTATTCACTCATTAGTCAGAGTGATTAGCGTATTGTGAAACATGCGAATTAGTCAGCCTTGTAAATATAATCACTTTTATAATTCTGAAAATTAACTACACACTTAATTATCGTATTCATATTGTTATCTACATTGCATTTAGTTCCTTTTTCCTTTAATGAAATAGGTATGTGATACACTGCTTCAGTGATTAAAATTTGAAAATTATTACAGTTTGTGTTTCTGTAAGATGTCCTTAGTACAATAAGTCAAATGATGTAAACACGCTAGCAGAGGTCCTGGATTCGATTACCAGCGAAACAGCTTTAGAAAAATGGTCGCTTTGCCTTTGCCTACCAGAAAAGGCGTGCCACCAGTAAAAAACATTGCGTCGCGGTACGATGTCCTGTAGAAACAATACGATGTAAATTACCTCATATCAGATGAATGCTCTTTTGAAGTGAAACTTCTTTAGGCGCATGAGGGTAAACTTTTTAAGGATGCAACGCGTGATTAGCGTCACGGAGATGTGCAGCGTTTTTATGCTAATTCGTTTGAAAGTTAGGCAGTTTTAACAATCAAAAATATCACGTGGCAATTTAATTTGCCACTCCTCATTTAATATACTGTTTTTCATAAAATATAAGAAGTATAAAAAAATAAAACACGTGGCATTTCTATTTACAATTCTACGTTAAAGATTTCAATAAAGTATTCGTGTGAATTTTCGAGACGAATATTTCAATGACAATTAAATTCCTAACATATCTTACTTTTTCCCTCCCTCTAAGTCTAGGAAATCTAAAGTTTTAGATTTGTATAAACAAGATTCAAAAATTAATTTGCCAAAAAAGTTTCACTACTGACATGTGTACTTTGTACGCACACATTTAATTTTAAACTTTATCATTACTTACCATTAGACGAGGTTAAAGTCAAAGTGAATTCTGAACTCTGAACTAGTGTTTACAAAGTGTCAAAAATTTCCCATACAGACATTAATTGTAGGTGTTTACAATAACACGAAATATATAAATACAATATTATTCGAAAATTTTACTCGATAATAGATATTTCAAAAAGATAAGTGATCATTTTAATACTACTCTGTAAGGTTACATTTTTACTTTGTTTGCATTATTTTAGTGGGATAAAGGGATGGTGACATATAACTTCGTAGATTTTTAACATGAATATGAAGTGGTTAGTAACATAACCCATAAAAAACTTAGTATGTGCTTAACATACTTCAGAAGTGAGAGCTTCATTAAGGCGAGATTAACAGAACTAAATAGTACTATTGTATTTTTTTGTTCTAATATATATTAATAAAGTATTAACGTTTACACTATCTATTTAATTGTGTAAAAAATATTGACTAATGTAATTATCATCACAACACATTTTCTTAGTCGACGAGATGTAACTTTACGAACGAGAGTTTAATGTAATTCAAAACCCATAAAATAAAGTAGATATTCCAACTAAAGTATGTTTCACATCAAAAACAGGTGGTCTAACTGCAGGTTTAGTTTTATAGTAGATCAGTTTCTAGGTATAACTACAATAGATTGACGAATTTCATAAGGATTTAAAATATTTACCACGTTTATCTGTATTCTGTCAATTAAATAAACAGTCATGTACCTAATCTGTCACAACTCGTTAGGTAAAGAATTCGTCGGACATACTCCTATGTGTTTTCAGATAACCCGCAAGATAACAAAGATGACGGCTTAATCTCGTTTTTTTAACAAATTTTCATTTCAAATTGCTTTCAACGCTATCAATTTTCACTTATTTCAGATGTGTTTCTAATGCATATTGCTTTAAAGGCGAAATTTGTACAATTCTGTTTACTTTAGAAACGAAAAACGTATTTTCGTCGAGTTCGTGTAATATTGGTTGCTTAATTGTAAAAATGTTATTTTTGACGCCGATGACAGCTGTCATTCGGATAAATTGATCACAGTTGTTTGCGTAAATGCCTGTTAGATAAGCGGCTATTATCAAATATTTTAATTTAATCATTGAATTCATTTTCTAAATTTCCACTCGAGTTAACGTGCGTTTGGTCTTAAATCAGATAAATGTTTGTTTTTTTTTTGGCGTATAAAAGTATTTCCGCCTATATTCCTTACCGATTAAATAACCGATTGTTAACATTATTCGTAAGAAAGTTTACATTACTCGGTACTTAACAATAAAAATGATTCTTAGGATTACCAATATTGTAATTAAGTAAA
This sequence comes from Elymnias hypermnestra, assembly GCA_015832385.1. NCBI lineage: Eukaryota > Metazoa > Arthropoda > Insecta > Lepidoptera > Nymphalidae > Elymnias > Elymnias hypermnestra. The sequence continues at coordinate 840,425 of JACTOM010000031.1, forward strand.
TGATAAAAAAAAATTAAACTAGTTATATCTAATTAATGTTTTTGAATTACAGGAGAGCATGTGATGCCGGCCTTTGACGCCCGGCGCCATGCCCACGCCGCTGCAGCCCGGCGGCCCCGCTAGCGGCCCGCCTCCGGAGCGCAAGCGGCGCCGCAAGCGCGACGATCCCCAGAGTTCAGCCGCGCTCGAACCTGACGAAGACGACGGCGATATGAGCCCCGAGGAGGAGCCGCGAAATGTTCCCGCGGCCCCTGCTGCACCTACTCCAGCACCCTCGTCCGCACCAGCACCCACGTCTCCTCCTGCCGCGCCGGATGCCGTTGACCTCACTTCGCGCCGAGATTCGCCACCGCTCTCCTCCGATGTTGAGCATTTTGATGGCAAGATTGTATACAATCCAGACGGATCGGCGTATATCATCGAAGATCCAGAAATATCGGAAGGCGAAACGAGCTTGCCAGATCTGCCCAAAATTGAACCCGGATGTATAGTTGATAGCCGGGAGAGCAACGTGGCTGAAAGGCAACTCGAATTTCCCCAAATAGCGAGTGCATTCTACGTATCAAGGAATCCGTCTTTGTATGGTGCTCTATACGGAAGATTGGCAGCTGAAAGAGCACGCGCAAGACCGGATGCGCCTGTAATGCATAGTTATCGAGTGTTTAGTTTTCGTGGAGGAAAAGACGCTCCTAGATCGAGCTCTCCAATTCCGGAGTGCCCTATTAGCGTACCGGTTAAACCGATTCTTATGTGTTTCATTTGCAAATTGAGTTTTGGATACGCTAAATCTTTTGTAGCGCATGCTCAGTCGGATCACAGTTTATCACTACTTGATACAGAAAGAGATGCCCTATCAAGAGAAAATGCATCAGCAATTATACAATGCGTAGGCAAAGACAAAGAACCCCTAGTCTCATTTTTAGAACCAGTTGGAGCAGCTGCACCACCCCGTGCTTCAATTTCAGGAAGTCCCGCAAATATATCAGAATTATCCAGCCCGTCAATAGACAAGAGACTGGATGTAATGACACCAGATAGAGAAAATGATTCAATGTTACCTAATGGATCTTGTGATGACAGAAGGCCAAGTCCCCCATCGTGGAGGCCGCCAAGATCAATGGCTGAATCATTAATCCCTCAACATTCCATGATTTCAGTAGCACATCCACATACAATAAATGCATCAGTTCAACCTCGAAGTAGTCCCAATTCATCCCCACCGTTTCAAGCAGCACCTCCTGCTTTTCTTTCTGGAACAACGATAGGAGTATGTCCTGATCATCTGGGTGGCCGTCCTTCAGGAGCGGATTGTCCAAAATGCGAGCTTATTTTAAATTCTGGGAGACTAGGTGGCCCTTTAGCTGGAATGCACAGTCGAAACTCCTGCAAAACCTTGAAATGTCCAAAGTGTAATTGGCATTATAAATATCAAGAAACATTAGAAATACATATGAAAGAAAAACACCCAGAAGCTGAAACAAGTTGCATTTATTGTATTGCCGGTCAACCACATCCACGGCTAGCACGCGGTGAAACATATACCTGTGGATATAAACCCTATCGATGTGAGGTTTGCAATTATTCCACTACAACAAAAGGAAATTTAAGTATACACATGCAATCAGACAAACATCTAAATAATATGCAAGAATTACAAAATGGTGGTAATCCCGGCGAAAGTAACTTGCCACCAGCTCAACACACGCCACCCGGAGCACATAAACCACCTCTACCCCACCATTCACCCTTAGGTCAAAAGCCAAAGCCGACGTTTCGATGTGACGTTTGCAATTATGAAACAAACGTTGCACGCAATTTAAGGATACATATGACATCTGAAAAGCATACTCATAATATGCTTGTCCTCCAGCAGAATGTAAAGCATATGCAAACTTTGTCTGCTCTACATCATAGACAGCAAAGCCAGCAGCAATTGGAAAGTTTATTACATTTTCATGGTAGTGAAGGACCTCCGCCAAATCCGGAGGCTGCTTTAGCCGACATGGCATATAACCAAGCATTAATGATTCAACTTATGACTGGTGGACCTGGTCCATCGCCACCAGAGTTAGGAGCTCATTTAGACGTCGGTTTAAACCCAGAAGCCATGGAACCACCACCAGAGCCTGCGGACCCAGAACCAGAAAGAACCTTCCATTGCTGTATATGTAACTGTTTTTCTACTGATTCCTTGGAAGCGCTGGGACATCACTTAGCACAAGATCGCACAAAGATCAGGGAACAAGAAATATTGGCGTTGGTAGCCGGTCATTATGTATGTAAATTATGTACATACAAAACTAACTTAAAGGCTAACTTCCAACTACATTGCAAAACAGATAAACATCTACAGAGGTTACAACACGTCAATCACGTCAAGGAAGGAGGCCCAAGAAATGAATGGAAGCTGAAATTTTGCGGCGGAGTTGGGACTGGTGGCGCAGGAGTTGGTGGTGTTCAAGTGAGGTGTTGTGCTTGTGACTATTATACAAATTCTGCGCACAAATTACAACTGCACGCTGCTGGAGCCCGACACGAAGCTGCTGCTCTTCTATTAAGACATCTGCGAGATTGTGCGTCAAGAATACCTCGTGAACGTCCTCGAGTATACCGATGTGCATTATGTGGTTTTGGTTCACCACACAGGTTGCCACTTTTGCAACATGTACGTTCAGTCAAGCATTTGCAAATGGAACAGATACATCAGCTTCAGCGCCGGTCTGAGGGCAAAGACCCGACCCCAGATGTCGCCGAGTTGTTCCAAGTTATTCCTCAACCACCTGAAATGCCAAGCCCGTATGATCAACAAGACAATGGTAAGTTTTTAGATTTTAATATAAATACTGCGTTTATCCGACAAACCTCACCGTTATTAATTAACCAAAAAATCTTTCACTAATATTGATTATAGCAAGTATAGCGTTTGTCTCCTTTCATGTTTATCAGAGTGGTAATAAGGAAATTGCTACTCGTGTTTGCCACTAATGCCATTCGAAGCGTGACTATCCTATTGTTATTATTATTGTGAATTAACTTCCTCGAGTCATTGTCTCTTTAAGTAACAACTTTTAATGATATCTAAGATGGGAATAAAATAGTTCACCAAAAAATGTGTCTACACTATGAGGTCCATAAAAAAGACCCGACGCTATTAGATGCGCGTGCGCTTCTCATCCAATCGTTCTCTTTTTAGTAACCGCTAGAAATACGTATTTAAATTTTTCAATCGTGGAAGTAAAATGTTTTATTATTTATTACTTTTGTGATAAACACATTTCGCAACTTTTATTCTATAAGGCGTGAAAATCCCATTAAAATTAATTCAACCAAAACCATTACCAGCGGTCGTATCGATAAAATAATACTGAACCAACTTATGAATGTGATTTCGAAACGTCACTATCGATTTCCAATTTAATCCAATTCGTTCCTTAATCAATTTTGTACTGCATTTTTTTCTCAAATAAAACACCTCTCTTGGACCACGTGAAATAACTTAGGAATATTACGTGTTAATTGGCGTAAAGATTTTTAAATACATACTGCTTGTTTGTACGGCGTGTAGTAGCTTAGTCGTCGTGCGTCCCATTATCGTCGCGCTCATGTGACCGTCACCTATCTCATTCGAGAGGCAATCGCCATTTAAAGCGATGAGCATTTAGCAAGGAATTCGTAATAACAATAATGAGATAATTACACACGGACCAAAATTTAATTTAAAGCGCGCAACATTAGAACAGGTTTCTTTTAATACGCCGAACGCCTTACACGTTGTCGCCACATTCGAACATCGTCATTGGCGGGAGGCGACTCCGCCCCGCGAGCGAAGGAGACGGAGAGAAGATTTGAATTGAGAACGCGAATTTTCCATAAGTACCGCACACGGGACAATGACTCGCATTACGTATGTGGCCGTCGCGCATTAAGGATGATTGCCCCCTTGTGATGAGGCTGCTACATCATCCTACAATGTGGCCGCATCGCCGCCCGTATTGCCCGTCGCAGCTTTATGGCTACGGTGAAATACGATAAACTCCCAACGAAATGCACAAACGAAAGAAATCCTCTTTACACCATTGTGTACTCATGTTTATGCTTATTACTTATTTTCACCTTATTGAGCCCCACCGAATGATGTATTTGCCATTATTCAACTAAATGACTAAAAAAATGTATGCATCTGCCGTTTAATAATAAGTGACAACATGAAGCATTAAATTGCGTTATAAATTTTACACTGAAATAATGAAATATCCAGACAAATGTATTTGACTCTACAATACACTGCTACATCATTTTTAATACTCTTAATGTTTTAATAATTCAACTATGCCCATTTTCTGGTGGCTTATATAAAATGTATAATTTTTAGCTAATGTTTATAAACAGGCTCATTGGATGTCACTCCATTAAGACATCGCTTCTCGGTATTATAGTTTTAAAAACACTTTTAAAATAAGTGGTAAAGCAAGACTCTAAAATAGTTAGATGAATTTTGGAGGAACTCCCCAGTAAGCCGCATTTTAAAATGTTAGCTATTGTAAAACATACTCCGATTTAGATAAATAAAACTTTTTTCGCGGATGGTAGTTTCGTTCCTGAATATTCCCTTAAATGTTTCAACTCCTTACGTAAACAAACTTCCCTAAATGACCCATTTTAAATATTATTTTTTAACCTAAATCAAAATTTATATAAGAGGTTCATCTTTTACAAGTTCCTATCCTATTGATCCAATTGTGATGACATTATAGACGTTGCCAAATTGTAAAACATGACTGTTTTGTTACATTATAAAATTCCGACCAAAATGTAGACTTTTATTATCAACTGAATTTTGTGCTAGGAATGTCTCTGTGCTTTTAAATTTATACTATTATAAGACCTACGTCGTTCTCCAACATGTATATTAACGGATTAATATGTATATTAACGGATAGCAGTCCGCGTAGACGGCTGGACAGATTTTAATGAGAAAATGTCATGGGTATTCAGGTGGTTTCAATAATGGTTTACATTATCATTTCGAACCGATGAATAACGAGTTATCTTATATTTCTAAGGGAACTACGCGAATGACAACCCTAGAACAGGTTATAGTTATCTAAAAATAGTCGGTTATTTTTCACTTTAAACGCCAAGTAATATACTTATTAATAGGTACACATTACCTAGAAATTTTTATGTCTACATATAAAGTTGAAAAACATATAAATAGTATTTCATTTAAAAGAGTTTTTACACCCTCTGCCTGTTGCAATTTTTGTCTAGCTTATTTAATAAAGGAATTAATTTGATATACAATCAATATACGATATATTACCTTGATATATAAATTTATAATTTAATTTCATAACACCTTTTTTTAAAATAAGATTTAGATTGTTTTGGACATATAGAATATTATTTCTATAAGATTCTGAAGAAAATGAAATATGTATGGAATTTGGATATATTTATATAAAATTAGTTTTATGATAACACTTTTCGTTACAAAATATGTTGCACACTAAAAGTACCTAATACTGAGCAATTGTGCATCAATTTTAGCGTGGTGATCACTAAATTATTTATCTATCTGTCTATGTTAAATTTTATTATCAATACAATTACTTAACCACTGTAAGTTTCAAAATTCATTAAAAAATAACAGGTTAAATATTTTCACTATTAAAGTAAATTTATATGAAATATATCTTATTAGTATACCGGACTGAAAAAAGTTTGTTTTAACATTATTTATCAATAAAAACGATTCTTTATTTTTAATTAATCCTTTGATCGGCTCAGCGCAACGTACATCGTAAGAAAATCCGTGAATTATAACACCGGAGACCATAAAAATATTCAAAAACTTCATTGTGCTCTAGACGCCACATTGTAAAAATCCTGACCCAAATCTCGCAAAACAAAACTTACTGCACAACACTTACTTTACGACGGTATAACGATGTGGTGTTTCCTTAGAAAAGACCCTTTGTTCATTGACAAAAAGCGTTGGAGATGCCATTTATGTGGACAGTCCCTTTACCTGGCCATTGTTCTATATGATTCTACCAGACTTCAAGTCGACAAATTTTATACTAAATAATTACGTACTGGTCACTCCAGTCCAATATTAGGGTCAGTTCTACTCTGATTATTATTACATTGAATTGTACTTACTTAGCCCTCTCCCCTTCATTAGATGTAACGGTTTTAACTGCTTAAAACTATGAAACAGGTTCCCAAACAGGGGACAGACTGGTTTCAGCTGCGTCCGTGAGATAATCTCAAGTTTTAATTAAGTATTTAAAAAAATGCTTTTCAATTACACGTAATTATAAAATATAAAGTTTGGTTGTATATCAATAGAACTGAATATTTTCTTGTAGAAGAAATCGTAAATGATTACGAAGCGTGCGTGGAAAGCAAGGAAGTGTTTTCGGAAAATATACTCGTTACAGAGTAAAATAAGGTGCTAAAGTTTAGTGAGTTTAGCTTAGTTTTTATCCAATGAAGGACTAGGTGATATGTAATTTGATAACAGAAGAATATCGCTTTTGTAATTTTATGAAAGTAACCTAATTGTAGCGATTTTTTGACGAATATTTTGTCCTATTAAAATCGGTCGTTTCTTTCATCGTCCTTATTTAAGCGTAAACAATGCGGGCCAGCTTCTTTCACACGCTAGCGGACATATCCCTGGTCAAATAATAATTGCACACATTCTAACTACGTATCCTTATCTCGCTCACACTCATCGTCACGTATGTCGATCTTCCGAATGCATTTGATCCGATGCGAAACGAAATATTCGAAATCTTTTGTAATAATGAACAATGATTGTTTGCCCGTCCTGTATCTCCTTTGTGTGCGAAATTACAATATACTTGTTACGTTAGCATTAATACATTCGTGAATGTGTGTGTACGGGATGGATAGAGCGATGCCTTTGTCTTGCCGGGACGTCGCAAACAAAACGAGTCCTACTAATAATATAAAGGAGAAGAATTTTATTTTTAACTTCAATTCAGAAAAGCAACAAACGCTACACCGAACAATAGTCAGCTTCATTTATAGAAAATAATCTTTTTTGCAGATAAATCTCACGTAGATGTAGGTAGTGTGCGTAATACATGAAAACAGTTTACAGATCACTATCCCATTCCGTTCACAGAGTTTGTAGTGAGATGTTTGTCGGATATGTATTAAACAATTTATTTTATTACATATTTATTTCATGTTCATAATATTTTCATTTGTCAACAGATAATAAGGAACCCATTGATCAAAAGCCTGAATTGACACAGGAGCAAAAAATGATGCGGTTTTTAGAACAGCATCAACTTCAACAACAACAGCAACAGCAACAGCAGCAAATTCAACAACACCAACAATCAGTCCAGCAACAATCACAACAAAATGATAAGGATGAAGAACAAGACGTCCCTGGCCCCCATGTGTGTCCGTATTGCAACTTTAGCTGTAATGCTGAACATAGACTAGCTGCACACGTCCACTCAGTTCATGGAGACAGCGCTCGGCATTTCATTTGTCCTCTATGTCAAGATGCGTTTAAAGAACGGCCCGCTCTTGAAAGACATGTGATGCAAATTCATTCTGTGAACTCAGAAGGCTTGCAACGGTTACTTCTTCTCGTAGATCAAAGTCATTGGCTAAATGGTGGAACCCAATCACAAAGAGAAGAATCCCGTCAAAGTGATGAGAATGAAAGGGAAATCTCATCACCTCGTTCTGAAGGAAGTGTTGATGGAGAAACAGAACGATGTTCGACGTGCAACCGCACTTTTCGCAACGTCGATGAATTATGTCAACATCAAAATGAATCTGGGCATTTAGAATTAAAACAAACACCTCAGGGACCCGGTTACGTTTGTTGGAAAAAGGGATGTAATAGATATTTTGACTCCGCACATGCTCTACAAAATCATTTTAGAGAAGCTCACGCACGTAACTCTATTGCCAACATGTCAGTGTCGGAAAAGCATGTGTATAAATACCGCTGCAACCAATGCAGCTTGGCATTCAAAACTGTTGAAAAATTACAATTACATTCACAATATCATGTAATACGTGATGCTACAAAATGTGTTTTATGTGGACGTAGTTTTAGATCTGTATTAGCTCTACAAAAACACGTTGAAACATCTCATCCTGAGCTTTCAGAAGAAGAGCTTTCAGCTTTTAAACGAAGTCTGGCCTCTAATCCATTATTACAAGCCGGCCAAGGCGTTGTCTTAGATGCTGCTACGGCTGATTTGTTGCGCAAAGAGGCGTTACGAACTCCAGAAGATGAACTTTGTGAGATTGAAGACAGAGATTCCAGTGCAACCGCTGCAGATGAATCTGTTCATAATGATGCCGAGAACTCAGACGATTCAATTATTTACAAAGATCAACAATTCCTGGAAGACTATTTAAATTCGCAAGCAATGGCAGAAGACTCCTACAATGACCCCAATAGGAAATATAAATGTCATCGCTGTAAAGTAGCTTTTACCCGCCAATCATATTTAACAGCACACAATAAGACCCTACTACATCGAAAAGGTGAAAAACTAACTTACCCTATGGAAAAATATCTTGATCCGAATAGGCCTTTTAAATGTGATGTATGTAAAGAGTCTTTTACCCAAAAGAATATCCTACTTGTTCATTATAATAGTGTTAGTCATTTGCACAAATTAAAACGCGCTATGCAAGAACAACAAAATAATAATAATCCACCCGTTTCACCCGGTGCTGGTACCGCTCCGTCTAATTTGACTCTAACGCCTAAAAGTACATCTAGCGAGGAAGACGATCGTAAAAGATACAAGTGTAACATATGCAAAGTTGCATATACACAGGGAAGCACGCTTGATATCCATATGAGGTCGGTTTTACATCAAACGCGGGCGGGTAAATTGCAGGAGCTCGCCGCCGCGGGCCACGTGGACTTGACACGGCCTTTAGTAGAACAGCCGGAGAGAAACGACCCCGCTAAAATTTTACAAGACGTGTTGTCGCCGAAAAATACATCCCCTTCGTCTACAAGCAGCGGGGGGCCACGTTCCTCACCCCCCGCTCGCCCAGGTAGTCCGCGGTCCCCTCGTGCAGGTAGCGCCTCTTGCGAGCGCTGCCACGCGTCATTCCCAACTGGGGAGCTACTCGACGCACATCGCGCAACTTCATGCCCCTTTGGCGATGCGCGGGCGCATTCGCCGCTCGGTGACGCAGAGGCTGCGGCTATAGACGAGATGGTAGCCAAGGGCAACCCGCCCAAACGAAACTCACAAATGTATAAGCAACTACTTGAGACGTTCGGATTTGACCTCGTGATGCAGTACAACGAAAATCAACGACGCAAATTGCAAGAAGAACGTGAAATGGCGCGGGCGCCGAGTCCGCCGCCGCCACCACCTGAAGAGAAACCGCCGGATGGAGAAACAAAGTCCACTTGTCAACATTGTAACAAGGAGTTTTCTAGTGTTTTTGTTTTAAAGACTCACTGTGAAGAAGTGCATAAAGATAAAGTTCCTCTTGAGTTCTTGGAGCAGTTCGCGGAACAGTTTAAATCGGAGTACGAGAGGAAGTCCGGTGCACCTAACTCACCGCGAGCGGCATCACCAGCGCCGCAGGGTGATAGGTCACCGTCTCCTCGCGGTGACAATAGTGGCAACTTTAACGAAAATACTAATGGGGCAGGCGAAGCACAAGCTGGGGCTTTGTTAGCTGCCCAAGTCCAGGAGATGCAGGCAGCCTTGAACATGTTGCAATTGCAGCAACAACTTGGACAGTTGCATCCTATGATGGCTCAAATGCTATCTCTGGGGCTTCCGTTGGGCTTGAATATGGGTGCACTCGCTGCTATGAACCTGCAACCACCACTCGTATCGCTAATGCTACCTCCACCGCCATTTGATGCTATGCCTTTCGCACATGATGCCCAACTAAAGCAACAACAGCTAATCCAGCAACAACAGCAGGTGAGTTAAAATGAAAAATAAAATAATTTGAATATTATTAATACATTTTGTTAGAGAATTCAGGCAGTTTTAATCAGACCATGCTGTGACATGATCTCCTAGTTACAAGTCTGATGTATTTAATTTTCATCAGAATCGGTCCAGCCGTTTCGGAGATTGCCAAAAACAATATGATACAAATCTTAAACTGATTTTGTAAATAAATAAAGTATAAACTTACATTTGACATTATAAATAAGTGCTTAATTTTATAAGTAAATTTGTTTATTTTGAATTACTTTTAATTGTTATTGATTTAGTGATTATATGTTTGTATTTAGGCGAAATTTAGATTAATAGACTAGATAAATATTAAAAATTAAATATTTTTTTTCATTACAGTTCACGTATATAATGTTATTACGTAATATATACGTCAACTGTAATGAAACTTTTAAGACTGCCTTCTTCACACGTATACACATACATATATACATCCTTTCACATACTTACATTAGTATTACTTCAAAATGGCTATTTGTATTAAATTTTATGTAACAATAACATAAAAAAATACAATGTCTCTACGTACAAGATATATAATTTTTATTACTTAGGAGCTTAACATAATAAGGTTACCATAACACGCCAGAAAATTCCGTGTTTCTCAGAAAATTCCTTATAGAACCTTAATTGCTTTTCTTCCTCTCGTTAAAAGCGGTCTTCCGGATATTAGTCGATAAAAGAAATTGTATCTGTAATGTCAAATCTCATAAACAATTGTATGTTAAACTTTGTATTTACTTGTAAATTAGTTTAAACTTATAAATGATACCTTAACACCCTCTCTATAAGCAAAGTTTAACTTGTACTGATATTTGATTACAATAATACAGTCATTCCCACAATAATCTTTTCAAAGGTTACAATATATATTAATAAATATTAAAATTAATTTGCTATTTTGCACTTTGTATATAATCTTTATAAATAGAACAAAAAATCACCATTTTAATGTTTAAACCAGCTCACCAAATGAGTCTAAAGGCTTCGTTTGAAAGGAAGTAAGATTTGTTTTAGACTACTAAACTCACTTACTCGGTCATCGGTTACGAGATTTTAAACTATACGCATTGTCTAGAAAGTTGTCTCCTTTTATAAAGCAGGTTTTTATTTTGCCTTATTCCCATCTGGTGTAATAATATAAAAACGAGAGAAAACATATGAACTGTTAACTTAATCATTTATCGTGCTCTCTTAAAGCCTTAGTGAAAATATTTAAGTGTTTTTTTTATATATATATTTAGTTCCTCAATTAACGCACATACAAATAAGCTATGTCAAATATATTGTTACAAATAATTGTTTTAAATTCACCTAATAGTTCCCGATAAAAAATAAGAAAAATAAAACAATCGACAAAAACCGAATTCACTTTATTACATCAAAAATCCCTTAAAAATATTATCACACCTATATATTGACGCAGGAAAGCAACCATTTAGTAACCTGCAAAATATTGTTTTATCAAAATTATCTGTTTAGCAGCAAAATGTGAGAATTCTGTACCTCTAGTCGGTACCTATACGCGAATAATGTTATTTTCTTTCTAGTCGATAAACACGGAAATTATACGTTTATTTTTGGTTTTATGAAAGGGGTTTCTGTTCTGATTAACAATTTTAGATTTGCTCGTAACGTCTATGATTTCCTGCCTTGATATATTTCCTCGCAAACCGACATTTTTGTGGTCGCTGTTTCCTAATTAGGTATCCCAAACAATAAACCATTGTACACTAAAACAAATAACTTTACCTATTTATAATATAGCTCAAAAATATTAATAACACATTATTATTGAAAAATAATGTAGAACACCCATTTGCATTTACTTTTATACTTACCGCATAAACTCGCTTATATTTGCTGTATAAATACAAAGCGATCGATTATTTTTGATTGCACTAAATAAATTCTAAAGCAAGGCAATAGGGATATCTGTAATACTTTAAAGATAAGGGTACCCATCTGTTTGTATAAGCCAACAGAGGTATTATTGTTCACCTTCTTACAACGTTATGTTAAATAATCATTACTGTACATCGTTGTAAGTTGCATATAAATAATACTGACTCGTGGTGTAAAATATGACTATAAATTAAAAAAACTATACTTATACAACTTATACAACATAAGAAATATTATGCCTGAATAAAGCTTCCTTTTGTATATTGCACGACGTTTTATTACTATTATTTAATATCACAAATTGAAACCTTATATCCACAAAAGGTATTTTCTCTTTGTTTTCAAAGTCATAAATAATAAAAATCATAAATAAATTATACGTAAATTAATAAATAATACTTAAGTCCCAAGGTGTATTTTCTTAACCGAACTAATAAAGATATTCCTTTGCAGGCCAACGCTGCTGCTGGTCAAAAACGAGCTCGTACACGTATCACCGACGAGCAGTTGAAAATATTACGGTCACATTTTGACATTAACAATTCTCCAAGTGATGAAGCTATTGCAAAAATGGCTAAGCAGTCCGGATTAGCCACTAAAGTAATTAAACATTGGTTTCGGAATACGCTATTTAAGGAACGGCAACGCAATAAAGATTCGCCTTATAATTTTAACAATCCTCCTTCTACAACATTAAATCTCGAAGAATACGAAAAGACCGGGGAAGCCAAAGTAACACCCTTAGATTCTTCCGCCAGCTCTGATGAAGGTAAACCGCCACCTGAAAAAAAAGCAAAAACTGAAGACACTTTGTCTATAATGCATCAGCAGGAAGTTAAATGTGAGCCAAATGATGAACCAACCATGGAAGAAAAGTATAACTCCTATGACGACCGACATCAGGAAGACCGAAGTTATAGCTTTCCCCAAATCCCAATGCAAAGTCCTGCTTTAAATAGTTCTGAAGCAATACACAACATTTCACGACCTCAAACACCTACTCATGTGTCCCTCAATTCTCTAATACAATCACAATTAGATTCGATACCAGCTACGAGTATACCGCAGCCTCCGCATCCTTCGATGCTACCGCCAAAAATAAATCCTAATTTCACGTCCCCAAACTCCGCGCCCCCGAACGTCCTACCTTTGACCCCAAATCGCAGCCTCAGTCCTGGCAGAGGACCGGCCGATTTCGGACTTTCCGGGGGCAACTCGAACGGATCCAACAGCTCGGGGTCTTCTGGCAAACGCGCCAACAGAACTAGATTCACAGACTACCAAATTAAGGTATTGCAAGAATTTTTTGAAAACAATGCATATCCAAAAGATGATGACTTAGAATATTTGTCAAAGTTATTGGGATTGAGCCCTAGAGTCATAGTTGTGTGGTTTCAAAATGCACGTCAAAAAGCAAGGAAGGTTTATGAAAACCAGCCGGCAGCAGATCCGCCCGCAGGTTCCATGGATGACGCTAACAGATTTCAACGCACACCTGGTCTCAATTACCAATGCAAAAAGTGCCAATTAGTGTTTCAACGATATTATGAATTGATAAGACATCAAAAGACTCATTGTTTTAAGGAAGAGGATGCGAAACGATCAGCGCAGGCGCAGGCCGCTGCTGCTCAAGTTGCTGCTACATTAAGCAGTGAAGATTCAAACTCAAGTACCGTAGAACACCACGTTCCGCATGTGCCAGTATCACCGGCACCTCCTCGAACACCTACGCCTGCAGCACCTAATTACCCTGTTTCTCCGGCGCCTCCAGCGCCGCATACTCCTGTCACACCTCTCACCCACCAACCTAGAGAGGAAAAAGATGGTAATTTTCAATGTGATAAATGTAACTTAGTCTTTCCACGATTTGACCTGTGGCGAGAGCATCAACTAGTCCATATTATGAATCCTAATTTATTTCCAACATATCCACCTGACTCCCCTTTTGGAATATTACAACAACATGCTCAATTACAACAACTGAATGCATCTCTTTCTAATGAAGAAAATCGCCACCCCTTAGTAGCAGCATTAAATCAACAGGTTGCGAAAAGAAAATTTGATGAATTTGAGGAAGCAGATACGGGAGAACAGCCAAAAGACAAGCGTTTAAGGACAACTATCTTACCAGAACAATTAGATTATTTATATCAAAAATATCAAATAGAATCAAATCCTTCTCGAAAAATGCTTGAAAATATAGCTCGGGAAGTAGGATTAAAAAAAAGAGTGGTTCAGGTTTGGTTTCAAAACACCCGAGCACGGGAAAGAAAAGGTCAATTTCGTGCACACGCGCAGGTCATAAATAAACGATGTCCCTTTTGTCCAGCATTATTTAAAGTTAAAAGTGCACTCGAAAGTCATCTGAGTACAAAACACGCTGATCAATGCGCAAGAGGAGAAATAAACGTTGATGCTTTACCTGACGAAGAACTAAGCACAGAATCAACTCCTAGTTTTGGCTCCCAGCAAAGTGATCGACAGCAAAATTTTTCCCAAGCGGGGGCACCCATGTTGCCCCCTATTTTTCCGCCTTTCCACTCAGACATGGAGAAGTTTATCAAGCAGTACAGTGAAGAGTCTATGAAGCGTTATGTAAGTGAGCTTCAAGCTCATGCTGCCGCACAACAAAACGGTGGTGTTGGGAATGAGCCCTCCGAGAGGCGAACAGAACATGGAAAACCAGAAATACCCTTAGATCTCAGCAAACCTGTAGATCTGTCACGGCCAGGATCAGACGCTGATGAACGCTCGGATACTGCTTCCGAGACCATGGAATTCTACGAAGAAGATGAGCCGACGTCGCCTATCCCCGGCCAACAACATACGCCGAGGCCTCCCGGGAAACGCTTTCGTACCCAAATGTCTTCAGTTCAGGTTAAAATAATGAAGTCATTATTCGGCGACTATAAAACGCCGACGATGGCAGAATGCGAAGCACTTGGACGAGAAATTGGTTTACCAAAGCGTGTGGTTCAAGTTTGGTTCCAAAATGCGCGGGCTAAAGAAAAAAAAGCGCGCCTGGCAGCTGGCCTGTCGGAGATATCCGATGCGCAACCACCAGAAGAATGCAGAGTTTGTGATTTTAAATACAGTCACAAGTATTCAGTACAAGATCATGTATTCACGCGTGGTCACATTGCTGCGGTCCGCGCCAGACTCGAGAGCAACATCGGCGGAGGAGACGACAGCACGCTCGCACTCATGCAGATGGCGGCGCGACTGGAAGGTGGTCTTGGAAGCGAGCTCCACAACGCGTTTCTACGTCCACAACTCGCAGGCAATGGTGAGTGTACTACTTGACAGCGGTTCACGTCGTATAGTGCTTCTGAGCACTACGCGACTTTGGACTTCCTTGCGTAGAACCTCGCAGCGGCGAGCTTCGCTCTCTCATGGAGCCTCGCTTCCATTAAAAAGACAGACTACGTCGATGGGTAGAGCGGAGCTCATAATGTGCCGTGACGGTCGTAGGTCTTATTTTCCTACTAGTGAGTCCTTTTGTAAATAGACTTAGATATTACGCGATGTCGTTACGCAAAGCTTAAGTGGTGTTAATTTTCAATGACGCCAACTATCGTTAATTTTTTGATTACATTAAAGTTGTCAAATACGTGTGCGTCAGATGGTTCATGCGATGCTCATTGCTCCGTAATAACAACACGTACGCAACCAATTCTATCTCCGAAGCTATTTCGAAATTCAAATAATTACCGAATGCCACTTGCCGCGAGGTGATGCCGTGACTAAAATTGATATCAATATTCTAGAAATTATATTTCGATTAGTCATCGTAGTATTATTTGAACATTGTTTTATGGTTTTGTATAGAGTGATAGGTTGTGAGTGTCGTGGTGAAGAGTGAGAGGCGTGCCGGGTGTGCCGGCGGGCCGGTGGGCGTCTCTATCTGAGCCGCCGCTATTTAAATGCAAACGAACACAACAATGGTAGGAGTTAGGACGCGTGAAGGACGTCGTATATCTAATGCGAGCGATCTGGTGCACATGCATGTCTCTCCACATGAATAATCAATTATTTAAATGATGCCAATCAAAAGACTTTCTCGGAAACTCTCCGCAAATGTCAATAACTCTTTTTGTTACTATTATTTTAAAAGTTGTATGTAATCCGTCTCATTGAATATCATCACGACTTAAGTATGCGTAACTTACTAGTAATCTGTTGCATAATATTATTCTTCCTAGTTGTTCATATTTAAAACTCCTATTAGGTTTTAGAGACTTGTCGATTGTTGTAGGATTGTAATGAAAACCAAATTATATATTATAGAGAATTTAAAACTTTTAGTTATTATGTAAAGTCAAAGCGAAGCCTGAAATCTTTTATTACTATTTAAATAAGGTGCCTTGTAGGATCCAAGTTTTTGTAAATTATTTCCCAGAGCTCCACTGTAAATATTTAATTGATCATGTAAAAGTATACTATTAGAGTTTAATGTTAGGTCGCTGTAAAATTTATCTTGAACTCCTGTTCGATATGTGTACTGCGTTTAGTGGTATGCGGCATAGATAGATAGATTATAATAAATATATTGTTCGTTTCATAGAGGCATCTTAAAACTTGTGATATAACTGTATCTAATTAGTGTACTGCGCATATCTTCTGCGAGGGGGGGACAAAAATAAATACAGACGTAACATAGAAAGTTTGTCGTATTTTACATAATAATGTATACATCGATAACTTGTGGGGTCGCCGGCTGCAGTTTTTGATATTCTCCCAGAGCATTTACATAAGAGTGGTTGAGAATTGGGGAGTTGGGCGATATGCAAATATTTTCTTCAAATTTAAATGCATTACATAGGAAGCAGCTCGTGCCGCCTTCTGAGCGCCCAAACAAATCGGCGCACGCGCTGCGGGTGTTGCCTTCGAGTTTCTATTTATTGTGTAAAAACCTTCCCGTCTTACGTGCCAAGATACTTTCCTATTATCCTTTCAAATGCAAATATTGCACTTTGAAATTGTCCACATATATTAAATATAGAATCCGCAAGCTCTTTACAGGTATTGAATTATTTGCATATCGCTTTTTGTTATTATTTTCTTTGCTTTTTGTTATGTTTGTATTTATTTTTGTTCTTAAGTTATATTTTTTTTATTTGTTTCGTTTAGATTATTATGTACGTTGGTACACCAGCTAACTGGTATTAACCAAGATATTGAATTTGCCTCCAATACGACTTCCAATAACTTTATTTTAATTTGTATTATTTAAGTTTACCTAATTGTATGCAATCTGCATTTACTGTTATTCAAATGATATTTTTCAAAATAATTTATAAATGTGAAGTCCAGTGCCAGCCAGTGAAAAATATCTTGGGTTTGACGAGAAAATTCGTCACTACTAGAAATAGAGAAAGATGTAAAATCTTGTAAACTGAATAGTATTATTATTATCTACAGTTATTATATTTGCCGAATTCGTTGAAATAAATGCAATATTTATATTATTGAGTTATGTTTTTTTTTGTTTTGTTTCCTTGGTTCCTTTATCCTTATTTATTATTTTTTTGCTTTTACACAATGAAGATACTAGACATGGGTAAATCTTTGTTGGACATTTGTTGGAGATCTCCAGCTAAGTATTGGCAAGAGGAAATTAAGAACAGGTGAACAATGCTAATAAATTAGAGCTTACCTGTTCAATGTACTTCTTGCCTCAGAAATAAAAACAAAGAAGCTATTGTGTCTCTTAACACTGAAGGACTTTAGTCAAGCTTAAGACAAAAACGATTTGGTATACATCCACAGTGGGTGGTGTTTTATGAAACTGTACTTTTATTTATTTATATTTATTTGCCAACAAAGTAACAGATTGCTAGTCAAACCATTTTTCTAAAATTCCAAAACAACCCTTAGGACAAATAAACACGATCGTGACGGCACTTCGTAAATTACGTCTAATTGCTTGCTTATGCTTATGTTATAATGCTATCAAAAATGCCAAATTACCGGTAATGCCCGGCATGCTTTACATTATGAAAGACTCGGGTTCAACCAACTGTAAGTTTAAATTGTAATTCAAGTATTATTCTCGCAATCGCAAGCAATAGGTTCACAAAGTTTTATTAGTATCGGACGGATGGTATTGCTGCACATTAACAAACGTATATCCATACGTTAATTTTGATTATTAAATAACCCAACGAAGAGCATATATTTTGCTGAATTTGTAAGAATCTTATCTATCCAGAATATCTTTATCGATCAATACTTAATACTTTTTTAATAATATTAACCACTGAAACTAAAAAAAAATCTCACCAAAGCTTAAATAAAGGTTATATAACATAAATTGTGCATCTGAACTTGTGTGTATGTGTATGATTTTAAATTGAATTGTTTTGTGTTCAATTGGAGGCAAGAATAGTTTAAATATATACCAGATATCTCCATATTTCTATAGGAATGAGAAATATGCGAATGACACTACCGGGAATAGCTAATTGATATTGTGATTTCTAAAGGTCACTTAAAGGCTAGTTACTTGTTCTTAAAACCTAGATTTATCGCCGAGAAGACTTCAGCCAAGCGATTTTCACGCTGGTTAAACGATGACTATTTAAGTACAAATTAGGTACCATAATTATTTTTTACCTTCTACTGAGATAAGTATTCATTTCCAACATTTTTACTACCAATAACCAAATCTGACATGTATTATATAAATTCACAAATTTTTTTATTCAAATACGCTTTTACAAAACTTTCGATTCGTCAAAAATTGTTTTCATATTTCTAATGTACGACTGATGATAATATTAGAGAACAACTTAGAATCTAAAGTTATTTATTATTTATCTTTATACATTATTGTACACTACCCAAAATAATTATGTATTAAAAATAAGAGATAAATTACTTATCGCTTCCTGGCAACCTTAAGGAAGGAGATTTTGTTAAGTGTATAAAACTAGGTGGTGAGATTAATAAATACACTACATACATTCATACACAAATATGCCTAAAAATAAAATATATAAAAATAAAATAAAAAATATGGGAATAAATTAAAGGGAAAGGGAGGAAGTTACAACAAACTTAGAATGTGTCACTTTTATTAAATCTTCATTACAATGTGATATTAATTTATACTATTTAGGTAAGAGCAACTTATTCACTCCCACACGTATTTATCATCCAACATATATGTCAAATTATAATACGTTTTAAATTTAATAAATGACATCTTTAGAAAGTCTACTGGGAGTTTGTTATACAAAATTATAAATTTACCCGTTTAATGAATTGTTATCTATTGTAACATCAGTTACATGCAGGTATAGAATCCTCATAAATATTAACGTGTATTTAGTAACAAAATCATTTTGAGGTTATAAGCAAAGACTTTTTAACCCTCTTTCATTTACCTATATGAATAGATATGTATATATTTTGTTCTAGACGAAATTTGTTTAAATATCACTTTGTTTATATAGGTCCAGTTCTGTATAATAATGACACGAGAAAATAGAAATTTCACACAAACCGTTACGGAGTTATATAAGTATTAAAATATAGTTTTAGATCCAAAATTTTCAACTATACCATATTATCTTTTGTAAAACTAAGTAATCGTTTATAGACATCAACTTTTCATCTGCAATATTGAAACATAGTTTTCGCCAACTTCAAGACAACCAATTCACTTGAAGTTTACACAAGTATTCTATATATAGCTAATAGTGGGAATTGAATGATATTGATAGCTCTATCATCGAGCATTCCCTTGATCAAAAAAAAAACAACGTTCAATATTCGAGCGATTACAAAAAATATTAAATTACCCAACCAACAAAGAAATAAAGCTAATGCTGAAAAAAAATCTCCCGTTACCGAACCAACTAATTATTTCATTGTATAACGCAATAATATAAGACGTGCTTTCGAGAAAACAACTCTTTTTGTTAAATGACAAAAGGGTTTTTTTTTAGAATTGAACCGATATCATGACGGTTTTAATGTAGGTAGGTTTATCATTGACGACTAAACTAGATCAGGGTTTCCATGTTCAAATACTTATTATAATTTGTCAATAACATACAACATTATTTCTAATACTTTCAATATTTTGACAATTACACAGAACACGAGTATTTCGTTCATTTTACATTTTTATTAGTTATATACATTTTGTCAATTACATACTATATTTGGCCAGTAATGTACAATATTTCACTAATAATATATAATATTTTGACAATTACACAAAGTACGAGTATTTTGTTAATTATAGAATTTTTTTCGTTAATTTAACATTTTCGTTAAATATGTACATTTTAGCAAGTAGATACAACATTTGGTCAATAAAATACAATGTTTTGTTAATTAACAATATGCAATACAAGCTTGCTTATTGTAAAAGTTACACTTAACAATCGTATATCTTGTTATCATCATATATATGTTATCAATATACAAATAAAATCGGAGTGTCTAATTATAATTTCACAACAAGCTTTTCATTAAATGCATATGAAAACATATACGAATAGTTATATAAAAAAAAGTCTGTTTCTTGCGGCTATTATCTGAAACGGTTTGACCGATTATGACGCCACTTTCACTGGAAGATAGGCAATAAAGGCATTCGGAATTACGTAGATAACACAAAGGGAATTGCTAGTTGCTATATAGCTACATTATTAAAGTTTTCTGTGTAAATGATGAGACTTAGTTATTGTTTATGATTATAAATTTTACAGAGTACTTAATCATATTTATATATAGAAATTCCATAAACAGTGCTACATACAGTGATTTTTGATTGATTTATTCCCACTTGGGGCATAGGATACATTGAGTTCAAAAAAATATAATAATAAGTTTTTTAAACTAAGAGATCGTTAAGTATAAGTTCTACTGTTCAACTAAGTTACATAAGATGACGCTGTACTTTGAAATGTATGCAGACAAAGTTGCTAGTTTACGTATGTTAAGGTCAAGGTAAGTAGCAGCCTATTAACGCCCCACTGCTGGGCATAAGCCTCCCCACTTATAAGACAATTTATTACGGGTTGACAGAATATACATATTCCACAATTGCTCCAGAGATACACAAGTTTCCTCACGAACGTTGTCTTTGTAATACCGAAATATAAAATGAATTAAGCCATTATAGAAATTTCTAAAATTTTCTATAGAATTTATAAATTAAAGTATTAGCAACCCTAATATAGTTTGGATTTAATTTGTAGTAAAGGCTTTAATATTTTCAGCTTAAATAATTTTGAATGAAATGAAATGCGTAAAACAACCGTGACGAAAGTTTTAAATATCAACCGACGTTGATATTTTACAAGTTCTAAGTAAACTGAATGAATTCAATTATGCAAAGCGTCTGAAGTTTATGTAATGGATTTTTTTCTGCTGGGTTGGATAATATTCTTCAAGACACTATTGTATTCTGATTACCTAAGTGTTGCTAACTGTTAATCTTTATGCTTACCTTTTTATTTGTTCACTTGGGCCTGCCATCAGTTTTGAGGTGACTAAAGGTCTCAAAAAATTGAAAAATCAACCGTGATTCGAAGTAATTGATAGTAGAAAGCTCTAAACGTTATATGTATTATATAATAAATGCTCATAAAGGCTTCGACTATAAATATAAGCAAAAAATAATCCATTTTTTCTTCATAACAATAAGGTCATCTGTAAAGCAACGACAAAACAGATGAAGACAAACTTGCGGAAATTTATAATGTTATTAATTGCATGTATTTAATTAGCATGCGTCGGAGCATAGCCAAAGTTATGCATAAATAAAGCAAAGTTTCACATTTTAAAGTTTAACATTCAAACTCAAAATCTGTGAATTCCAAATGAAATATACATTCTCTTGTAAAGTAGGGGACTAACGGAATCGAGGTCCCTTATTTTTAACGACACTCGTTCTAAGCTACGTCCAAACTAAGTAGTAGTCCAAAGTCTTTCTTACACAACCTCTTTAGGGGACTATCTCCATGATCTTTTTGGACCCTTAAATGCAAAATACCTTATAAACATATATCCTAAGCCTCGAAATTCATCTGGGCTAACCTTCTTCGTGGTAGGGTGCCTGTAGTGTCTTCTTATCAAAGTTTCCTTGTGCTCAATACACGAAGGATTAATAAATAATAATAAATAAAACTATTTCTGTGTATTAATTTGGATTTTTCTGTAAAAATTTAAAAACTTTCTCTGTAATGCAACAGAAAATATAGTAATCTATTTACCCACATACGCACACACACTATTACACCCATACCCACAACACACAAACATATATACACACAGCTAGTTATACACTTTCACACTCATGCACACGTACATGTATTACTGGGAAGACACTGACCCCTAAGTCACGGGCTTACCTAGTTTACGGGTCCAGGCTATTATAATTATATATTTTTCTCTTTTATGCCTGAATAAATAAAGTTAAGTTATTATTATACAATACCTTTTCGGCAGAACTTCCTCAGTCACCAATCCCAGCGCGGAAAACCCAATAGGGTTAACGTAAAATAAAATGAGGATGTATGTAAGAAAGCTTTTTGTTTTAAAAAATAGTCATCATCATCTAGTGGTTTCTTTTAATTAAAATGTAGTTTGATTGAATTTTGTGCGTGGACTCTATTTTTGGTATAAATTTAACTAAATCTGAATGACAGCCGTCAGTAAACGGAGTCACGTCGAGTCCAGGCCCATTACTTGCTCCAAACCGTATCGACAAATAATGACAATTATTGGTACGCTCTACAATCTTTTTACAATTTCTTCTCTCCGTTATTATATTTCTATTAAGCCTTTTTTTGTAATCAAACTACTAATGATTCGATTCCATTTCCTAGACGGACGTGCCGTCCCGCGATGTTAATGACACTATATAATTAGATGCGGATGGTTTGCGGGCGTTGACTTGTCGTGCTCATCTGCTACACGGTAATGGCCAAGTGTCAATTTTACTAAAAATATGGTAATTTACAGCGTTTTTGTTGTCATTATATATACAACTGGTGG
This sequence comes from Elymnias hypermnestra, assembly GCA_015832385.1. Taxonomy (NCBI): domain Eukaryota; kingdom Metazoa; phylum Arthropoda; class Insecta; order Lepidoptera; family Nymphalidae; genus Elymnias; species Elymnias hypermnestra. Next base: position 863,359 of record JACTOM010000031.1, read on the forward strand.
GTATGTGTTAAACAATAAGTACTTTAGGCTAATATTCTGAAAATATTTGTTAATTTTTCAATTTCAGTAAATTAAATTCACCTAAGCTTGCTGACGTAACAGCTGACGTAACCGACGAAACAAATATGTAGTAACCACTAGTAGGTAAATTACTTTTCACCAGATTAGCAAGATACCATTTCTGACTGTAGATACGAGATACGACTCGTATTATCACTTACCATCAAACGAGATCATAGTTAAGTGTTAACACTATCAGGTATAAAAAGCAAATCTCTTTACGATAACTTGCAATATAACGGAGTGATTGAACTTAGTTTATTCGTAGCTTCTTTTCTAACAATATGTAAATATCAGGACTCACAGAGAGGGTCACTAACTAGGGAGTTAAGTTTAAAATAAAATATAAAAAAAGAGTTTTGATTTCTAAATTTGAAATAATATTATGAAGACAACAAAGTTGTAGCAAATGTACAATATATTCAGACATAGCTGAATCAGACACGTCTTTGCTTGTACGGTAAATAGACTCACCACTCCTACCAATCCAGATCTAGACAAACTAAAGAATGTTTAAATTAACCCTGAGGCTTGCTCCTGGGACCTGTGATAGTATATAGAGTAGGCGTAATTCCTTGCGAGCATCTATCTTGAGCACAGTATTTCTTCACTGAAATTATATTAAAACCAAAGTAAAAGAAATTAAATAGACCCAGTCCAAGACTCACTCGTCAGACGTCACACATTTTACTTTCTATATTATATTAAATTTTTGGAAAACAAACAATTACTAATGTACTTTATTAAGTTAAATATTATACATACATAGCTTTAAAATGTTATCGTAGTTGTATATATACTTGTTATTTTCAACGGTGTTGCTCGTGTTGGCCCGAACCCATGGAAATATGGGAGATCCGTTGCTTATGTCAATGCAGACCCTAATTAAATCTTTGAACTTCAACACATCAAAATTGGTCAAGGAAAGAGACAAATTACAGAAGAATTGTATATAAAATTGTAGATATACATTTTGTCGTTTGTAAATAGTCATTTCCACTTTTTTCATTATACGAGTATATGTGACATGAACATTTTTGACATATTCGATTAAACATATGAATTTTAAAGTAAAAAACTTTAACGTTATGAGAAACAAAGCAAAATCAGCTCTTTTTATATTTTCTAACCGAATTTTCACACACATTACACACGAAAGAAACCAATCAATGAATGTTTAGAAGAAATCGTGCATATTATGACTAGGTACTCCGTTTTTTAATTTAACATACAATTTGAGAGTATCACAGTCTGCTCCATCAATGAACATAAAACTCGCAGCGTTCGCAATACAAATCAATTTCGCAAATTGAAACATGACCGCGTGTTTTTTCTACTACACCCCCCTCCCTCCCCTTTGATTGCGGTGATTGAACTACGAATTGCCACTAGTTATTGAATAAATAATCATATAGGTATTGTTTGTATGCACGTGCTTTCAGAATAATCGAACACTTAATCTCTTTGGACACTTATATGGATATAATACATACTAACATTCAGCAGACAAAAAGTAACTATCATAATCTACAATAACATTTTTTTATGAGTTGTACTTATAAAATATAGTCGTGTTGGTTTTCAAAAGTCAATAATGTCTGGACTGATTTTGACTACGTTTCGACTCCTAAAATCAAAATAACTACTTAACTGTCGGGGAAATGCACCAAAAAATACTAAAAAGATATTGCAATAAATACTTTAAAATAGCAAAAACTGGTCTGCGTCCATACCATGGCTTGAAATAGAATAAATTCAATCCTTTCGCAAAGTAAATACTTACTAAGAACGCAGATCCCCAGATTTCCTCTATTAGTTTCAATCCTTCAAACAGTTAATCCTCTCAAATAAAATACATGTTTAATTACATTCATTTGAAAGTTTTTATCCGTTTAGATACATGACATTTTCTCCACACGTTTTATGCCTCTTCAGTTTACTGTTAATATATTTTAGTGAGCCTCTGGCATTTAAGTTTTGATTGTTTTACAATACTGACGTGAATAAATTATGAATATCTTGCATACTTTATCCCAAAGTTTCCCCTGAAAGACGAAATTTCAGCACTGTACGAGAATTCAATAAGAACTACTTACTGCATGTTTGAGATTTTCTTTTTCCTTTCTGCCAGAACCATTTATTATCAAAGTGTACTAAAATCAGAGGTGTTTTTAATGATACTATTTAGGGCTTAGAACTAAAAATACTGCGTTCCTCTAAATAAAATCACACCTTAAAAATGCACTCTTATAGCATAGCTCCTCAATTCAATGCTCGATGACAGCAGAGTTTCTCAACAGGTGGGCCTGAAAATGAACATGGATAAAACGAAAATTGTCTAATGTCCATTTACCGCCACACCCAGTCATCGTTGAGAACTCAACTCTCGAAATTATTGACGAGTTCACTTACCTGGGACATATAATACAGCTAGGTAGGTCCAATTTCGAGAAGGAGGTCAACCGCCGTATCCATCTCGGTTGGGCAGCGTTCGGGTTAGGGTTCGGTGCCTGAAGACCAAAGTCTTCGAACAGTACATGTTACCAGTGATGACCTACGGTTCTGAGACGTGGTCGCTGACTATAGGCCTCATGCGGAACCTCAGAGTTACTCAGCGCGCGATGGAGAGGGCTGTTCTCGGAGTTTCTCTACGTGATCGAATTAAAAATGAAGGGGTCCGTAGTAGAACCAAAGTCACCAACATAGTCCTACGAATCGCGACCCTGATGTGGCAATGAGCGGGGCACATAGTCCGAAGGACCGATGGACGTTAGGGGCCGAAGGTGCTGGAGTGGCGACCCCGCATCGGACGGTACATTGTAGGCAGACCCCCACAATGTGGACCGACGATATAAAGAGGGTCGCCGGTAGCCGCTGGAGCCAGGCGGCATAAGACCGGGATTTGTGGAGGTCATTACGTATAACCTATGTCCAGCAGTGGACGTCCATCGGTTGAAGCGACGACGACGACGGCGATAACATAGCTTCCTATTTCGTCGTCAGGCCTCACTGTACAACCAATTTATGCTATAGCTTTCCATTCCTGAAAAAGCTCTTCCAGCATAAAATATTCCTTAGAAAAAATACCTTATTAGTAAGTAAAGTTAACTGTTAATATCACTTTAAGTCAAGGAATTAACAACAAAACCGCTTGATTTACTTTATTACACAGTAAAATGATTGCGATGGAGCCTTCAAAGTTTAGAGAGCATTCATTATCAGCCTTACTTCCGCAAAATGCTCATTTATTTACAAAATAACAGGGTGACAAAGCAACGAGCTAGGCTAGATACCTAGTTATTATTAAGGCTTGATACACACTGTTAGCATGACTATTTTAAATTATACGTTCGGAATAATTACTTAACTTTTGTGTAGTCATTACCTTAAAGAGGATTGTTATAGGAACTTTAAAATAAATAATAATTTGTTGATCAACTACAGTAAATTGAAATCTTTCACAAATAAATATTGGTAACATTTACTGCTCTTAAAAAACTGCCTCATTGGTCTCGTGGTTAGCATGTTCGACTACAGACATGAGGGCCTGGGTTTGATTCCCGGGTCGAGCCAGTTCAAAATCGATATTCAGTTTTCTATTAATATTTTCTCAATATTTGCCCGAAGTTGGGAAGTTGGTGGTGTGATCCACCCCCGTGCCTCGGAGAGCACGCTTAGACGTCGGTCCTGCACCTGATCTCTCTCCGGCCGTGGCGGATTCCCGTTACATCGGACTATAAGAGTGAAGGAATAGAGAGTGCACTTGTCTACTATGCCTGCCAATCCGCAGTGAAGCAGCGTGATGGGTCTATGCTCTAAAAACCCTCGCTCCTCGGAGTGAGGCAGCCTGTGCCCAACAGTGAGACGTTAATGTTTTGCTACTTACTTACGTACTGCTCTTTCTATATACTCTGTATATTATTTATGAAAAAAAAACATTTTTGAGTATGAAGCCTATAAGGTGCATAATGTTTATAAAAATGTATAAATATGTGTTATTTCGTTCATTTTTATAATAACTTAATTGCAAAAGCATATATCATATAATATCTAAATGCAACATTTGCTGGGCTAAGTGTTTTCTGGTTGAGACCTATTGATTAAATTACTTTTGACCTTATATAGTAGTTTACAATACGTGCCCGATAATTTTATTTGAACCACTCTTTTGAAACCTCATTTTAATTTATACATATGATAATTTACAGCCCTTATTGTAAAGTAAAATGAATATTATGGATAAATATCATTTATTAACGGGTTTTTTAAAGGCATGGAACTAATACGAGTAATATAACTTTCTGAATGTAAACAAATGTATACATTACTAGCTAATTCTACATTATACAATCAAGTAGTAGTCTAACTACTGTAAGTTAATGGTACTAAGCAGACAAGTACTACGTAACTGAAAGACACAAATAGCAAAAGTGTAAACAAAATGTTTAGTATGTAAACGAAAAGGCATTCTATATTATATATATTATATATGATTAATATTATATTTAAAAAAAAATAATATTATTCATAATTAGTATATATTATCAAATGTGCATTAGCCCTAAGGCGAAGAAATGAACGTCTCATTAGAAATTATTAAAGTCGTGATCACTATTTTAAATAATTTGCTCTTAAAGAGAAAAAGCTTTAGTATTACTAGTAATTATACTACTTTTAAGGTTTATTGTTTATTTCTATAAATTTTTCATGATAATAATTAGACAGTACTTTATTTGAAATGGAATGCTATGGTCTTGAGACCGCTTCTAGAATAACTTTCAAGTGATCAACAAATGTTCATCATTATTGATTAAATCGGGGAAAAAATGTTTTATTTGAGAAACTATTTGTTCTGCCATTGCCATGTAAAACAGCTAGTTTACGTTACTCTTTGTGTGAGAAAGGCAGTTTGCTCAAACCAACTCATTTTTCTATATCCAAATTGTATAACGAATAATTACCCGTCATATGCTGTAGACTAAGTATTAATATGAATTTTGTGCGGTCTACCTTATGTATGTAAAACGCTTTAATAAAATTAGTGAGTGTAATACAATACTGGGACATCATAAGGTAAATCGGCCGTCATTCGTATTTCCATCGACGACGGAATTGTTAATGACAATTCCTACAAGAACATTCTGTACCTGCGTAGGACACCAGAAATCTTCCACTATGAATTAATCAAATATAACATTTTGCTCGCGCCGACCCTTCATAAATATATCTCACAGTCAAATCTTAAGGTAATTTGTGATGATTTTGTACCTCATTTAATATCCAAGGAATATAAAGTACAGACAGACAGAATCTATTATAATGCAGCTGCAAATCACCAATCTGACTCCCAAAGCGTGGCGGCCATTTTGGGGGACGGCAGTACATGGCCATTTGCTATTCATTATTGTAATTATTAAACGTAGGTATTAGGTGATATGATTGTGTTGGGACATTGATTCAAGAAATATGAGGTTGAGTTAGATTTTGAACAGTGCATAAAGCCTCCTATAAGTTTTCCTGGCTTCCTTCATAGGTAAAATCAACCCCTGCTAGCATTCGCAATTAGTTTTTACCGAGAAAGTACCAAAGTCTTACCAAGACGAAGTGGCAATATTATTCTGCAGCCTTTCTTATTATGCGAGAGAGAACGGTAAGAAAATCCGGATATGAAGTTTTTATTGGGATAGATTTTGGAGAAGCTATAATATAAGGGTCATAATCAGCCTTTTCAATCAATAACACCATGGAAGTATCAACCGATCTAAAGATGTTTTTAGTATTAAACATGTGCATCCTTTGCTAGGTAAAAAAAATCTAATTACTTATATTTATGGAACCCTAAAACAGAATAGGTCAATTATCTGAGAACGCTGCTATAAACTATCCGTAAGTTATGATTTCGAATCAATCCTTACGAATAAACTGTAAACAATTAAAATATCCTCACTGTTTTACAAGCCATACATTTGGTGTGAATTTCTACATTTCTCGTTTTACTTCACCTGGAAAGTATTCACAAATGAAAAATCTAATGAAAAAAGCACCGCCTTCAAAACAAACTATTCCAAACAAATTAATATGCTTTACTTAACAAATTTTAAAAAAGGTTAATATTTTTTACTCTTTGGAATATTTTTCTTGGAATACGATTCTTTTTTTGAGAAAATTTTTATTTGAAGTCGGTCGAAAACATCTAAACTATAGTTTAATAAATATTATTAAACATGCTTAATGTAAATTGCTAGCATATACCATGTGAAAAGTTCTATAAGATACAATAAAATGAAAGTCATACAACATTGCTTAACAGAAAAAACAGATCGGTTAAAAATATTATAAAGTAATATAGTTAACCAAATATTATTCTAATAAACATAACAGAAAACTCAATTACACACAATATACTGTTTGTAATTTAACTATTAAATTATTGAAAATGACATCGTTTCGATACTCTATTGGCAAAGCAGGTTTTTCACGATAACCATTTAAACTACAGACTTCGTAGATTGCTAAATACAATACGTATAATATTTTACAAAAATAGTTGAAATAGGTGGTTCTTCTAAAGATATCAGGTAAGAGTCTCCTATTTATTTTTGAATAATTGAATAATCCGAAAGAAAGAAAAATTATCTAGCGGATGATTCGCTTCGTTATATTTTCTAGATTTGGAACATAGTTTATGATATTTACGTGTAAAACACAAATTTTGTATTTTTTTACTAAATAGATAGATTTTAGCGGCAGTATCTTTGTGATATACTCGTATTTTTAAAGATATAAGAAGTGGGCCACCTAATAGTAGGTATTTAAAACTGCTGTCCAGGGACCAACATTTTAATAGTACAAAAATGTGTACCACAGACCGCCTCATGAGTATAAAATCGGATATATTATCCCCAGAACAATACATACTTAACACATTAATGTCATGTTGTGAATTTTAGTGTTAAAGGAAAGGTGGATACCGTGAAATGTAATTAAGTTGCAACCTCAATGGGTAGTCGAAGTGAAGATTGCTTCATTCTGCCACTCCACAGTATTTATGGTGGCAATGAAAATATAGCGTGGTACTAACGCGGTTTACGTTAACCGCGCCGGGGATTGTGCCACTTTGTTACCGATTTTCTAATTTGTACCGACTTTTTATAGTCTGTTATCGAGGTTTTTTACTTTGTTAGACTGTTATTATATTTGGTTAAACTATTACGCGAGTGAAGTCAATAAGTAATCGCCTTTAAATGATGTCTTCTATGTTTTTGTTTATACTTAACTATCTATTAACCTCGGTATTACTATCCATTCTTAATAAAAAATTAGGAACATCTCCAGATATATATACGCTTATACCGGCGACGATACGAGTATTTAGACATCTGAAAGAAAGCAGAGCCTCTTGCATGAAAAATTTACGGCCTTATCATCAGATCCTTGGTTAGAACAGTTCTAAAATATGATTAGCTCTAGTGGTAGCCGACCTCAGATAGCAGATGGCATTCAAAGAAGAAAAGTTCTTAATGGGTGTCTATGTTGCGGAAGAAGTCCTGCCAAACATCTGATTAATTTTCTGATTTAATTAAGGATAAAATTTTCAAAGATTACAACCTCGCTAATCGATCTAGATACGTGAAAAATCACTTTCTTATCTGCGCGAATTTCAGTGAGTTAGTTAAAGAGTGATCATTTTTTATTAGAATATACATACACAGCATCACGCCTCATTCCCATAGGGGTAGGCAGAGACCAGATTCTTCCACTTGCCACGATCCTTGCATATCTCCTTCGCTTCTTCCATTCTTATTAAACCTTTCACACAAGTTCGTCGATTTAGAGTACTCTTGACCCTATTTAAAATGGTCCAGGAACGTTCGCCTTCTTCTTCTTCTTGAGGTGCCATCTCCTACCGGAGGTTGGCTATCATGTTGGCTATTCGGACTTTACACACAACTGCGCGGAATAAGGATCGAGTACTGAGTCCGAACCATGTCCGGAGATTCTTAAGCCAAGAGGTTCGTCTTCTTCCCGGTGGTCTCCTTCCTTGTATCTTCCCCTGTATTATTAGCTGGAGCAA
>JACTOM010000031.1:873307-1206899 GCA_015832385.1 Elymnias hypermnestra
GGAAGACCGAGGCGAACGTTCCTGGACCAAATCCAGGACATTTTAAATAACGGCCAGGTCAAGAGTACTCTAAACCGACGAACTTGTATGAAAGGTTTAATGAGATTGAAAGAAGCGAAGGAGATATGCAAGGATCGTGGCAAGTGGAAGGATGTTGTCTCTGCCTACCCCTATGGGAATGAGGCGTGATGCTATGTATGTATGTATGTAAGCTAACTTGTATATGATTTAGCAAGAGCTGTTAGTGTAGTATGTATTATTTACAAATAAATAAGAAGCTTTCATAGCAATTTACCATATACCACTTGTAAATACTCAAACTTTTCCACTATACTTTATTGAGTAATTGTACGTCTTCACTGTATTTTAAGTGCACAGGATGAGTTCACAGGCGAGCCTTATCTGTGGGATACGTGCCAAAATAATTTATAATACTGTACGCATTGAAAATATCTACTAACATTGCCAACTTTCGGCTTAATCTCTGGCCATTTACAATTGAGTTGTATAACCGTTAAAAGTTTTAATCAAAAGCTCTTCTTATAGATATAAATCAAACTGTAAAAACACATTAATATAATAATTACGCCAGGTTTATTTATTATATAACTGCCTCATTGGTGTAGTGGTTAGCATTTTCAACTACAGACATGAGGTCCTGGGTTCAAGTCCCGGGTCGCGCCAATTCAAAATCGATATTGAGTTTTCTATTAAGATTTTCTCAATATTTGCCCGAAGTAGGGAAGTTGACGGTGTTCTCCACCCCCGTGCCTCGGAGAGCACGTTACGGCACGAGCCGTCGGTCCTGCGCCTGATCTCTCACTGATCGTGTCGGATTCCCGTCACATCGGACTATGAAAGTGAAGGAATAGGGAGTGCACTTGTGTATTATGCCAGCCAATCCGCAGAAGAACAGCGTGGTGGGTCTATGCTCTAAAAACCCTCTCTCATATGAGTGAGAAGGCCTGTACCCAGCAGTGGAACACTATTGGGGTGCTACTTACTAACCTTACCTTATTTATTATATATTGGATAACTTACACAAATAAATAAAAATATCATAAATTTTTATCATACATTTTCGCATAGATATTATAATTACTAGTTAGGTACCAATTTCTATTAAATAAAGTTATTCCGAAATTGCTACACTACCCATAATTTTACATTGTAACTTAATCTGATTTGTTAGTTGTAAAATGAGCGAATATTAAGGTTTAAATTTACGACGATATACACGTACTATCGATAGGATATTACACTAGCTAACCCACGCAACTTCGTTTGTATCATATAAGAGAAAACGATTAAAGAGAGCCAACCTAATAAAAGATGGACATATGCGATATATAAGCATAAGCCTTATAAAAGATAGTTATATAACGATTCTTTTATACATAATTGTTGCGTTACTATAATCGTTAGGTGTTCAGTTCCTATTGCTTTATAACTTATGCCTATCGCCTGCCTTTTTTAAGTGGATTATCGTAGTTCAGTATGTTAATTAAATGTTTTAATTGAAGCCAAACAGTTCCTGAGATTAGTGCGTTTAAACAAACTTTCTGACTATATAATCCATTGTCAAAGAAATTTGTATATAGGGCATTCTCTTCAATTTTAACAAACTCGCGGGTGACGATGACATATTTTTCTCCCGTAGTGCATGTATATTTTCTTCTTACACTGTGATGAATATTTAAAGATCAATGACTAAGGATATAACAATCGTCTCATGTAAGCTGCCTTTAACGCATTAACAAATCGTTGCTAGGTTACCGTGGAGGGGGGAAGGGTTACTTAGACGCATGTAAGCCAGTGTAATCTAACCGGGAGACAATGAAGCACTTTCGTCCCGCATACATGGTCAAAAAAGACAACATGTCAGAAATGAAGCCTAATGCGCGTCTATGAGTATGGGATATGATTAAAACCTTTTAATAATTAACCTATTAATAATGAAATTTTATAACAATTGACTTAAAAATATATGTTATTAGAGATATTGAGTTAAGAATAATTAAATACAAAGCAAGAACGAAATAAATAATGCTTTAACGGATGCTTAATTCTACATTTAAAATCACTTGTTCAACAATAAGAGTAGCAATCAGTGTATAGTTTGGGACATGGGATTAAAATGTTGCTTTTAATATTCGACACATTTTTAGTTTGAGAGTGATGAAAATTTAAACCAACTAATCGGAAAATCTTTTCCTAATGCATTGTCTTATATAATTTGTTTTAAAGTAATAAAGGAGTAAATGAGTTTAACTTTCATTTTGATAAAATCTAAAGCAGTAATTTTTTTCTATAATATATTAGACATACGAGAGTATATCATAATTAAATATTTTATGTGTATCATCTCATTTCGCTATCTAGATCATACTAATAGGGCAAACCTAAATAAATTGATTCATGTCTAAAAACGGTAATAGCTTGATCTTATTTATCATATTACTTTTCTGTTGTATATGTCTTTATTCAATTTATACACACTAAGATTAGGTATTATTATTTAAAGGCCAAATTTATCGCCACTTAAAATATACAAAGAAAGAAAATCGCATCATAAACTTTAAACTAACAAACATAAAATAGTGTCAAACGAACTGTTGATTGAGTGGTTCGTTTAGTTGTAACTATATAACTTTATTGTATTCTTCTGAAAGAATCCCTTTTTTTTTGGTTCAGAGTGTATTTAGCTGTTAGCCCTACTGGCTTTTACAGCGTAACTGGAGGAATGGACGGCTCTTAAGGAGACCGCCACTTTTGGTGTGCGAGCCCTCAAAAGAGCTCACTCTCATGGGAAACACCGCTCCAAGGGCGTCTCCTGTGAGACCGAGCCTCGGCTTGGAACGACGTTATCATATAACATCACATCGGGCATTGGGGGGTTGTAACTGGTTAAGAGCGTCCCGGGGACCGTTGGTGGAGTCCACGTCCGGTTGACGTCGGAAATCGGGGACAATGTAACGATAGTAGTCCATATTTGATATCATTATCAGTCCTACATTGGAAAAAAAACTATATTTGACTATAAGTGCTGTAAAAGAGTACTTGAATGAGTTTTTGAATAAACATCTCTTAAGATTGCTAATTGTATTGTGTTCAATTTTTCACGAAATAAAGGTTTTTTTTGTGGAATAAAGATATTTAAACACCAATTCAGTAACACGCGACATTTTATCAGCCCGCCATCGCTAGGAAGGGGCCCGCATATCCTTCGTGTCCTAATTGAGCCCCATCGCGTCGCGCTAAATAGTCGAGATTGGGCCGGGATACTTATCTGATTGAACCGTACAGATCTAATGCAATAAGGAAGTCCTGTCTAGTTCTTGGCGACAAGGGATATTGGGTATTAGAATGATTGTTTTCTCATACACTTCTTAGAATCTATTAAGTAGCGATATAAAAGATCAATTTGCTCGATCTTTATTCATATATTATTTAAATGTTGGACTGATGATGACATTAAAGAACGACTTACAATCTAAAGTTACGAGGGATCCTTCGACCTTGGCTACTTACCACCCTACCAGCAAAGACGTACCGCTAAAACAGAGAGATTTGTGTTCCGGTACGATGCTGTGTAGAAACCGTAAGGGGTATATCGCCTCTTAACCAGATTAGCGCGCTTCCATCCTAGACTGTATCCTCACTTACCCTTAGGTGAGATCACAGTCAAGTCAGCTTTTTTGTCTTCTAAGTAGTCCTTCAAATTATAGAATGATTTTTCAATTAGGTTTTTTTTACAAAATATTTAAATTTATTAAGAGCCATCTTTGTCATTACAGTAATAAATTAAGTGTTTAGAGCTGCCCCTTATAATAAAGTTTTATCCTAATGAAATGTATTTTATCAGCAATTTATATCTGATTTATAATGATACTATTTGAAGCAATAGTTAATTGTAATACTACAAAATACTAGTACAATAGAGATTTTCGATAAGCGAGAAACTTCTATAAGAGAGTGATAGTAACCTTTATAAGAGAAGACTCATAAACTGAGACTGGTACTTATCATATGGTAATGATGAGGCCAAAGAAGTAATATCCGGCTGAGTTTGTTGTGGGTTATTCTCTGAATCTGAGTCATATGTACCCTATATGACTCTCGTAAGTTTACATTTTTGTTCGTTCTTAAATATTTTCATCAGTCGTACATTGTAAAAAAAAATTACTGAAAATTTTACGATTCGTAAGAGGTGTATGACCCTACTTGCCTATTTAAAAAATTTTGAAAGATAAGTTCTATTTAGTTCTATTACATTTGTTTTTATCGTAACCTTATCATATTTTGTGAATTTCGCAAGCAATACTTAAATCCTGCCTTACTTTTACTCTGACAAATTATGATAATATATCACTTTATAAAAGTTCCAATATCATAACGCGATTTTCAAGTATCAGCGCCATATTATATTTTGTTATACTAAAAAATAAATGACTATCGTATGCATGAACCATTTGAGCTTAAACTGCAATCCTAACAAAAACAAGCATTAAAATGTTAACGATAAAATCAATTCTTCAAACTGTTCTACCAGATCGAACTTTTAAAAACTGATCTCCTTCATTAAGGTTATAATAGGTACAAAAAATAGTCAAAAATCTTCAACTTCGGCTCCCATTATAAAAAACATATTGGCAATGCAATATCGGACTTGATTTTAAGGGCCCTTCACACAATACCCCGGTCTCATTATGGGGGTCCTTTGTCCTAAGAACCAGTTCTTTTATACCATTCCTTTATTTTGCTAAAGCAACGGGACATTCAATAAGTGTATCAAAATGTCCCCTTCCAGCTTCTTTATTCATGACCTCTTTAAAAGCAGTCGCCTTGAATGGAGACTTAACTTTTATTTCAGTTTTAATTAAACCGGACTGTCTTCTTATTATAATACCGATTTATGTTACTGTATACATATAAAACTAACCCGAGTTTGTAAGTCTATTTTAAAATTTATATTTAGTTGGATTCATCTCCACCCCAATAACTAATTAACTATTAATATATCCAAAATTACTGCCTGATTGACTTGAAATTCTGATTACATATTTTGTTTTTTATGTATACTCTCACGGAAAGGGGTTTCCCAGTATTCCCACGGAATTCTGAAATTCCGAAATGGATCCTCACGTCTTCTTTTAAATTTCATATAAAAAATTAAAGGCCATAATGTTTTTTTACACTTGTTACTTTAAGCTTTGTAAAACTTTATACAATAACTGATGGTAATTAACTTCATTTCTAAATATGAAATGAACAGTGCACATCATAGTTCATTTTTACTATCGCAAGAAATTAATGAACCTTATATTTGAGTAGCTGTTTCTCAGGATAAGGTTTAATATCATGTTTTTTTAAAAAATGCTTAATATAAGTAAATATTTGGACAGCATAAAAATATTATAGTGACCCAATTTTAAAAGAAAGACACAAGTTGTCGCGAACTTTTATTTAGGAATTTTTGGTTAGATAGATTTTGAAACACTCTTCATCGATGGATCGCTCCTATTAGTTTTGTCGTGGCGATATATATCCTAGAGCCTTACTCGATAAATGGACTATCTAACACTGAAAGAATTTTTCAAATCGGACCAGTAATTCCTGAGATGAGCGCAGCAAACAAATATTACTATAAGTAGAAGCGGATTTACCAATGTACTTCTCGATGTAAGTCAGCGTTGCGTGATTCCACCATAACTTTGTTTACACAATGAGGGTTCTAATAAACCTTCGCGACTTTGTAATTAATATTACAGGTACCAAGTCTCTAAATAGTTATTCACCTTTAACATTTCAATATACATTGTCTTTTATTAACCTTACAAACATCGGCAACGATTACATATTCCGCAATGTATGTCAAGAAATGCCTTTTTACCAAAGGCCTAACTGACGAACACTTTATTGCAACTATACACTTAGAAAGTAAGTAGCAGCCCTTTTAACGTCCCACTGCTGGGCACAGGCCTCCTCACTCCGAGGAGTGAGGGTTTTTAAAGCATAGCTGCTTCACTGCGGATTGGCAGCTATATTACACAAGTGTACTCTCTATTCCTTCACTCTCATAGTCAGATCTGACGGGAATCCGACACGACCGGAGAGAGGTCAGGCGCAGGACCGACGGCTTAACGTGCCTCTCCGAGGTACGGGGGTGGATCACACCACCATCTTCCCAACTTCGGACAAATATTGAGAAAATCTTAATAGAAAACTCAATATTGATTTTTGAATTACCAGGACAAATTAGAAAGCTTGCGTATTATTTGTTAATTTGCACAGGCTAATATGAGCAAAATTGCTTTGAGTTAACCTGTCATAATGCTTTGTATAGTTTTGTAAGCGAGAATTTATCGCATAGTACTCGGTTACGTAGGAAATCACATTGTTGGACAGCAACGGGTTCTTCTAATTGCACTTGTGTTCCATACGCCCAAGTTAATAACCGTTGCGTCAACTAAACGTTTAATTGCTATACCTTTGTCGCAATTACACGCATCCGTTGCGCCGAGGGCAGCCGCGTGATAACAGATTTCTCTTCTGACCCGAAATGTAAACCTAATTGTAAATTAAACAACTAACGACTAAAACACTCGGCCTCTATCATTTAGTGACGCGGTTGAGATCGATTTTTTTTTCGTAATTAATACCTGCAAAATGTGCTATTGACACGTTCCTATTGTTACTTAAAATGAAAACCTTGAAGGTAAAAAATCGTCAGTCAACAATAACAATGGTCGCGAATTTGTCATTACCGCCGAACGTGACTTCGAGCTAGTAGTACCATTATTCCGAGAATGAGCAGATCTTTCCTAATATTTTAAGTCTGTCTAATAGATCAACAGCTAAGAAACAAAGTCGTTTTCATTGGGACACAACTATGTGAATAAATTGTATGTCTTCGTAAAATTGCTTCTTGTGAAAGTAAATATAATTATTTGTTAAGGGTCCCCGAATTAAAGCTATTTTAGTTATTTTCATTTCTTATATGTGTAATCTGTAAATGTCACTCAGCTGTGACATAGCAGGAAATTTTCATTGTGATGCACAATTAAATTTATCCTTAATTTATCCTGGTAATATAGATATAATTAAGTAATATGTAGTTAGAAATTACCTTTATGTAGATTTCCATTTTTACTTATTTTTGCAAACTTCTTTTTGTAAAAAAATATTCCAGAAATGTTTAACCTATTAGTGACCTAACATATAAAAAAAGATACCTGTGTACAAAGTACACATGTTAGAAGTGAAACTTCCTTAGGAAAACTAGTTTTTAAGTCTTATTTATATTTATACAAATCTAAAACTTTCAATTAAAAAAGGAAAATATGTTAGGAATTTAATGAAAATAAAATAGCCAAGTGGTTTTTTGTCAATATGTGAAATTATTAAATTTAATTTTGTTTTTGAATTTAAAGGTTAGGAAAGAGAATTTATGAAATCTTTTTATTTTATGAGGAATTGTATGTTAAATTATTAAATGGTGAGCGACAAATTAAAAAGGCACTTGTTATTTGTAAATATTAAAACTACTTAACCTTCAAACGAGTTACCATAAAAACGCTGCACATTTTCGTGACGCCAATCACGCGTTTCATCTGAAAAAAATTACCCTCATGCGCCTTAATAAGTATCACTTCAAAAACATATTCAAGGTCATATTTACACATGTTCTGGATTTATTAATAATTATAAATAGATAATCAAACCAATCCGCTAAGAAGTAATAATAGATATCTAATCAAATAAAGTAACGTATATTTTTATACTTACAAAAAACTGAAAAGCGTAAATTCGTATAGTTATTGCAATGATGCGTAAATAAATTTTGCATCCATGCATCAAGAAATCATTAGGAGAGATCGAAGACCAGCGACGTTGATACGACGACTAACACAAATTTTATGTCCTAGTATAGTTAATAACCACATGGGAACCCTACTAGCACCCAAGCGGTAGTCCGATATCACGCATATCTAGTTTACTTTAGTATAGTTCTGCTTTTTATAGATGTCCAAGTTTTTTTCTCTAAACTTTTTTGAGACGTGATGTCCTCGATATTTTTCCTGAATTATAATGAGATGTAATTTCGCGAAACCTTCAGCCAAATCAACGTAGATTAACACTAACTACTCTTGACAATGATTAAAACATATATACACACCTGACAGATGTTTTGTTATTGATTCCTGCACGGGCATAACCTGATAGAAAATTTTTTCTTTGAAAACTCTATTATATATCTCTTTGACAAATTGACCCTATTTTTGAGGGTTATATTTGTTTTCATGCCTAATATAGCTTGTGGTAAATTTATTTAAACTATTTATATATACATATTTGTAGTGTTGTTTTTAAAATTGTCACAGCAATCAGGTGTCTTAGGTATTAATTGATAAGTATCTTTAATATTTTTGATTAAAGTATATAAATAACGTAATTTCTGCAGAGGTAATTAATCTCCTTCACTAAGTCGTGGTCATCACAAATTCAGTTAAAAGTCATAGGTACAGTCTCTGTTTCCACTCTTTTACAACGTTATATTAGCCGAGACATTGACAATTTGAGTTGACAGAGTTGATAATTTGAGTACAGACACGGAGTTGACAAATTTCATTAGACGCAAGACCGAACCCGACTGAGTTTGTTATGGATTCTTCTCAAAACAGAGCGCGAAGGAAACCTTTGAACTTCTGATTCCATTATTTTATCATTAGTCGTACATTGAAAATAAAATAGGGTATTTAAGGTGTTGGTATGTGATTCAAAAGTGCTGTAAAAGCCTACTTGTATATAGAATTTTTAATAAAGATTTTGAATATCTATCCATAGTAACAAAATCACAGGAAATGGGGAAGAACTACCACTTCCCACGGAACTTAAACCGAAAACTTTACTAAACCCTCGAAAACATTATTTATTAATTTTAAAAAGCATGCACCTCGTAATTCTGTAGCAAGTTATTTAAAAAACACTAACCTAGAAACTAAAATAATGACGACTATGAATACGAGTATAAACAAATTAAAGTACGTAGTAAATTTAAACAAATAAAATTAAATTTGTAGCAAAAAACTGACAAACATATGACTTTGGCACCGACGCCATTTTCTGACATTTTGAGTGTTGCCATTTTTCAAAATATATTTTCTACCAAATCTTTTATATGTTACCAACACACTGAAATCAAAATCTCACGTATTTTTCTCTACACTAGTTCAGTACATTGGACACTATCGAATTAAGGATTAAACTGTATTAACCTCATATATAATTAATTCATTACAATTTAAAAAAAAACATATTTAGATTTAAATGCATAATTAAAAAAGTATTTTATTAACGGTTAAAGATTTTAACAAGAGCTAAGAAGAGTTAATAGGAATAAAAAATAATTGGATCTCTATAACTTATTACTTGAATATTATATTATATCATCGCGTTATACACATATTATATGTCGGACATATTAAAAAACTACCCTTAAGTACCACATGTCATTAAAATCAATGTTATCCTTAAATATTTATATATTTATGTATACAAAATTGTTGTAGTGTAAAAATTAATTAAAATTTATGTTTATCTTTTGTTTCATGTACTAATCCCTGATGTCTTTTAGTATAAAGAAGGTATATATATATATTTTATTAGTAAATTAGCAATAAATGTTTAGCTTTTCTTCGGCTGAATTCGATAAAACTTAGGAAAATGTTGTGATGCATTTAGCTTTAATATAAATTTCGTTATGTAGCCTGTTGTTAAGCATACATAATTAAATTTTTGATTAAAAATAGCCTTTGAAGTCTGTCACTCCGTTTATAAATTATAAGATTTGAATCTATTGTTAAAAGCTCATCTCTCGAATGCTTAAATCTATGAATGCTATAAAAACATTTTTAAATCTAGTATACTAGTTGTAATTTAGAGAACGAAGCATCCAGAATTACGCGGATATCAAGGCGGAGAACTACAGTTTGTTCGCGTTAAGGATGCAGTGAGTCCTTATTCTGGCCCCGCCCCTGACCATCTTCAACTGATGACTTGGAACTTGACCTTGCAACTTGAAAAGATATAATTAGTTTTGATTGGTTCGGGGGGCAGGACTAGAATGATGACTCACTGCATTCGCGACGTGAATAAAGCTGTAACTCATTTAAAAATTTAGTAATTGCTTTCAATGTATGCGTATCCATACAGTATAAATGGCACAAGAATGCCTCGGAGCGATGTGACAGCCGTACACCTGTTAGGTTACGTGTTTCTAGGAACGGCCAACATTTTTTATTTCACATGCTTAATACACATCGCCGCCACAACTTTGATGTCATTTAGCGAAAACAATGGAAAGATCCAAGAGACCAGTTGCATGCTAATTTGGACATTTTATTTAAATTAACTTATTCTTATTATAAACGTGACACAGGACCAACTGCTGAAATATAAAAATCTATTTTTAAGCCAAAATGACTCATGTATTCAATGGGTTCTCTACACTTATTGATCAGTGAATCACGTTTCATTCTTAAGAAATCAGTAAATAAAGGAATTGACTTTATCAAGAATTATGTAGCCTTTTTTTTTATTGTAATAGGCCTTTTTAATTTTTGTGTCATTTACTGAAAATAGAAACATTTTCCTCTACGCAAAACCCTTAGCTGTACAAAACTATTACAATGTAACAGTGTTCACTTCATAATATAAGCGAGAATATAACTTAAATATATGTGTAATAACACAATTGCGACACCACAATATAAAAAAAGCTAAATAGTAGCCGATTAACGTTCCACTTCTGGGCACAAGCCTCCTCACTCATATGAGAGAGGGCTTTTAGAGCATAGACCCATACACAAGTACACATATGCACTCTCTATTCCTTCACTCTAATGGCACGATGTGACGGGAATCCAACGCTCGCGGAGAGAGCTCAGGCGCAGGACCCACCACTTGCTCTCCGAGACACGAGGGTGGAGCACACCGCCAAATATAGATTAAATTAAATAACATTAGCTTCATAAATACATTACTTAGAAAAAAATAGAAGGTTCTGTATATTTTTTAACAAATTTATGTAATTAATTAATCTGTTTTATCATCTAACAAAATTTTATAAAAAGAGTGGGTGAACAAAAAATATTATGTTAAAGAATCGAACTAGATATAAATGTGAATAATAATGTAATAGTAGGTATTCAAAAATACGATTCGCTATTCGATTATGTACGCGATGAATTAAAAAGTCATCTACATTGCAACAATATGTTATTCCCGGTAGTTAGATGATGTCTACCGTTATGAAGATGCACAGGTCGGGGATGTTTGGTCACGCATACATAATACTGTCCGTTATGAACGGCTTAATTCGCGATTTGCGTACCTTATGAGCTTTCCTGGCACTTTTCGCCATCATAAAGTGATCAAATAAGTGATCAAGGCTATAAATCAGTTGGACTTTCCCCGGCTGTCGTTACGATTCGCCACGCTGCCTACGTTGCATATCTTCTGGCATTTTGCCAGCTTTTTGTTCTACGTTCTTGTCGCAGTCCATAATGATGGCAAGTTAAGTTCCCGTACAATACTTGAGTGGCGTTATGAATGGTTAATGTGATACTGTATTATAATTCATATATGTAACAAACATATGTACAATTAGTCCAAAATTTTTGACGGCCTTGCTGGCGCAGTGGTGCGAGTATTCGCTTTGCTGGCAGTGGTCCCGGGTTCGATCCCCGGTAGGACGAGTTTAGGAAGTTTTTGGCGCTATTCTGTCCTATTATATATTTTAGTTTGCTTCTTTACATAATAAGGTTGTATGGAAGAGATTGCTTGTAGCAATAAGACCGCCTTTGCACGCTATATTATAGTATTAAGTATCTTAGTTTATATGTATCTTTATTTTTATTTTGTGTGCAATAAAGTGTTTTCTCTCTCTCTCATTTCCGATATTACCATATGAGCAGGTGACAGAAAAGTCCGTCTGTCTCTGTCAAAATGCAAACCAATCATTAATAAAAAAAAAAGTGAGAGATCATTGGTATGCGAGCTACGAACAAGCAAACAAAAGACGTTATAGCATCCTGTTCCCGCGACACCATCTCCACTCTTATTATTATACTAATGACAAAAATTTATAGCTCCTTAAATTTGCCGTGCTGCAAATGTTAAATATATTTTTTCAACAAAAGAGAATTTCTTTTTGGAGTTCCGTAGAAAAATGGCAACCGCCCTTACAGTTAAGATTTTTTAATGAAAAAATGGAAAAGTAACATTAATCTAAATTGCACAAATACATCTAGGTAAGTACAAACTAAAAACTATGCTAATATTAAAAACAAAATGCGTTTTAAACAGTTTGTATCATTATTTTAAGATACCCAGCTCCCGTAGGGAGTGGGTGATTTGGGCACTTCTACTCGGTGTTTAGTGTGCGATAGACATATACCGTTAACAGTTAGGCTATAGACCTAACCTTTTTTTCAAGGTAAACAATTTCAGTATGAAATAGTTCAACTCAGATTAGTTTAAGTTATCACTTGTCACCAGCGTCGCGAGACATATATGGTCCGTCAATTGACTATATTAAAATCATAGTATAAGGCTAGTAAATTGATGATTTCCAAATGTTGTGGTTAAAGCCAATTTGATATAAAATTAACATTAACTACAATATCTTCAATATTATAGAAGTAATATTTTGAAAAAATCAATTGACCTGCATTGTAGAATAATTTTAAAATAGTCAATTGACGAACTATGTGCTATGACGTGCCAATTCGCTCTTGAACTTTTAAATTCTTGGTATTTCATCTTAGGAGTCACATTAAAGTTTTAAAGTAAAATTAAAATTCTAATTAATGTTATCCATATAATTGTATATTACAATGATAATAATCTGTTAATAATATATAATAAATGTTTAATAGGTACAAAATGGATGCAGTTCCTTTTACCTTATAGTTTATATAACATTCGTAAATTTTCTAAGTGGCAACCTTGTATATTATTGTATTGATAATTAATAAGACTGAGTCACCACGCTCAGCTATGTGACGCTTATTCTCGAAAAATCAACTGTCGATTACAGAAATGAGAGTACAGTAAACGATTCACTGTCATATATTTCGTAATATAATAATACTGACGATACTTTGCGACAATAATTTATACAAAATGACTAGCTGTTACCAACGGTGTCAATCGCGTAGTTTATGATCCCGTGAAAACATGGGTGCATTCGTTATTTATCAGATCGAATTCAAAATTACAAGAATTTTTCTATGTTTTAAGACCACACAAAATTTGGTCTCTATGCGTATCAATCATTTAAGACATTCAAGTACAACCTATGTATATATAGCCTTATGGAAATTCCACTTCAAATACCAGAGCTATAAAAATAAACAATAATGTACATATTTGGTTATATGCCAATAACATAATTTTAAAGCTTATTTGATAATAAAATTGTACGAGGTCATTAACTACACCTTTTTATGTAAAATAATATTGTAAAAGCTTGATCCACTTTTTAAAAATATTCATTATTTTTGCAGGTAAGTCACCTTAGTTCTTTCAACGCCACTTTTGTAAAGGTAAGTACATAGTTATAAATTTTACATAAATTACATTAATAGGAACTCCTTTTTTGTGTGTAATTTAACATAATTGAATGATACCAATCTTTAGAAAAGCACAATTTTCTCTTGATTAAGACAAAAGTAAGTTGCAGCCCATTAACGTTCTACTGCAGAGCACAAGCCTCCTCACTCATATGATACAGGGTTTTAGGGCATAGACCCAACATGCTGCAACCATTGCGGATTAGCAGGCATAGTACACAAGCGCACTCTCTATTCCTTCACTCTCATAGTCCAATATGACGGGAATCCGACGTGATTGCAGAGAGATCAGGCGCAGGACCGACAGCTTGACGTGCTCTCCGAAGCACGGGGGCGGATTACATCGCCAACTTCCCAACTTCGGGCAAATATTGAGAAAACCTCAATATCCATTTTTGAATTGGCCCAACCCGGGACTCGAACCCAGGACGTCATGTCTGTAGTCGAACTTGCTAACCACTCGACCAATGAGACAGATTAAGACAAAAAACACATTTAACGCATATAAAAATATATAATGCTGTTTATAGTTATTAGATGCAATATTCAGTTTTTAAATGAGAATACTTTTACATACTGAAAACTCAAATAACTACTGAGCATAAGACTCTGAATTCGTAGATTATGAGCTTAGACTAACCTGCTCCATATAGGCGTGGTGGGTCATTGAGCTAAATATAATCGCTCCAAGTATACGCAGGTCTTTTCTCAATTTTTGTGTCCACTAAAAAGTGTAATAATGAATTTCAAATAACAATTAGGCATATTTATTAAAAAAGGTTTTTTTAAGAACCTTACAGATCTTTCAAATGATTCAATCACGTGACTCTTAACAGAATACAAAGTATTACACCAGAAATATAGGTACAAATACCATGCGGACGATGTTGCAGACATCAACTATTAATAAATAAAAATTAAAAGCACTACGGCAATGCCCATCAACATGAAAGCGATGTATTTCATATCACTGCCTGTCCTCATCGTACCCCTGAATCTGCATTAAAAACATTCAGCCGATCCTCGGCGGATTTTTATGCAAATCCCATACAATACAAGATTGAATGTCCATCACTCGTCGGTTCGGATTGTTTTCGCCTAATTTGAATGTCTAATATATGCAACACATTATAGTTTCCCTCATGCATAGATATATCTTACATTTATGTAATATTGCATCATTTAGAAAACAGAAATAAATTCAAACTGTACGGAAGTTTATTTAATTTATACGTTACAAGCTTTTCATTACGTTCCCGAGCAATAGTAGCGACAGAATTTTGTACTCAGTGGCTGTCTATGTTGCCAAAGGAGACTTTTTTTCCAAAATATATTTAATTAGCTTTTTATAATACAATTTATTAACATTAAGCTTAGACCGTGGATAGTTACAACTCTACCAGTAAAAGATGTGTCGCCAAGCAAAAAAAATGCATATCGATCCAATGCTGTAATGAAACCATTCGAGGTAAATTATTTGTTACAGGGTTAAAGCGTTTCCATCTTAGGCTGTATCATCACTTACCATTTGGTAAGATTGCAGTCAAATCACTAACCTTTCAGTAACAGTAAATCTCAGTTAAAAACTTAACTACTTTTGTTTTATATGGATGTCATGACACTCTAACAATTTTCTCAAAATCGATCCCCTTGTTCAGTCACATAGAAACAGAAGAAATAAAATTTATACGTTTTATCTAAAAATTAAAAGGAACAAACTATACTTCATTCATTATTCTGACACTATACTTAACAGTAAAACCAACGCAATGTATTATTACAGGATTGTTGTTATAATTAAATCATTTCTTCAACAAGCAAGGTTGTACAGATCTGCTAGTTTTACACTAAAATCAAACTTGTATTCGTATTAGAAGCTTAAACAGATTGCGTTATTACCTATTCAGTAAATTTACATCGAGCGCGCAATTTATTCCTTTCAGTGGTATCATGTTACGCAATAATAAATTTAATTTCTACAATGAATAGCTCCTGGCTTTGTTTGAATCATATTAACGGACTTTCATCTTAACCTATTCTTACCGAAATATTGATAACTTTTATATGAACATGAATCCTAAAAGACAATGCTATAAAAATTAATTGTAAATTGAAATTGAACGATGTTTAAGTATGAACAATTTTCATACTTAAAGTATTTTATCAAAAGCATCGATTTAATACTTAAAATTTTTAGTAAATTAGTTTATGCCCTCATCTACGTTTGCGTAAAATTTGTTAATAACATAACTCAAAGTATATAAAAGTAAAAAGTAAGTAGCAGCCCATTAACGTCCCACTGCTGGGCACAGGCCTCCTCACTCCGAGGAGCAAGGGTTTTAAAGCATAGACCCACTACGCTGCTCCACTACGGATTGGCATAGTACACAAGTGCGCTCTCTATTCTTTCACTCTCATAGTCCGATGTGACGGGAATCCGACACGACCGGAGAGAGATCAGGCGCAGTACCGACGGCTTAACGTGCTATCCGAGGCACGGGGGTGGATCATATCGCCAACTTCCCAACTTAACTCAATATTGATTTTTGAATTGGCCCGACCCGGGACTTGAACCCAGGACCTCAGGTCTGTATTCGAAAGATTGACGTCCTGGAACTGAGGACCTGAGGGCCTGGGTTCAAGTTGCTAATCACTAGACTAATGAGGCAGTTCAGGTTCGGAGGTGCCAAAGTATATAAGTATAGTTAAATCTGCAGTAGCTTTGTTGCCCCAGATATGAAAATAATTTTGGTTGTATGCACACAAATCATGAAACTATGAATGATTTTGTAAGAAATGCTCGGATTTAAACAAAAATCTTTACTTTATTTACATTACAAAAATCTAACAACGAGAAAGAAAATAACAGATATATTTATAATGTCAGTTATGTTTCAGAAATACAATGCATTATTCTAAGTTTTACCCTGCCGAAATATAAACCCAGATCAATATAGGTAGTCCGAGTGACTTTTTCTAACATTTTGTTTACAAAAGCATGTAACTTTAGGGGAAAATAAATACCTGAGTCGGTTATTGAGAGAGCTGTTTCATAGCATTGTATAATCAACGCTTTCTTCGCGTATTTTTATTGATTCTCCCTAAGCGTCTTCCTCCCACCGCCTCCAAGGAAGCTGGGCAGGGAGCTGCCTCCTACTGCGCATTCATAATTGTATCGACACACACGACACATCCAACACTCTAAAAACCACCTTAATTTTAACAGTACAGAAATCAATTTCGTGAAACGTGCACACCAACTAAAAGAATGGAACGGAATCGTGCGTTACCAGACACGAGACATTAACCGTCTTATAAATTACATTAGCATATAAATAAAGTATTTTTGTGTTGTCGCTCGTAGTACTGGGGCTTTTACGATGTCGAGCGGGGTTAACTCGGGATAGATTTTTTTTGTTCCTTTTTAGATAAATCCACGGTCTTAACGACCGCATGCAAGTACATGTTATCGGTATACATTTATTGCTTATACGAACTCATAAATAATTCTAAAGGAAACATGAAATTAATTTCGTTGTAGGAATGGAATTATAATGTCCCTACGTCAATGTATAATGAAAATCTCTAAAATAACTTAAAAAATAACAGAACCATTATATATAATTGTAGAATTCTTACATTGAACGTATATGTTATACGTTAAATTTATTCGGATCTACAAATAATAAAGTGAATAATGATGACTTGCTCATTCAGCATGAGATCTCCAACTTATAACCCGACTGACTTAAAATTCGGCGTACATATTTCACTTCACGTAGACGGTCACTAAGAATCGATTTACCGCAGGAATTAGCAACTGAAATACTGTATATGCTTATACTTCATGGTTTTCGGTTTGTATATAGTCGCGGCCATTTCCCATACGGACAAAGACGTGTAACCAACTAAATTCGCCTTTACTACATTTATTACATTGCCGATTACTATTGTAAATTATTTAAAACTCTATATATAGAGGTATTTTCTGTTCAAGTTAGGTAAGGCGCACCTTTGCACCGTCAAGGCCAACAAAAACGTTCCTCACATTAGTTAACAAAATTGCTCGTATTTTCCCGTTAATGTCTTATCTAATGTCCACCCCGATCTCTCTTAGTATTCACAACGCAAACCCGTCTAACATATTATACCTATAACCTAATGTCCTTTATGTATCTACATAATAAGGAAAAACGGAGAGAAATGAAAAAATGTCCGTGATTGTACCTCGTACCTATGGGAATAAATTTGGCTAAGGCCGGGTTACACGTTATGTTACACTTGAATTGGCAATTTGATCGAAATGCCGTAATATTCCTTCCGATAATATTTTATTATGCTGAATAGGCTATTGGACAGTGAAGTAAAATATATTCTTTACTACCAAGAATTACAATATACAATAGAAAAAATTCTATAAGTACAAACGGGATCTTTCAATTAACTTGTGTATAATATATAATCGTGATATCACTCAGTAATTTACGGTTTTAACGATTTCTCAAGACCACAGTATACTTGACTTGTTTTCCCGAAGTAAACATGATGCTGGAGACATCATTGAACGTACCTAGTTTGTGTTTATACGACAATGATGTCGCATTTATTGTATTGAGTCGATTTGAATGTGTATTAAAAGAGAAGTAACAATTACTTTTAATATAGAAATCATTGTTAGAATTTTCATAATAATTTGTTTTATTTTTGTAAATTTACACAACACATATTCTTGCTCTATATGTATAACGACGAAAAGGCTTCGGCCGCGGCTATTTACCACTCTACCAGCTAAGACGTACCACCAAGCGAAGATATTTGTGTTCCGGTACGATGTTGTGTAGAAACCATAAAAAATAAATTGCTTTTTACCAGATTAACGCGCTAACATCTTAAATTGTACCATCATGTGTGATCACAGTCAAGTACTAACCTGTCTCTGAGACTGCCTCATTGGTCTAGTGGTTAGCATGTTCGACTACAGACATGAGGTCCTGGATCGGGCCAAAATCGATATTGAGTTTTCGATTAAGATTTTCTCAATATTTGTCCGAAGTTGGGAAGAATTTGGCGGTGTGATCCACTACCTGCCACGGCCTATAAGCCGTCGTCCTATGCCTGATCTCTCTCCGGTCGTGACGGATTGTCGTCACGTCGGATTATGAGAGTGAAGGAATAGAGAGTACACTTGTGTACTATGCCTGCCAATCCGCAGTATGCTCTAAAAACCCTCTCTCATATGGGTGAGGAGGCCTGTGCCCAGCAATGGGACGTTAATGGGCTGCTACTTACCTTACTAATCTGTCAGCAATTAAAAGGTTTAAAGCTCGTCTGTTATATAACAATTTGAAATGTATGTGTGTTTATACCTAGTTAACACATATTCGGTGAGGACGGGAAGCCGGCTAAAATAAATAGGTAATACGATTTAAAGAACACACAGTGTTTAACAACGTATTAGCACACGCAATATTAAGGCCTATTTGTAACAACATATACACAGTGTCGTGTTCAAGTTATATTATTATATCAAGAAACTTTTTTTTAAACCTTGATAAATTCTATGTGATCTAATAATACAAACCGTTGTCAGTCGGACAAGTGACAGTATAACATAAAGATTCGTACTTTAAGAAGATTCCAATAAATTTTACCCAAAAGCGAAAAATAAAGGTACTATTAGAATACACAATATTAGATTATGTTAATAAATCTCCTTTGGTCTTATAATGGAACCTTTATAATTAATTCTATTGCTTTCAATTTATAAATCTTCTTGTTTATATTCAAATCAATTCAAATTCAAAATTTATTCAAGTGGGAATTTGCTGGCATTAAAGAACGCGCCCAAGAGAAGAGCCCAGAACAAACTCAGTCGAATGTACGTTTTTTCTCATCATCATTACAATATATATATATAATATCAATTAGAGCAATTCATTCACTCCCACACCTTTTTTATCTTCTAAGTAGTTTTCCGAAATATAGAATGATTTCTCAATTAGTTTTCATTTAATTAAAGATTTAAATTTATTAAGTGACTGCTTTGTAACTTAAAACGTATCCAGTTACCCTTGAATGAATCATTAATTTTATGTAGCCTATTAGAATTTTATATCATATAGTAAACGTATGTATAATTAAGTAATTGTTATACTAAATTACGTTACATTTAAGATATTATTCTTTATGATAAAAATAAAGAATACGCGACTAAGTTTGTTATGGGTTCTTCTACAGGGCGCGAAGGATCGCTTGTAACTTTCCACTTTAAGTCGTTCTTTAATATCATCATCAGTTGCAAATTGCAACTTATATGAAAAATGATATTTGACGTTGCAAAAAGCTGTACAAACATTCAATAAAGATTTTTTAAATTTGAATTTACATATAAAGCTTATCTCTACAAAACATTTCCGACCAACTGTCTCAACACTATATCTTCTTGGGTCTGCGTTTGTTAGAAAAATTACATCCCTGATACATTTCTCTGAGATCGAAATCTCTTTTGTAGCATAATTTGGGTTCGGGCGCGACATGTAGATAAATGAAGGCCGCGTATATCGGTCACCCCCGTCCCCCACTTGATTGAAGAAGGAAAACTGGGTTCCGATAGCTATTAAATGTTAGAAGTGTGTAACGTTATTGCTTGGTCTTTGCTGAATAAATTTTATTGTAGGGTATTTGCTTTTACGACTCCCTACTTTTGTTGACTACTGCTAAATAAAATAAGATTTTTACCAACTATTCGAGCTTAAAGTTCAGCTAAAATAATCACAATAAATTTTACATATTTGTCTAAAAGAAAGATATTCTATATAAGTTGAATTGAGGTTAGTAATAGCCTCTTAAAGTCCCACTGCTGGGCCAAAACCTTCTGACTCTTGAGAGAAAGGGTTGTTAGAGAAAAGACCCAACAGGCTACTCCAATGCAGTTTGCATACCCATATATCATTCAGTATAATATTTTTACATAGCAATGAGATTTTCTTTTAATATAAAAAGCACTTATTGTAGCTTTCATCTGTAGCAGCATTTCATTTAAAGTAAATCAGTCTTTTGAATAACAAAAAACTAGTTTTCGACGTACTCCTCCGTGTAATATATTCAAATAACATTTCCCAACCCCCGAAGTCTTCATTAGAACCCACACGCAGATGAAGAATAGACGAAAAAATTGCCTAGTCGAGAACAAATCAAAAATATATGCACCCTTTGCGACGTGACATGTTTTTGAAGCTCCCATTTACATGAGCCGAATCACCTCGTCGCGTGGCACGATTTTTTATTTAAATTGTTCTATTTATACATGTTGCAAGACATTTCTTCTCTTGTGACACGGGCTCTGTAGTACTTCACATTCGGCACAATCGCGTGAAATGAATACATTGTTTAGGTTTGGCCCTTTGGCTGTAGCTTCCTAGAATACGTTTGTATTTTACCTTTCTTATTAGTTTACACGTAAGTAATACGTTCACGATATATTTCAGCATAAGTTATTCTACTATGATAACGTGAAAATTGCATATTCTCTGCAAATGTTGTCTACATAGAGATAAAAGTGAAATAGAAAAAGCGTGCTCATTGAAGAATGGGTTCAAGCTCTCAGTAATATTTTAATGATATTTTGTAGCCAATTAACAGCCTGAAGTTTTATTAGCTTAAAATGCTTTCATGAAAATCATCTAGTCGTACAAAAATTTTGCAATTGAGGTTGCAGGAATACAGAAAATATTTGAATATCTATAAATGACCTAAAAGAAGATTCTATCAATGGAAAATGCGTAATAAATAAATGTAGGTTTTCCCTAAATACCTACAATTTTTGCAAGCACACCCCAAACAATTGCAACCTATCAGAGGTTCTCTAATGAAGGCCAGGCGTCGATGAGCCTTGTTTTCATAATTAAAACTCAGCACGCATGCGCCAGCCACGCCCAGCGCAGCCTCACCTCCCCCCTCCCTGCACCCCTCCTTTAATTACTGCCAAGACATTACCTCCGTACCTTATATAAACCTTCGCTAAGAATTATGAAATTACCCTACTTTCTGATTTGGAGTAGATACACATAATGTTATCTAATACATTTACACTATACCGTCTTAATTTCATTTAAATACCTTTAATTTAGGTTACACGGAGATTTCGTGAAAACGTAAAAATAGATTTGTAGATGAAATTCCTAACAAACTATGAACTAATTTTTTACGACAAAAGTTATTAGTTTATCCAAATTATGCCATAGTTGTCAGACACTTAAATTCTTCTTGAGCGTTATGTGAATCTGTTACATATCGAATTTTAACATTTAAAAAAAGCT
Source organism: Elymnias hypermnestra (assembly GCA_015832385.1). NCBI lineage: Eukaryota > Metazoa > Arthropoda > Insecta > Lepidoptera > Nymphalidae > Elymnias > Elymnias hypermnestra. The sequence continues at coordinate 895,263 of JACTOM010000031.1, forward strand.
GTAATCGAATTGTAGACAAGTATTTCCAATAAATGTATGCCTTATGAACTTATGGCTTCAATAAATTTTGACAGTTAATGCTTAAAAGGGAACGTTAAAAATTAAATTATATTTTTTAATTCATCTCTAAGAGTTTATTAACCTTCATAGAGAAGATGACATGCTAAGTACGATATCGCTACGTCGATCGACTAGAAGACTACAATTTGTTCATGTGATCACGTGACATATTGATATGATACGTCATTCCCATACATTTTAAGCGTTTTACTGGCGTTAGCGTACTTAGAATGTCATCTTGTCTAAAGGCCCTAAAGATTAAAGATTTCGTTCATGGCTTGGAACCGTCTTAGACTTTATCGTAACTTAATATCAGGCGAGATATGTTAAAGAGCTACTCTGTCAGCAATAACACAAAGCCTACTGCTCGATTTTATGTCATATTTTGATGAGGTATATAATATTGTATTGTAATTTTTTTGCTTATATAGTTTATTAATACTTTCTTATTCTGTAACTTAGATATGTTATCATATACGTTATATTATTGTATTTAAATAAAACTGGTTTTATTGATATTTTGCAACATTAACTATATAAACGAAAGCGTGTAAGGCGATTAAATAGTGTGTAGTTGTGCAAAATGTTAAATCGTTATAATTTTGGATTGGAGTTCTACTACGTAACATATTATATAATTCCAGCTCGAGTATCTTTTTTCTTAAGTAGCTCCGTCCCCGTGTACTGAAAAATGCAATAAACATGAGCAAAGCAACGTTTTAGAGGCAGTCATAGGCGGATAGGAAACACTCATTTGTTACCCGGTAGCGGGTAGCGGTAGCTATGCCGAGCACGTCCGTCGCTTTCTCATTTTTCACTACATTGGTCTTAGTGTGAATTATTGTTTGCTCTCAGCTTCCCCGCCTAAATGTTAGTGTTTGTTTTGTAATTTTGTTGTACGAGCTTTTCTTGGTGTTGCATTGCGTTTAACGCTTTTTTCAGTTCATAATATTAGTTGACACGCTAAATATATGTGATTCAAATTTTGAATCGTTAAACACTCTTTTAAATACATTTTTTTAACTTATAATGGATGTTAATACAGTTTTTACCTTCCAGTTACCTTCCAACTTTCGCATTCACTCTTGACTCATAAATCCTTTTTGTCAGTCTCCTTTCATTCATTCTCTCTACATGCCCAAACCATCTAAGCATACCTTTCTCAATTTTAGTCACTACGTCTTCTTTTATACCACAACGTTCTCTTATCACACTATTTCTTACTCTGTCACTCAGTTTTAATCCACTCATGCTTCTCAACGCTCTCATCTCTACCGCATTTATTTTACTTTTGTGATTCTTCTGCCATACCCAACTTTCACTACCATACAAAAGTGTTGGCACCAAAACTCCTGCATACACAGCCAGTCTGGCCCTTTGACACACCATCTAGCTAGTCATAAAGGCATGCAGACCAACATTTACCATATTCCTTGCATCCACTCTCCTTTTAATATCATTTTCACATGTTCCATCTTTTGTAAATTTTGTTCCCAAGTATATGAATTCTTTTATCTCTTCCAATTGTTCCCCAGCTATCAAAATATTGTCATTCATCATAAATTCATCACAAATCTATGTAAAGAAATGCGTGCTGAAGAAAAACCTAGGTTATTTTATATTAATTGCTTTGTAAACATCTGATAAATGTCATAATGGTGCCAGCAAACTCATACCGCCAAGCAAGACGTGTGCGTTCCCGTTCGCCCTGCCTGTTCAATAGCGCCCGAGGGTGTAACAACATCCGAATATGTTGCTGATGTTACACCACCATCTAAATAGATTGATAGATCTAGATGGATTGGTAAGCTTTATAAAATACCAGATCTTTCAGCAATAGCGGTTGCAGCAACCAGATTTTGTACCAATCTGTAAAATTTACATTTTAGCTTAAAAACCCCAGTTCAAGTATCACCACTTATTTGCATATGTTTACTTTTGTCCACTATAACAGATCCCATCTCAATGCCTAATTTGTATTTGAAAATCGGTATTTACAAGTAGGCGCATATTTTATTTAACATCTCGATTTGATTTAATGTCTTAATATACACAAGAGGAAAAAATTAATATATAAAGCAATTTGAAGCTTCAAGTTTCAAATTTTACTCCAATGTGACCCTTTTTTTTTAAATAGAACCATTTGAAAAAGTTCTAGATATTTTTTTGATTCTTTAATTTCTTCCAGCACTATATTTAAGAATCTACAGCTTAAACAATAATTCTTAATTCAGTGTTTTTTATTCATAAGATACTTCCCATAACTTAATGGAAATATATAACTATATTTATAAAAGACATCCTCTACGCATATAAATACGTCACTCTCACTAAAGTTGATATTAACCTGTTAATGGATAGAAAAACGATAGCTATTTAAATATATTATCCTCGTTAATCCGCAACTTACGATAATGGAATAAAAAACGTTGAAATTACCTTATTAACATTTAAAATCGAGGCAATGTGTTTCACAATACCCTGATATTGAGCAAGGCTACTAACATATTCAGTCAGTATAGACCATCTCTCAACAAAGGAGGCGCAGCGCTTAACTGTCCAAACTCTATCGAAATTTCATTTTACGCCTCAAATATCACGTACGGGTACATAGAATACACTGCCGTCCTTCCTAAGAATGTGCGCTGTCAAATTTTAATTTCTCCCTCAAATATTTACCGAAGGAAAAAGGATTCCCCGGCGGGCCGCGCTCTAATAAGTTTTCCATAAGCGCACCCCCTCCGTTTGAGGGTGGAAGGATATGGGAGGAGGGCGAAGAAGGCTCTTATTGTGTTTGCCGAAGCTAGCGCATCCGAGCGCATACCTAACAAGATGGATATGTATTCAGCCACCCCCTATGGACCTCCCCGTGCCATCTGAAATACTGCACTAAAATTGCATTTTAGAATACTAATTCAACCTTACATATTTTATTCTTGGCCGAAGGTTCTGGGTCTTTATTACTGAATTTTCAATTACCATTAAATTCGGATTACTAATTTCTTTTCGTTTTATTAAACGACTATATATATATATATACTAGCTGAAGCCGCGACTCCGTCTGCATGGAATGTTTTTTGGTAGCGTTTACATTCACCATTCATTGCATTCATTCAATTTCACCCTCACAGGGCAGCGCGGCCCTGTGAGGGTGAAATTGCCTAAAATTTACCATTATGTAAAAAACTAATTCTGACCAAGTGTTACATACCATAAAAGATATAGTTGCTAAATGGTAACCTAAACTTTTTTGTTATGTTAAAATTAGATTTTTTTTTAATTAACACCCCGACAACCCTCCTTGCAGGTGGAATTTCGTAAAATCCGTTCTTAGCTGACCTCTACTCGGCAAAAGGAATATTCCTACCAAATCTTAAGTCTCTACGCCTTATGGGTCCAGAGATATCGAGATGAGTCAATAGGTACCTGGATATCTTTTATATTTAGATAGTCCGAATTTAATGTTAATTAAAATTTTGGTAATAAAGATCTAGAACCTTCGACCAGGAATAATATATATATTTGTATGTATCCGTTTATATACCTATTCGTGTATGTATTTATATTAGTGCAATTATAAATAGAACCTACCTAACCCTAAAGTTAGGTAAGTAGCACCCCATTAATGTCACACTGCTGGGCACAAGCCCATCACTCATAGGTGAAAGGATTTTTAGAGCATAGACCCACCACATTGCTCCACTGCGGGTTGGATGCTTATATATGTTTATGTATTATTAAAAACATAAAATAATCGCGTGTTTTAGTTATTTTTCGTGGAACAGATTCATGGTGAATACAATGACATACACTACGGCTACGTTACAATTACGTTTATCGCCAATGACTTACGCCCTTATCAGACTTATCTTACGTCGGCTTAAAGACGTAATATTTTTTATTGTATTTGCTTAAAACGTCTTATTGATAAAAATATAAACACCACATACATTCTTTTGGGAATTACGAACACTTTCTTGAGCAATCTGGTACATTAATTATATTTTACAATGATGTAATGTTACAATGAAGCTCGACGTGGTTTTAATTTGAGTACGTGACAGCTGCTATATGTACTCGTACATATAAAAAAGCATATGTATGGCAAATGTTTACAATGTTGAATAACATCAATACAATTTGTGTCTTTATAATATGTTAATGAAGAGGGCCTATAATGTTTTAATATTTGTTTGTCTGTTTCATTGTATAAATAATACATGATCGGCGTCATCGAAGAACGCCTTTCCGCGGCTAATGGTTTGCTTATTTATAAGCAACACAACTTCACCCTGTACGGATTTACTTTTTACTAAACGGTTTTTGTTATTTCCATTGCACTTTTAAAACAAGAAACGACAGCTAAGATCGTCGGATCGTTGTCGACAGACAGACAACGTGCTTATTTTTTCCCCAAATGCCATAAACATACAGTGCAAGTAAAATTCTATGGAGCTGGCCAGATTTATTTGCTTATTCCCCTAACAATACAAAATACAAAAGCCCGCGGAGACTCCCGTCCGCTGCGATTCTCGCCACCAAATCGGTTCAATATCGCTTTTTCGTTTCGATTATTTCAACCAGTTCTTAATGTTTTTATTTAACGCTGAGTATTGAGTGTCCGCTTTCGCCGCTCGTCCTAATTTATGGCGTTGCTTCGCGATCGCCCCGCGGTTTTTGCTCGCATCCAGACCGCCCGATTGAAGGGAATAAAGAGTTGCGAATTCCCACAAGCAATTGAATTGTATAAACACCATCGCTGGCTTCAAGTTCTCCCTGAATGGTAATCTATATACAACACCCGATGGACTTTGCAATGACTTTTAAATCGCCATCGATGTGGAATTTAGTGGTGCAAAAAGGCGATTGTGAAGCGAAGAGTCCGCGAGCCTTGAGCGAGTTTTTACTTGCGTATCGCTTTAATTACCCCGTGGGTGCAGGAACGCGTCGCGGAGATATTTCGGTATGTGACTCCGTTCACACAACAGTCCCACTAAAAAGCATTAAAGAACTTAATTACTTACTTTCCTTGGCCGCTGCAGTTAGTTTTCAGTGCTTAGAAAGCCGGCAAGCCAAGTAAGTCATTTGAGGTTTTTATGTTACATTCGGTGTGAAGTTATGGCCGTTTTATTTTTAAAGACAAGGAAAGGAAAGGGAAATTTTTACATTAAATTTATGTTAAAAATCCTTTGTTTGTAAATTTTACTTCTGAAATTTGACATATACTTTTTTATTGACCTAAATTAACGGCTGTCTGTAATCGCAACTGAGTTCTCCATTTAGAGTGCCCTCTAAGATGAATATAAACCGTCGTCCCATGAATAGGGCCCATGCGAGTAGACAAGTAATATTTTCTAGTTTTATCCAGCCGGGGCTTACACCTAAACCACCGCTAGTTAAATTAAGTACTCGCACCGGTGCGTAAACGAGGCCATGAAGGTGTTGGCAACAAATGACTTGATGTTTCATTTATGCATTTACATAGTCACTGAATACCTTATTCACTTAACATGGAAGTTAAATTGTTTTATGTGAATCAAAAAAATAAGGTGTGGATGATCACATATACGAGAAATCGACCAAGCAGAACCTCCCCTAAACGAGGCCTTAGAAAAAATACATTAAAAATATTCCCCCTTCAAGGCGGAATGGGGAGAGAATTACAAAAGAAAACAGCCTTAATTTCCAATGTCATCTCCGTTCCACCTAATCCTCTTATCGTTTTATATTTTTGGCCTTTGAAAATTCATTTATTTTCGTTTGTTTAAGGAAAACGCCGCCAAGCTTTTGGCGTTTGGTAAACTGTTTTATTGATTCTGCCAAGGCCTCGAGTATTGTTTAACGTTATTTCGTCGCCAACCTCAACGGATATTTAGATAGCAATACCTATTTACCAGTGAAATTACCAAATTGCCGAATTATAACATAATTAGTGGAAGAGGGGTGGCCTAATAAATTTACTCATAGGTCCTTGTCAAAAGAGTCTATGTACACTTTTGGTATTTTAAATTCTTGGTGGTGGTGATGAGCTGTTGGTGAGACATGTAGATTCACAATTAAATTGTGAATACGAATCCTGGGCAGGTACCAATAAATTTCTTTTCACAAAAAGAGACTCAGATGTTAACAAGATTCTGTTTACCTTACCTAAACTGTATAAAATCTCTAATCAGAAGCATTTACAGATAGAATTGTACCGTTTCAACTTAGTCTCATTCAAAAACCGCTAAATAAAACGCACGTTTTCACTTTTAGAAAATAAAATGCTCTGAAACAGTAACAAAACCAAACAGTGTTCTATGCTAAAGGGTGGTCTAAGCAGGGTTATAAAATATGCAGTATGTAACATTGCCAGCTAAGCTCGAATTTGCACCGAGTAGAGAATGCTTGAACCTAATGAATAATAAGTAAGTAATTTATAACAAATGTACTTTGTATTGTATTGAATATTCCATGACTCACATTATATATTATAGGAAATTTAATATTAGTTCGTATTTAATATCAAATACTAAATATGATTCAATTTGGCCACGTATTTGGCGACTTCGCTGTCGTAATAATGCGATTGCAAAAATCCCGGGTTTAATTTTCGACAAAACAAATTTCGGAAATTATCATTCTGGTGACTTTGGGGCCGGTATGATAATGTCTAGTAATCTAACTTTTTGTTATATTATTATTAATCGTTTATAGTTTCATAACACACATAATGTGCATCTTAGTTGAGTGGCAAAATCGCGAATTTAATAAAGACAACACGTTAAGGGGCACCATCTGTTGGACATGTTTCGCTTTGAATGGATAATCACACAATTTAAGATTTTTAAAATTTTAGTTAAGAACGGAGCAGTTTATTTGTTGGCACTAAATACAGAATAGTCTACATTCAATAGTCATCATCAAATTCATAGTTTTATCATCAAAAATGAAACTGTGCCACCACAGAATATCATTGTCACTCGTTATCTAAACATTAGTTTTGTATTTAAACAGCGCTACTTTGAATTTGGACACTATTTTTCTAAAAATACATCTTACTTGATGATAGACACAAGGCTTGATTTAACGCCTCTTGTGTCCAGAAGAAAAATGACTTTATTTTTTATCTTAATGATTTTATTTTATTACGGAATATATTTATTGTTTAGTCTATGAAATAGAATTTAGGTCAAACAAATCAATTTATCAACGTACGTGTCAAATACAGATGAAACAGATTTAATATATGGTGGAAGAACACAATACAAGATCTACAGAACAAATCCCGAGACAAACTTACACATTCCGGTCGGCTATTCTTTTCCTCTTATTGGTCGATGCAGATCCGTACAGACAATAGCACGTCAGTGCGGGTTGTCACATTAATCAGCTGTAGTGCAACCATAATTCAATCAGTATATAGGCATCGCGGTCAGCTTTATATATTGGGATGACCATTGTATGAGATGTGCACCTACGCTATGGACATGGTGAGTTAGTTATTAAATTCTCCAAAAAAATATTCATAAGCATCCGAATAGCGATCCATGTTTATGTCATTTACTTTACAATAAATAAAATGTAGATCATTCCTGCTCTTGTTGCTCGCTGGCGCAATGGTGCGAGTACTTTCCTTGCTTGCAGAAGTCCCGGGTACGATCCCCGGTAGGACGAATTTAGGAAAATTGTATTTTCTAATTTCTCTGAGTCTGGTCTGGTGGGAGGCTTCGGCCGTCGCTGGTTACCACCCTACCAGCATAGACGTACCGCCAAAACAAAGAGATTTGTATTCCGGTACGATGCTGTGTAGAAACCGTATGTGGTATGCTCTTACCAGATTAGTGCGCTTCCATCTTAGACTGTATCATCACTTACCATCAGGTGAGAGCACAGTCAAGCGGTAAACTGCCAGACAAAAAATAAAAGAGGCTTAATCCTAACATACAGTGTCACCGTAACATATAACGGCTGAACATAGCGGATTTGTTGATTTAATGAAATTTAAAAAATTCCCTAGGACTACCTTTAGGAGCTAATGCAAATTATAACTTTACGTTACGAATATAATTGTTAAAGGCGCTTATTAAAGAATTGTCATCATTGCGGAATATAGATAAAAGTAATAGTGCCCTCTATCAAATTATTTTCTATCTCTAAATTTTATCATCAATCAATTATAATAGTAATTAATATCTTGACTGGTTCAGACACGTTAAATTCTTTGTAAAATCGTCATTGTGTGTTGTGCTAAGTAACAAGTGTTTTACCTATTAATACGAATCGTAGTCCAACGTCACCTCTAAAATACAACGCTTTTGCAATAAATGGTTAAGTTCAAGAAGTTAACATCAAGATCGCAAGATTGCTTATCTTAAGATTCTTTTTCTCCCACTTTGACCTTCCCTAATCTATTCTTATAGTTTGTACAGTATATACTTCATCGAAAACCAAATACGTTTTGAAGTAAATTTTATTTCAGTTAAGGACAGACCAAAGAACCAATAATTATGTCTTAAACAAGAAATTAAATTCAATGAGGTATTTATTACACGTAATTAAAATATAAAACTAGAACTAAATAACAAAATATTAAAAAAATATATAAACTGCCTCATTGGTCTAGTGGATAGCATGTTCGACTATAGAAATGAGGTCCTGGGTTCGAGTTCCGGGTCGGACCAATTCAAAATCCAATATTAAGATTTTCTCAATATTTGCCCGAAGTTGGGAAGTTGGCGATGTGATCGACCACCGTGCCTCGGAGAGCACATTAAGTTGTCGGTCCTGCGCTTGTTCTCTCTCCGGTCGTGTCGGATTCCCGTTACTTCGGACTATGAGAGTGAAAGAATAGAGAATGCACTTGTGTACTATGCCTGTCAATCCGCAGTGAAGCAGCGTGCTGGATCTATGGTCTAAAAACCCTCGCTCCTCGGAGTGAGGAGGCCTGTGCCCAGCTGTGGGACGTTAATGGGCTGCTACTTACTTTACTTTTAATTAAAATATGTTATTTCGATAACAAATAAAATACTAATTCATTTTATTGTATACGCCACTAGCACACATTAACAAACGTAAAACGTATAAGTGGCTTACCAAAAAGTAGACGGTGCACCCTTTGATCCCGTAAAATATAGTGCTTTTAATGAGTATTTTTTATCACAGATCCTAAATATGACGTTGATATTTATATATAAAGCATCTTTAGCTAATGCAATGACTAGTTCCCTTACGCATTATTCCTTAACAGAACGCGAAAAGCGAAGCAAACATAAATTTATCGTAATGAGATAGTAAAGTTAAAGGTATATCTTAGGCAATTTATGTCTGACATGACACAGGGTTTAAGTGTTTATCCCCTGGTTCAGCTGCCGCATCCATCTTGGATGGTTATCGGTCATCTCAGCCGGGAGTAAGCGAGTTTCATATTTTACATAGAATGCTCTACGTCAATACCGGGGACCTCTCAGTCTCAATCACTCAGGCTACATCGATTTGAGCATTTGCAAATAGGAGCAGCGATAACATGGCTTCCACGATTGATTGATTGGAAACGAACTCTGCGCAACTTTTTAAAGATTATTCAAAGACTATCGAATGAGAATTTTGAATTCACAAAACCTGTTCTTCAACCTTACAATATTGCGACCTCTTTGGCGTAATGGAATAATTGCATCACCAGCAAACGTTATTGGTTCGATTGCCTGTGAGGCTAATTTAGAAAATTGAATTTTATGATGACTTAGTGGCTGGTGACAGTATTCAAAAAATCGATATTGAGTTTTTTATTACGATTTTCTGAATATTCGCCCGAAGTTGGGAAGTTCTCATTGTGATCCAACCCCGTGCCTCGGAGAGCACGTTAAGCTGGTTGTTTCGGATTCCCGTCACATAGGACTATGAGATTGAAGGAATAGAGTGTGCACTTGTGTACTATGCCTGCCAATCCGCAGTGGAGCAGCGTAGTAGGTCTATGCTCCAAAACCCTCTCTCATATGAGTGAGGAGGCCTGTGACCAGTAAAGACACCATCAAGCAATAATTTGCATTCCGTTACCATGTTATGTAGATACCATAAGAGGTTACCTCTTAACAAATCAACGCTCATCTATCTTAGAGTGTATCATAACTTACCAACAGGGTGAAATACCTCCACAGCAAGTGCTTACTTGACAGCAATAAACTTGCATATTTACAGTGATTCCTAGTAAAATATTTGTTGCTTTTTTCTCAGACCAATATTTAGTCTGTGTATAATTTACGTATATTTACAACTGAATTAAAATACACAAAATAATAACATTTCGGAAATCATTTTCTTTTCTTGTTAATTTTTAATGAGCCATTGTGTACCAATAAACAAGATGCCCCTTTATGTGAAAAGTTTGGTAAATGAATATACGTAAAATATAAATAAATAGAAAATCAATAAAAAAATTATCTCGTATTTCCCTAATACTTTAAATATGTAAGAACCACAACTAAAAGTGGTTAGAGTTAGAAAATTACAAATTATTACTACTCGTGAAAATATCGAATATAATATCGAAGTAAACTGACAGATTTTTTCAACATTTTAAATATTAATAAAGCTGCCATAGATCATAAACGTTGACAATGAGATTTATTTCTGCCGTTATAAAAAAGAAAAATATCTTGTAATTTATAACTTCGTGTTCTTTCTGAGAATTAACGATATTAGACGTCATTAATTGGACTAAACCAATAAAGACGACATCCTGAGACACGCGTAGGGCCTTTTATTAGGAAAAAATAAGAGCCAAGCACGAATCGAATCAACACAGCAGCAAAATACTTTAAATATTTTGTAATATTATGAGTATATGACGTAATCTGAAATTATTTGAATGTTTTCTAAAAGTAACCTAATTTTCTTGGAACGTGTATTTGAAATAGTTAAGTGTGTATTTTATTTTTTCAAAAAATAATAACAGCACAAGTGATTTAGCTTATTTAGCGTAACAATGCATGTTACGCTAAATAAAAATAGTAAAAAGGCAGATAGTCCTTAATTTAAGGCCCTTTAATCTTCTCCGGAAGCAGTATATGCCCCAATAAAAGATATATAGCCTAATTGAATAAATGACCTTTCAGAATGACAGTAAAGTATGAACACTAAAAAGCTTCGCTTATTTATACTTATAGGACATAAGTTTAATTAGACACAAAATAAGGGGGAAATAACTTATACATAGTGCATTTCTCGTTGCGTGATGTATAATTACAGCCTCATTATACGTTTTCACATTTTAAACATTCGTCTATCCATTTATTAAAACTGGTAGTGTCCAGATCTAGACAAAAAATGACTGCTGCTCATAATAGGACCGAGAAAGTTCTGTGTCATCTTAGAATAAAACCTATTAAAAATGAAAAATGATTTAAAAGATTAAAAATGAATGTCTAAATATTTCTTTAAAGGAATAAAAAGCAGAGATCCTTGCGAGTTTTAAAGAAAATATTAAATTTATAAATTTTATGAGGAGGTTACAATATTATAGATTTTTTTTTAATTTCAAGTGATTATTTATGATTAGTATTTTTTTTTTGTTATTTATTAATAATTTTATCTTAACTTGCTGTTTTTCGCTGCTTGAATTAAACCTAGAGAGTTGAGATAGAAATGGGTTGGCGAGAGAACACAATGTCTACGGACGATTCACTTCATTAAATTCTCTGTAGCTTCATCTGTTTTAAGTAGTTGTAATTTTTTATATCGATTCTAGAAAAGAGGCAAAAGGATGGTAACCCACAAAACAAAAAGTGTTCATCAGACCAGAAAATCTTTTCCTTAAAACAAAGAAATTATAACTTCCGTATTTATCGAATCGAGTTATAATTTTTGGACACTATATTTATTTGTTGCAAAACAGATTTGCTTCAGCAGTGTTATCCTAAAGGTTTGTTTCGCGGGTTAGAACGTGTTTGCTTTCCCGCATCGATATATTGATAAACTTTAAAAGCGGAACTCTAAAAATGAAATGATGGCCGCAGCATCGTATTCTAAATATTTCTTTGGGCAGCCGATGTTCAGTTTTTAATTGTTGTTTTTGTCCGGATTCCGTTTTTTGTGATTGATTTAGCATGCAGTTGTCATTGTGTTCGTTCAGGTTTTGATCACGTTTTTTGTCGGAGCGTCCGATTGTTTGTGTGTTTTAAGGAATAGCCAGACTTGTCGTTTTTTATCCCGGTATGGTAATGTTATATATGCTTAATGATTCTGATAGATTTAAATTTCAAATTATAACTTTCATACAATTTGCTTATTGTCCTTACATGAACGTACATAGTTCAGTGTTCTGGTGATTGATTATTTCCCCATTTAGACATATTGCTCGTACTTAAATGATTTTCCTGACTTATGAAAGGTATTGTAAGAATTCTGCCTATTCGTCTAAATATAGTCACGTTTATAAACTTAATCAGAAGTTCAGCTATCGAACCATCATTCTTAATATATTCTGTTGGAAACAAAGAATGTATAGAATCGGCCGACGATAAGACGATAAGGAGATACGTTAAACACGTGTAAAATGACTCCTCATGCTCTATAAAAAAGACATTTTAAGGACTGAATTTTGAATAGAAACGTTTCTTTGTAAAGATATACTTATAATCATTGTTATATTACAGTAATGGTTGAAAATTATTATTGATTAGTTCGATTATCAAATGACGCATACATATTAAATGCTAAATGAGAATCGAAGTCAGGACTTCACGCGAGTCATCGCTAGAACATTCATCATATCGACATGGCTGCACCCTAGCTAATACGGGCTTCCATAACATTCATTAGAAGTAAGGCATATACGACACGTGATCTAAAGTAAAGGCGTCTTCCATTAGCAAAATAAATATTCTTTTAACCAAATTGAGTTTACACTAAACTAGGATTTTCGTTCCATTCCTTTTATGATTCTTTTCTATTATCGCTAAATTTATTAGTAATAATTAAAATCAAAGGCAAACAGTATTGTCGTTACTGTCCATTTCCTTTTTTAAAATTAATTGATTAAGTTAAGATTCCACGTCTTTATCGGAAATATACATAAAATGTGAAATAAAAACATGTTCTAAAAATATATGTGTAATTCAAATTTGTTTAAAAGATTAGATGATAACATAGAGAAAATATTGCGACAATTTTGTTTGTATAAATTTTGGGACTAGACTAGACTTAGACATACATAGCATCACGCCTCATTCAGTAGGCAGAGACCACGTCCTTCCATTTGCCATGATTCTTTCATATCTCCTTCGCTTCTTTCATTCTCATTTTCCCTTTCATACAAGTTCGTCGGTTTAGAGTACTCTTGACCTGACCCTTGTTTATTTAAAATGTCCTGGATTTGGTCCAGGACCGTTCGCCAACTTTCCCATTCACTCTTGACCAATAAATCCTTTTTGTCCGTCTCCTTTCATTCATTCTCTTTACGTGCCCAAACCATCTAAGCACACCTTTCCCAACTTCAGGCACTTTAAACCACAACGTTCTCATAAGACTTATTTATAGACTTTATCAGATGGTCTACAGAACTATCAGTTTGAATTGAATTGATTAAAAGATATGATTACTAATATTATTTTATTGCCGAATGTGTCCAAATGGACGTATCGATTGATATTCAACAATGGTACCACAGTTTTTAAATATAATAATTACGTACTGACTCAATAAATATATAACCTTAATAAAAAAACTATATTTGATGTATATTATAAATTAATAATAGCAATATTCTGTATAAACATTTATTGTGAGGTCTTTATTTAACAAAGTAGGACAATAAAAGGTTTGTTTCACTATTATAAAACGTTGATTTACTAAATGAGGGTATTTCATTAGGTACAAGACAGTGCTTTGAAAACGAGACTTAATTGTTTAAATGTCTATAGAAATTGTTACTTCTAAACACTGTACTAATTCTATATTACTTTGTCCAAAGGCTACCCGAGACGCCTGTTTAGGAATGCGATACACTTAGTAACCCTAGAAAATAGGAAATTTTTATGACCAATCGAAGGTTAAACAATATCATAACGCGTATTTGCACGGGACCAGATCTGGGCCAATTTAAAAGAATAATCGTAATAACAAAATATAAACCATTTTACGAGCTTCTTGATTTATACCTCGTTCATAATTCGATGTTTCGGTACATCAGAGGATTTAATAACTTCAGATAGAGATCGCTTAGAGCGACGTAAAACTGTTCGCATCTTGTGTAACAATCATAAAATACACATTAAGACGCATTAAGATGTATCTTTACCGCTTCTGGTACCATGGTCTTTCACTTTTAATCTAGCTATTTTAAAACGCGGATTGGATCGGTTTACGGACTGACGTCATAACTGCTTTTATTGCTGTAAATTGTTATTACGCCTACATTATTTTATTATGCCTATTCCGAGGATCACTCTCGGTACAAAAACATGATAAAATATTTAGTATCTAATCAACGTTCCTCAGATGAAATACTTTTCCGATAACGTATTATTTCGACGTTGCTTCGCGTCTTAACGTCGTTATTGTTATACTCGTACATTTATGCTTAATATACAAATGAGAATTACAGATTTAAATAACAAAAAATTAAAGTCAGTTTCTGCGCCAAATAGCACGAACTTCTTTAACTCATAACCTTTAAAAAAAAAGAATAAAAAAGTATTTAATCGACGATTGAATATTTGAACAAGATATATGTGAACAAGAAGAGTGTGAACTAATAGGGAACTGAATGATAATAACGACTGGTACAAATAAAAATTTAAATACATTTAACTATTTTTATTATATGGACCAATATGGAAATGGTCTGGGCACGTCGCAAGGAGTCGAGATCATAGGATTAATTTTGCTGTAACGTCATGGAAGGGTTCAAAAGGAAAAAGAGGGGTTAGAAGACCCGTGACAAGTTAAGAGGACGAAATAAAAGAAATTGTAGAGTCTAACTGGCTACATGTTGCCACAAATGGTTGTCTTTGGTGGAGGACTTTACTCAATAAATTGGGGTTCTTGTCAAACTAATAATCTCTCACTCACTCACTCACTCTCGTCAACTGATGAACATCCACTGCTGGACAAAGGTCGTACCTAATAATACCCAATGTGCCCTATGTTGTGCCGCCTGGCTCCTACGGCTACCGGTAACCCTCCTTGTGGGTGTCTGCCTACAGTGTGCCATCCGGTGCGGGGTCGCCAGTCCAGCACCGTCGGACTATGTGCCTCGCCCATTGCCATTTCAGCTTCGTGATTCTTAGGGCTATGACGATGACTTTGGTTCTTCTACGGATCTCCTCATTTCTTATTTCATCGCGTAGAGAAACTCCAAGCGTAGCCTTCTCCATCGCACAATGCGACAAACATCGGTTTTCGAATGAGGCCCATAGTTTGCGACCACGTTTCCGACCCATAGGTGATCAGCAGTTGGGCAGCGTTCGGAAAGCTACGATCTTTTCTTACAATATCCCTCAGTGCCAGAAAACCAAAGTCTTCGAACAGTGCGTATTGCCAGTGATTATCTTACTAATAATATATTATAAAAACTTTAACTGGTTAAACAGTAATGTAAAGCAAGAAATAAGAAGTTTTTTTATTTATTTAATATATGAACCATAGCGAAGGTAAATATTTAATTAACATCATAAAGTACCAAGACGCGGCAATCTTCCAACACTTATCAAACGTCCATAATAATTTGAGACGC
Source organism: Elymnias hypermnestra (assembly GCA_015832385.1). Taxonomy (NCBI): domain Eukaryota; kingdom Metazoa; phylum Arthropoda; class Insecta; order Lepidoptera; family Nymphalidae; genus Elymnias; species Elymnias hypermnestra. The sequence goes on from JACTOM010000031.1 coordinate 911,035, forward strand.
GTTGTTATGGCGAGGTGCAAAACTGGCTGACCTGACATCACGCTTGTGACCCTCACGGTGCACACCTCTCTCTCACTTATCAGAAGCTGTCCTGCTCGCACCTCACGCCCCCACTTTTCATAATCATCGTCCTAAAGTCACATGTTTTCGTGACGTCCTTAAATTAATGAACCCTAAATCATTGGTGGTAAATACTAGTTTCGAGTGTAATACACAAACGGCCGATGTCTAAATATCTTTAAAGCTGTCGCTGGGCATCAGCGTGGTCTATTGTCATGTCGTTTTCTTCGACTTTTATAAACAATCTTTTATTTTCACCTACGAATGTAATCGGCGCGAGCTCGTGGAATTTCTGTCTCTATTCTTATCGGGTGGTCGTCCCGGAGGTAACAAGAGTACAAAGGTTGTTTTGAGATGCCAAGGCATGTCAACGGTGTGTACTAACGTACAAACGATCTCTCTTGATTCATTCGGAAACTTAAATTTCAATGTACAGTTACTACGTCTTAACTAAATTAAAGAGCCATCTTTTTAATTTTAATTTAAGCAAATTAAAACTTCCGGTTTTATAAGTCTATTCTGAGGTAAATTGAAGCCTCAAACATTAGCTGGGAAAAAAGTTTTGCTTTCACTACAGTATTATTCAATATAATCATAAATAGAAAGGTTTTCGTAAGTAAGTAAGTATTAATTTTTTAGGTGAACGTTTTAAGTTTTTAATTTCTTCTGGTATTTACTAATTCAGCCTATGTAACAAACATAAGGACCAACTTATTTTCTGACAAATATATGACAGTGCCTTATTGCCTTTTTATAGATATATATAGAGTATTTGCGATTATTTACTATAACAATTATGCACTGAGCTTCAACGATATTAATCTGATAAATATAAAAGACTTTGTACAAATGCAGCTATTCGTCTTCATTAATCTCTCATACTCTTAGACCTTTTAGAGAAAACAATCAAAGGGCTGAAGGCTTCTTTAAACCTAACTTTTTTTTTATTGCTGACAGATTTGCGCTTGACTGTGATCTCACCTGATGGTAAGTGATGATACAGTCTAAGATGGAAGCGCGCTAATCTGTTAAGAGGCGATATACCCCTTACGGTTTCTACACAGCATCGTACCGGAACACAAATCTCTTTGTTTGGCGGTACGTTTTTGCTGGTAGGGTGGTAACTAGCCACGGCCGAAGCCTCCCACCAGTCCAGACTCAGACAAATTAGAAAATACAATTTCCTAAATTCGTCCTACCGGGGATCGAACCCGGGACCTCCGCTAGCAATGCGAATACTCGCACCACTGCGCCAGCATAAAAAAAAAATATTATTAGACCCTCTAGTAAATATAAGTACCAAATTGAACCAAATTGATAACAAATATGCAAGCTTTTTGTTACAAATCAAATACAATCAATCACAAAGTAATCTTTCGCAAGAACTCACTGGTCTTATAAAATCATTAATCCATAATTTATTTCCATAACTAATTACAACTTGTTTGTTTTCTGTATAGTGCTTTTTAAAATATCTACCATCACAATGAATCACAATATCTGCATAGAATTAAATATTTATTAATGTTTTTATTGCATGCAATTTGCCATTATTCTGCTTCAGTTTTTGCAGAGTTATATTATCTGATTTTAATTGCATTCAGTGAGGTAAAGGCCAGCACACACTGTTGCAACATTAGTATAAACTTTCACGTCGTTGAATCATTAAGACAACATTTATATTCTAACTCTATTGTTAGAGTTTCCCTTAGAAATCTATATTGGTATTGCCAAAAGTTAGCCAAGATATTTCCGTTTTTCGGTCACACCTTATTTAAGGTATATTGATATAAATTTTCTGGTATCTGCTTTAAAATAAAAATGGGAACGAATCTTTCTTTTAGGAAGCTATATTTATGAATACTCAGCCTATAACTAAAAGTTTCTCATTTGGAGACTTTGTTAAGAAAAACACAATGCTCAATTATAAGTAACCGCTTCCTTCTTCCAATTTTCTATTACCTGAAATAATCGTCGTCGTCGTCTCAACCAATGGACGTCCACTGCTGGACAAAGGTCTCTCCTAATGAATTCTACTGGGCCCGATCTTGCGACGCCTGTATCCAGCGGCTGCTAGCGACCCGCCTGATGTTATCAGTCCACCTGGTGCGGGGTTTGCCGACGCTGCGTTTTCCGGTGCGAGGCCGCCACTCTAGCACCTTCGGGCCTCAACTTCCATCGGTTCTGCGAACTATGGGCAGGGGCCCATTGTCACTTCACCTTTGCAATTCGGTAGGCTACGTCGGTGACTTTAGTTCTCCTACGGATCTCCTCATTTCTGATTTGATCACGTAGAGAAACCCCGTGTATAGCCCTCTCCATCGCTCGATGAGTGGCTCTGAGACTTCTTACTAGAATAATAATAGAAGGTATTTAATATAAAAAAATCTAAAAATATTATTAAGCGATATTCAAAGAATTTTATAGCGAAAGCATATCTGAGTCTTCTCTTGCCTTGACTGTATTTCTTAGCAATATTAACAGTGTTTCGGACGTAAAAACGTCTATTTTTTGACAACTAGTTAAGCCATGCGATAGGAAACCCAGTGATAATATGAATAAAGATGAAAACAAGTAATATAAAAAGATAATTGTGATTTCTTCGTCATCTAACACGAACTTTTAACATATAATTTAGATAGAGACACCTTCAAACCTTTTACACAAGCTTAACACACGCCTCAATCTATTGGTTAAGAAAATTATAATATTTATTTATTGTGCTTCCGAATGATCATTGTATGCAAGTAAAATTAGACTTGGGAACTTTATTAGTATGTGAGTATTATTAGTAAGATGGTGCTATAAATTTTCACATAACAAATATAATTCAAGTATTAATAATAGTGTTAACATCAAGTGTCACTACAAGTTTATAATAATGTGTTTTAACTCAATCAATACAAAAGTGTTCTATCAACAATTGGAAATATAAAGAAGATATATAAGGAGCGTGTGAACTAATATTATGAATTGAATAACTAGATTACTTTCTACTTTCCTTTTCTTTATAGTATACACTAGGCCTTAAAATGGGTGAAACAAGAATGCGTCCATAATTTGTAATGAGGTAGCATCGTGAGATGTTTCTCTACGCTTCACCTCTCAATCGGTTTGCCTTGTTAAGCCGTTCTCATGATCGTAACTCCTGACTCCCGGAATTAAAGATCCTCCACATATTAACAACCTTTATAAATTCATCTTATAGTCTGTCCTTTTGTTTCTTTTTATACATTACTCCAGTTGTGAGTACTTTATCGATACCGAGAAATTATACTTATTATAGTTGCATTTTAGAACAAGTACGTTAAGTAGTAGCGTATTAATGTCCCACTACTGGACGAAGGCCTCCCCACTTATAGGAGGAAGGGTTATTAGACCATGAATTTTAAATAATAATTAGGCACTTAAGTTTTTATAAGAACAACTTAGTGGTGCTTGCCCAGCGTTCAATCCCAATTTCTTCTCTCGCACCCTTATTTTTTCACTGGGCAATACTTTTACGCATGGCTACCACGAGGGCAGGAAGTGTGGGATTCGCTAGATTAGCCAGAATACCCAGTAATACCTACCGACACCCTCATCAACGTGAATTGGAGGTGTCAGAGGCTCCCTTGCGCATTCGCTCTGAAACATCCGGATGAAATCGGCTAAGTATGATTTAAAATGGAGGCAAGAGGCGTTCGAAAAGACACCACCTGCTACCTGAACTCCTACTTCAAAGGGGCGGGGCATCAGCAGCAATTTCCCTTTCTCTTTCCATTGCCTCCTTCAATGAGATGACACCCTCGCAGAAAGAGGCAACTGCGTTTCTTCCTACCTCACTGCCAAGTATTACGTCTACTATACTTGGCAATAAGGGATCCCCTACAATCAGCGATGACGTTGCGGTTCCCATGCCGGACACTCTGCAACAGTGTGATCCGCCGTATCAAAGGACGCACGATGCTGATGGCAGGCAGGTAACTCTTCACGCCGCGCTATTTGATGCAAGCCCTTACCGAAACATCCATGTCTAGTCAGCACCTGCATCAGTCTGAAAGAAAGCGATCCGTGTTGCCTAGATAACCATTCTTCTAGGTGTGGACGAATTGACCATATACACACCCGCACTTGGGGATTCGAGATCCTCCTTCTACACTTGGATCAAGACCCTGTCGGCATGGGCCCTAACCCTTCGGATCTCGTCCAAATCAAGACATTCGTCTCCAGCCCTTCTGACAACCCTGCACCGGTAAGTCACCGCAAGAACTCCGGCCTATAACTCCCATGGAAGATCGCACGCCAAAAGAGTTGCCTCTGCCCCGGACACTGTACAATATGCTCGTTTTACCCTGACCACTATTATCCTTTGCGCTCTTTGCAAAGGGCATTTATTTTGAGCGGTCAGAGAGTTTACCCACATGGATACACCATACAGCGCCATGCTTTTCACTACTCCAGCATAAAGTCTACTACAGGGCGATCTCGGCCCCGCCACGTTAAGTAGCAACCTTTCTTTAAACACCCTAAATTATACGAATATGAGTACAGTCGTCTTTGTTAAATCTTTATAAACAAATATAATATGGTCGAGTATATTATAGTATAAAAGTTACAAAATATATCACACACTATGTATGTATATGCAGCTGTATCTATAAATGAAAGGAATGAAAAACACTTGCCAAGTTTTATTCTATGTTATATTCAATAAATTGTTAATCCAATAGTGTAATCCATAAACACGTGCTGTTCAGATAAACATAAGATCAAAAGTTCCCAATAAATTCGTAATCCTTCGATAGTTTCTTATTTTTACTAAACATTCTTACTACGTTTCTTGCTTATTAAGGAATTCTAAAAGGATTGTATTTGAATTCCAGTCACAATAACGTTACTCTACTATCATTTGATAAACCACTTCCCAACTTTTAACAAAGTGTACTTGTTGGTGTATTGATTGCTTTGTTGTTAGCTGAAATGAAATCTGATGAGAGGTGATCATTTATTTCTTCATACCTTCTTTTGGCTTCTAAAATCGTAGCGAAGCACAAATCTTTCATGGTCTTTGTTAAAAGGCCTATACCTTGTAATAGTACATATCTGGACAAATCAAACACAAGTAACATACAAAAAAAATAAAGGGAATTCCATCATCTCGAACTTCTTATACTCATTACAGACTTTAGAGAGTGATATTTTACGTGAGTTTTCAAAAACATTTTGGTGTACATTTTATTTAATGAATTAATATTTGAAGAAATTATTTTGACATCAACAAGAAGTAAAAAAATGTATTGATTTTAAGTGAATAAAAGTATTTTATTGTAGGTTTCTGAATTGAACACGTTATAAATAGGTTGAGTGTTAAGTAAAAGAATTTGAAAATGAAATTGTTCCAAAATATAAAGATTTAATTAAAACAGACACATCATTTTATACATTGCCCTTTGACTTTTAAAGACTAAGGAGTTGTATGAATCAAGCAATTTACAGAGGAACATAAATTGTACCAATTGTCTGTACCACGAACCACGTTACTAATTGATCACGCTTACCCGATTGTCCTGATTTAATACCGTTATATACACCAAAGACCAAATGTCAATACAACATATATTTTAACAGAAAATAGTATTCTGCTATTATATTTTAAATATTAACATATATGTGTATATAAAAACCAAAAATTCTGTCTTAATATGCCTGTTATAGGTTTTGCACTCATTCAACTGCTTCATTGGAATATTACCCAGATGGTTTTAGACCACTAAACTCACTGACTCACTTAAATTCGTGATTGATTGGATATTTATCAAAGTCACTACATACTCAATGTAGACGGTTACGTAGTGGGGATTTTTCCATAATTCCACAGGATCGGGAATTAAGTGGACGATACAGTTGAGATAAGGTATCATTTATTATAAGTGGTTAAAAATGAAAATAAAAAATGTTATACATAAAAGGAAACAAAGATTTTATCGAAGACGAGCCGTTTTTGGTGTCAACCCCAGAGTTCTCAATTTTATTTATAATATATGGAAATCCGAATAAAATTTTAGTCTCAATCATTCTTGAAATCACCCGATCACATATAAAGAATTATATCATAACTGGTGCAGACGTGGAGGAGGAGTTCAGTTATAAAGGTAACAGGATAACCATAATGACTTATGTTAAGATTTTCTATATAATAATATATTTAATTACACTTTACGATCTTGGTGAATATCTGACCTGCGCGACTTCGTTAGCATACACTTAAATATGAACTTAAATACTCATTTGATGTACTTGCCGGCAGAATATATTCTTAAAACTATACCCCGGCTTTAAAAAATTGCAATATTTTTGTTATTTTATATTAAAATGAAACCACTCATGTGACTTAAGCTAACGCTGTGTATATATACATACCTACTCACGCAACTTTCTTTGGGTACACTTCAATATGGGACTTAAAGTACGTACGTAAGTATCTCTTTAATTATTATGTAACTTAGTTGACAACCGAATCCTTATCGAGTTTTTAATTTGACTTTTAAATGATTAAGTGAAACCTATCCTGTGTCCTTAGTTGGAAAAAAATGCAGAAAAATGGAATAGTACTACTGCGACATTTTTTATTTATTTATAAAGACTCGTCAAAAGTTGTGACATTAAGTTTATTACATAGAAGTAATACTAAGAATGCACATCCAGTTACTGGCAAGTTCAGCATGTATTATGTATAGATGCAAGTGTGGGTTTGGAAGTTTACAAATATAAATAGTAGATATAAATTTATAACGTAGTAAACTAATAGTATTAACTACTTAAAAATATTAGAAAAATAAAATATCATAGAAGTTTGAAAAGAAAAGATAAGCGAAGAAGGAAATATGTGTAATAAACGTTAAATCTAATACTATTTATAGAGAGAGAATACATTATATTGTACACCATAAACAATACATGAAATAGATACAATAACTTAATCATACAGTACAAAAAGGCGGCCTTATTGCTAAGTAGTGATTTCTGCCAGGTAACCTTAGGGTTAGAGAAATTTTGTTGCGAAAGTGGGTAGGTGGTGACGAAAAGGTGTAGTACATAGATACATACAAAAATACATACTAACATATATAGATAGTCGTCGAAATATTTATCTATATTAATGTAAAGAAAATTTAAATCGCTGTAAAGACAAGAAGTTGCGATTAGATTTAAACAATTCGTTAGGCAAACTCTTGCAAAAATATCATAGATTTGTTCTACAGTTTTTTTAATCAAAGAAGAAAATATCCAAGGAATTTTAAAACAAATTTTTGCCAATAAATTTGGAGATTTAATATTAATACTTAAAATTTTGAAGAACTGTACTTGATAAACAACCCAACGATGATTTTCTTAGGATCTAATTTTGATAAACTTTTAATCTTTCGTTGTAAGATGATAGGTTCGTTTTTATATGTAAAGACAGAATCACGGACGTTTAATTGCACAAAAAGCGTCCAAGAATACACCACTAATAGCTCGGCTGTAATACCAACAGAATGTCTACAATACGTTATTGCTAGGAAATCTCTATTAGACACGATTAGGCCGTCGGTATGTACCGGTAAACACGTAGCGCGCGACCGAGCGCATGCCTCAGCTTTTTCAATACATTCTTGCGTTGAATGAGAAAGCTTTCAATATTAATTTTACCATCATACTGATGGCCCTATGTATAAATAGTCTACTTGCAATTTATATATTTTGAGGTTTTTGAAGTGAAACTTATTTAAATGTGGATAAAATTTTTGCGAATGAAACGTGTAATTAGCGTAGATGTAACAACGTTTTTTATGCTAATTCCTTTGAAGGTTAGGTAGTTTTAATATTTACAAATAATATTTGGTATTCTAATTTGCCACTGGTCATTTAATGAGTTAGTGTACTGTTTTTCATAAAATATAAATATTTCATAAAATCTATTTTTTGAATTTTATATTAAAAAACAAAAACAAGATTTCTAATATTTACAAAAAACACGGGGCATTTTTATTTACAATTCGTCATTTGAGATTTCAATAAATTATTTGTATTAATTGTCAACACTTTTAATATTTTAATTACAATTAAATTCCTAACATATCTTTTTTTTCCCTCCCTCTAGGTCTAGGAAATGTAATGTTTTAGATTTTTACAAATATAAACAAGATTTAAAAATTAGCTGTCCAAAGAAATTTCAATTCTGGCATCTGTACTTTGTACGCACGCACTTTTAACTTTCTTTTTGTAATTTTAATGAATATAACACCTACTTATTAACTTAGGTCCTCTTTTTTTAACTTATTGCAATAAAAACATGATGCTCAAGTGTACATAGATAAAATTGAGCGGCTCAGAGAACACACTCAACTGTGTCACACTCACACATATGTATACAGTATTAATGCCATTTTTAGAGTACTATAATCATTAATTAATTCGTAATGGACTTTATACATTGCAAAAACCTGGGTGAAATATATCTAAATTGCCATTGATCGATAAAGCAGTGTTGTGGCTCATAGCGATCTGTTCTTTTAATACTTATAACATTTAAAATGTTGTGAGCTACCAAAACATATCATACTTTGAAATGTATTTTGATATATATTTCTTTTTCAAGTAAGCATCTACATCCAGCCTTTACGTCGTTTTGTAAGTGAAAAAAGTTAAATATTTATTGGTATCTTGTAGCATTTATTATTAAATTTTAAAATATTTTTTAAATGAAATCAAAATAGCAGAAACATTACAAATTATATATCAAAATCTATGTCTAAGACTATAACATATTAGAAAATTGTAAAAAAGATCATTCAAATTACACTCAGTTTAGATCGAATGATTTATAAAAGGTAATAAGTCATTCATATCATTTCAAAAACTTTTCTATCAAATACCTACATTAAGAATGATATTCTTATACAATGAGATGATGTTTTAAAGTTAAAAGTACACTTCACTCGACTACCCTACATAAATCTTAGTAAAGCGTATGATAATTTTATCCTATTTTTAACTGTCTCAGGCATAATATTATAGAAGGTGTTAGTAGACCGCTTCCGAAAACAAAGACAGACGATATTACTAATGACAACTTTGATGATGTGATGGAATCCGATCCTGATAAAAAAAAACATATTTTTAAATCGTTTTATTTACATTATTTACGATCCGCCATGTTAATACAGCTAAATGAAACGATAGCTTCATAAAATATAATTAAAAACAGCTGACGATAATGCTAATTAAACGTTTTAAAAGGGTCTCCTAACACCTTGTATAAATCGTAATCAATAAGCCCAATAGACCTATAAATAATAAATTATCCAGTGTACTGAATATATACCTGGACGTTTTTAATAATAGCATCTTTCTTTCCCAAATAAAGTAGTTAAGTGCCAAACAATAAAGTTGAATGTACTATACAGACAGATCGGAAACGCAGAAGATAATATTGGATTGACAAAACACCAAATCGCTTTTAACCAACATTGCATTGGAAAAATCTGTTCGGAATATATAGCGCTCAAAATTTTCCTAGTGGTCTTGGTATAAAAAAGATAAGCAGCAGCACATTAAAATTTCACTGCTGGGCACAGGCCTCCTGACTCATATGAGAGAGGGTTTTTAGAGCATAGACCCACCACACTGCTCCACTGTGGATTAGCAGGTATAGTACACAAGTGTACTCTCTATGACTTCACTCTCATAGTCCGACGTGACGGCAATTCGACACGACCGGAAAGAGATCAGGCGCAGGAACGACGGCTTGACGTGCTCTCCGAGGCACGGGGGTGGATCACACCGCCAAATTTTTCCCAACTTCGGGCAAATATTGAGAAAATCTTAATAGAAACTCAATATGGATTTCGAATTAACCCGATCCCAAAGTCGAACCTAGGACCTCATGTCTGTAGTCAAACACGCTAACCACTAGACCAATGAGGCAATTTCTCTCTCAATTTCAGGTCTTGGTATATGTAATTTCAATTCTATAAATGGAATATGGAAACTGATGGAATTAATTTAACAATATATCATAATTGAAACTTTTAAAACCCATAAAAAATAACCTTTATCTCGTTCTTCGAGCGTCCTTAAAGAAATTCAACAAAATTGTCATTATAGAATCGAAAAATGTGAACATCAGGGGTATAAAAACAATACGAGCCTTTTACAGAGCTCGTCATTATAAGCCTGCTGTCACTCAGTTCATTGAATTAACATTAAATAAAGTAATTAAGGGGCAAAAATATAGTTAATTATATACTTTACTTTTTAACGAATTAGTTATTTTGTTGAATACTTACTTATAAGTACAGGTCCTGGGTGGTGTAATATTTTTTATTTGTCTTGAGACCTTTACGAAAACTTGTTATAAAAATGGGTTTAGCATTTGAAAATAATAAAATGATCTTTAAATTCACATTAAGTTAATTTGGACGACCTCACTGGCGCAGTGGTACGAGTATTCGCTTTGCTAGCAAAGGCCACGGGTTCGATCCCCGGTAGGGCGAATTTAGAAAGTTGCATTTTTCAATTTGTCTGAGTCTGATCTAATGGGAGGCTTCGGCCGTGGCTAATAATCGCCAAACGAAGAGATTTAAGTTCCGATGCTGTGTAGAAATATGATGATGACGACGAGGTATATCGCCTCTTACCAGATTATCGCGCTGCCAACTTAGACTGTGTCATCAGTTACCATCAGGTGAGATCACAATCAAACGCTAAAAATTATCAGCAATAAAAAAATTTCAACGTCATGGAATTTGGAAAAGTTCAATAATGTGATCGATAAACTGACGAAACTTTTGATTAATTTTTAAAAATACTTTTGAAATTTTTTTACTTATCAAATTCGCATTTATATTATTAAATAGCATGAGCTCTTATGAGTTTTATTTTACTCAATTACACGTAATAGATACGTTTAGTCATTCAAATAGTGTCAATTAAATGATGTAAATTCTTAGCGCGCTGTCATAAAACAAACCACGCTCGGACAACAATGGGGCTGACTAAACTGGAATAAAAACTTACATAAAATATTAATAGAAATGCACGTGTGTTCGTTGTCAATAAATTATCAGAGTGACAGAGTAATAAAAAAGTATATTTCTTTCGGAGTGAATGGGAGGCTGCGGAGGCTCCAATGTGAGGTAGCCAATAAAAGTGGCTGGCGGTCGGTCGTAAACTCAGCCGAGACTGCGTGGCGAGACGCGGTGCAAGGCCGAGCATAGCCTCCACAAAATAACTAAATGATCCTTAGTCGTAGATCACAACATAAAAATGACAAGCAAATAAGAGTGGGAACCGTAGTCTTTTCGAGGTAAACGTAAACAATTATTTCCTTCATAATAAGAAATCAAAGAAAATTACTCCAAAATACGAATTAAATACTTTACAAAGTATAAATCTGGATTATTGCTGAGACAGACGCGTGATCAAATCATGGGCCTACACCTGAAAATTCTATTTATAGAGAAACTCGTAAAACCCATTATTGTACTTTTCGATTATGGAAAACCTCGTGATAAACCCTTGTGGAAAATCTCATAAAACACTCACTCTTATCTGAGAAGAGACCTGTGACCAGGAGTTACTTACTTCAAACTCACACATGTTACACTATGGATTTTTAATAAAACAATATACACAAGAACATTTTCTGTACACAAAACAAACGTATACATACTTCAACGACGACCCAACAAAACCTGTAATATTTTGAATAAATTAATCCTTACTCTATGTGTACATTTACAATGTGGTGCTAGAACCTAGCTTTAAAATGCCCTGTTTACCATAAATTCTACAATAATATAAAAAAATCTGTATACCAACTTTTATATAACTCATCTTAACAATATAAAGTCAGACTATTGTCCAACACAGACGTTTATTATGTCGCAATAACATACATTATTTAAATTCGGAACCTCCTAGATTTAGTTCGCAATTCATTTCTAGACAACAATCATTTGTAATACCAAAATCTACTAGAAGAGTCGGTGTACCGCCTTAATTCACTCCCTAGTGTAATACAATAAGAGGCATGAATCTTGTATGAGTCACGTGGAACGTGACGTTCTAGAGGTTTTTTCCAGAGCCAAGTGCAACGTCGTAAGTTCGAGGGGCTTAAAATAAATTAGATGATACTGTACTGTATCATCTTTAAGCTTCCTTTACCTGTTTCGTAAAAAAAACTGCATACTGACGGCATCTTAAATTACGCTACATATGTTTTTCAAGCTTACACTTCCATATATATATTACTGTTCTAATTTTCCATTGTTTATACAGTATTTTTTTATTCATCCACTCAAGTTCAGATAATTTTTAATCTTGTTGTAAATTACACTTGATATTAATACAATTTTACTATTGCAATATTAATTTATTATTTAAATTGAATAAATTATTAGTAACCATATATGCCAAAAATTTAACAGAGCCATCTATTGAAAGCTTACATAAAAAGTTTAATGGTTTCTTTCCATAAACAATTCAATCTTTCTATTCAAGAAACATTCATACTGCTTGCTATAAAGAAAAGCTTAACCGTATAAAAAAAACTTTCTTACCAAAGATAATGGGAAACAAAAAACAAACGGAAAGCTTATATACATAGGATGACTTAACTTGATGACTTTATGTTGAGGAGCTGACTAAAATAAATTGGGCGTAACAATGCCAGAAACTTAAATATAATAATTAAAAATAAATATTAGCTTATAACTATATAAGATTGTGTTTACAAATATATAATTTAATATCTACATATTAGTGAAGAGAATCTATAAATACTTATTTAAAATATATACACAAAAATTAGAATATTAAAATATACACTATAAAGTAATGGAAAAGAGATACTTATTTTAGTATCTGAAGCAACTAAATTAACGACAATTAATTTCAAAGACGATCTAGTAATTAAACAGCTGCCATAACAGTGCGCTTAATACACCTACAATATTTGTACACTGAAAGTAATAATTACGATTATAAACATGAGTTATGTTTCCAAAAACTTTCTTAATAAAATATATTTTTTGAACTAATTCCATAGGACACGCCATTGTAACCTTTATTTCATTTTAATTGCTGAAAACACACAAATTACATAAAATACAATTATAAAATATTGTTATTCCTAAATTTCTTGTACACTAAAAGATGTTTATCAAAAACTTTTATTGGCTCATAAATGTTTTAAAGCGACAATTCCACTGTAGCAATAGTACGGGTAACCGTTTTCAGAAGGAGAGGTGCTAGGTTGGATTCTTGGGAAGGGAAAGCTAGGAACCTGCATTTTCTAATTTGCCTAAGTCTGGCCTAGTAAGAAGCTGATGGTTAGCTACCACACTGCCTGCGAAAGACATCCTGCGAAGCAAATAATTTGTATGATGTTGTGTGGAATGTCAGTGCGTTCTACCTTAGAATGTATTATCATTCACCATCAGGTAAGATTGAGGTCAAACGTTAACCTGTCAGCAATAAATGTTAAAGCAATAATCTCAACTTTTTAACCGACTTGACTGGACTTAGTTTAATAATTTAAGTATAAATAAAATAATTTGTAGAACTCGACAGTGGATGGACGGTTTGACGTAGAGAAAGATATGATCGGTGACCCGCTACGGCCTCACCTCCTAATCTCCACGATTCATCTTCTAATACCTCATCTTGTTTCGCTGCAACAAAAAACATGTAATGCTTTTAATTAGATTAAATTGATTTATACTATACCGATCGAATATAGAGATAAGCTCGGTTGTGAGTAGGGTTACCATATGTTATATTGAAATTTTCAGGATACAGAAAATATTTCAATCATAGATTTAACGTTAAAAACAAAACACTTTGAAAATTTGAAACTTTCCTTGTGAAAATTATGTACATATGAAACTTCTTATGGCACGATTGAGGAAATTTTTCATTACGTACGAATGTGTCAGTATGTATAAGGGTCTGTTGAGTCTTAACTTTATTCGGTTTATTCAGTATTTAGAAAAAAATACAATAAAATACATATATAGAATTTAATATAATTAAGCCAAAGTAGTTTCACTTCATCCACATGCTCTCTGATAACCGAAAACTTTTTCACATAGTGAACATGAAAAGGAAATGATAATAAACGACGATCGTTTAAACATGGGAAACTGTCTATAAAAAAGTAGGTAGTGTGATTATTAGTTAATATATTATATATATTAACTAATAATCACACTACCCACTTTTTTAAAAATAAAAATTAACATAACTCACATACTGCTAAAAAGTAGGCCAAGTATCAAAATTATGTTTTATCTTTACAATTCACTGTTTTGGATAAATAATTACATAGTTAAAAACTTTTAAAATATTACTTAAGGACACGGCAGAATCCATAGTAATTTATATTTTCTTATGTTATGAACTAATATTCAAATCGTCAAATTTTTATACCATAAAATGTAATTATGTCATTGGCTAACTCATACGTTTTGTTTTATTTTCAAATGGCTCAATTGTAAAACTAGCTTTCTGAATTGTGCCACTATTCCGCATAAGCTGCCTTATGTAAAATGCTTTGGAAATACTTATATGAAACATTAAAATTTTTATTTCTCGCCAACAGGAAAGCGAGACTTTCCATTTATTACGAGAGAATTGGTAATACCACTTGTGATATAATTAATGTCTGCAAATAATGACCGAAACGAAAATTTGATAGACTATTGTTAGAATAAAATACTTGAGGATAATGAGAGCCGTAAACACGTTTTTTTATTACATAAGCAGACAATGTTCTTCAACCACTTTGATAACGGTTACCCATAAATAAGTATGCAGGGTCATAATAAATACAAAAGTACTTATATAGATCACTAGAGTGTATTGTTTACACCATTTATGAGTCAAGAACTGCTTTACCGATTTTAATAATCACTTATTTGTTGTATTCGTTTGCAAAATATAATCTACAATGATATTAATATATTAATAAATGTTATTGAAATACATAATAAATGTCGGACTTATCACGACTTGTAATTGGGCAAATTGAAACCTATCGCTACGTAGACGCTCACTAAGAACGGGTTACCCCATATACCCCTTGGGTATTCATACCTGTAAAGTAAAATATATTACTATAAAATCTCCCAAATTATTCACACGATTGACGAAGTTAGGCATACGTATTCCTTTCGCCACGCGAACTTAAAGAGATTGAGAACTACTCGAGTAACTCCTCGGAAAACAACTAGTTTACTTATGAAAGTTGTAGTCTTATATTATCATTTATTAACAGAGTTTTGAATTCAGGAAAAAAATAACTAGTTTCCATTAGTAAATAATAGAAATCAAAATATCAAACAATGGAATTTGACCCATTTGCAGTCCATTTTTTTTTACATTTTACCCAATTTCGGTACAATGGAATATAATACTTTCATGCTCATTAACCTTTACTGACTCAGGTACAGATATTTCTAAGAAATTCATTGTTACATTATATATAATTCGAAATTTTCAATGCCAAAGTAATAATTACTTGATGTTAAACAAACCATGGACAGCTTTTGGTCTTTGAATTAGCCGCCGAATACGTATATAATGCAAAAAAATTGCGTTAATACATGAAATTAAAAACAATACTTGCTATTTTTACGATTTTTCTTAAGGAACTTTCAGGAACTTTCTTAAGGAACATAAATAGATAGATATATGGACAGATAGATGTATACTTTATTGAATACCACAAAAAAAATCACAGTGAAATATAATAAATAACATTAGTTAACTTAACATTTAGTGTGCAATTGGGCGGTCTCTTCGCTAAATAGCCATCTGAGAAATTCCTTAGTACGTTTTAGTTATTAAAAATTGCTGTATTTTTCGAATTATAATTTTCAGATATTTTAAATTTACTCAAATTTTGGGTTAAGTACTGGTGGGTTAAGAACTAAAAACTTAAGCTAACTTGCTTATTCTTTTTTTAAATAAATCGTCTCTAAATTTGAGGTATGTATTCAATCCGAAAAATATGTTACGCTAATAAATATAGTGAAAAAGAACTGAATGTTGATGTTAATAATAAATTAAATTATATATTTCTTAATATATATTAGTGCGCGTGGTCTTATAATCCGAAAATCTTTAACCACAAAATGCTGTATTTCAATTTAGATTATAAAATCCATGCGTGTCTTTGATATCCAAATCCCAAACAAAATAAAGCAAAAATTTCTGTAAAGAAATATAGATCGAAAAAAAACAATACCACCCAGTTTTATTGACAAAGTTTCTCATGTATTTGACGAAACAATAAGGCACGTCTCAACCCTCGATCGTGATCCGTAAAGCGCGAACTTAGCTAATGAAAACCGAAAAAAATACAAGTACACCTCTGCAAATGTTTACATACGCTTTAGGAGGGTATGTTTTTGAAACGTTGTATTCTATGGTGTAAACCATAAGACCAATTTTTGTTTGTAGTTAAATTATGAAATTTGAAATATAATTTGGTTTTGTGATCTACCTGCGTATGCTTTGCAGCTCATTGTCTACTCAGCTTTGCTGAATGCAAACTGCACAGCCGGCGATGCTCCCTATTAGGGTTGTAACTTGAAAATTAATAAATTACGAGAAATTATAATTACTAAATTGCTAAAAGTTAAACTCAATAAATAACAAATGAAAACATTGTGGTTTCACAAAATTAAGGACAGATAAGGACTGAAAAATTGAACGTATTAATTATCTCACAATTTTAAATTATTTTATATATATAATTATATATTATTTCTACTATTCCATTTATATGTATACTACGTTAATAATCTTCTTAATACTATATTTATCTTAGCCAAGTATATAACACATACGTACTCACACACACACACACACACACACACTTACACGCCCATACGTACACATTTTATTTAAACATAATTTAAATTATTTTTGTTTTATTTTATGATTTTATCTTAATTTCATGATAATTTTATGATGATGTACCAAGTTCCAATAATATAACAGGAAGGGCTGACCCCCGAGACACTAGTACTCTTAGTTTGGGGGTCAAGGGTAGTATTAATAAAGTATGTTATTTTTGGGACGAATAAAGATTATTATTATTATTATTAAATAGACTTCGTCAAAATTAGTGTAAGCATTTAGGAGTTAAGTCATCCAAAAGAATTGAGATAGATATAATTAAAAATGAAACCTAAACGCACCCCTGTGCAAGCTCATATGCTTGTAACAAAAGATTTCATAATTATTATTTTTCATCCGCTACAATTTTGTCACAGTTATCAATCAACGTAAGGGCCGATACGATCTCTCTTTCCTTTTTACGTTATAATGTATCTATTTGTCTCATTCTCCCACCGTGCAGTATAATTATTGGAACACCTGGGCGCAAAGAATGTCGCACAAAGAGACAAGTAATGACGATCCGAATCTAAGATCGGTGATATTTCGTTACCGAGAAAGCCTTTTGCTTCATTAATTATGAAACACAATACTCTTTACAATTCCTGTAAAATTATATTCTTTGAATGCTGTCATATTATTTGATAAATCGACTACCGTTTTTGTTGGGACTCCTGTTTGTTAAAAAATAACGTTTGACCGTACATTTGTTTCGCTTTCCGTGTTTCAGCTACTGTTTTCGTTTCTTAGAAATATTTGTAAACATTTCGCTGGCAAGTTTGTGAGATTACAATGTTCACAAATTCTCCGACTCTACATCTTAGTGCCTTTAGACTTCTACAAAGTTCTTTAAAAAAACATTCAACTGCAATAAAAAAATTATAAATCAACGTAAATTTTAATTTTTTTTAACTCTTGGAGTATATTTAGTTTATATTCCCATACTAAAATGAAATTCCTTTTACTACGTCCGTACTCCTAAAATAAAACGTAATGCTTGTCATATAAGTAAAATTAAAATTGTCATAAATTCTATGAGGCTGTAATAATCCTATTATAATGTGAAGAAATAGAAACTAGTTTTGTCATCACAGTAAAAAGGAAAAGGGAATCCGACTGAGTTTATTGTGGGTTCTTCTCAGAACAGACCGCAAAATGGAGCCTTTTCTCAATACCATTGAAATAATTCGATAAAATACTAGATTCCTAATCGAATAAAGAATTTTTATTCGATTTGAACAGTATGCTCGTTTTGCGGGTTTATTTTTATATAAAATGTAAATGATACCAAAATATTCTATATTCAAGTAGGTTGAAAAAGTACTTTTGACTCGTCATAAGTCTGTCCGTTGGTAAAAAACCTGCCACCGGTTGGGACAGTCGATTCCGCTGAGAAGAAACCGGAAAGAAACTCAGCAATTACTCCTCTAAATATAGTTTTTGTAGGTTACAACGTGTTAGCTTTCACATGCAACTGCAAAGTTAAAACCCGGCAAATGATTTCTGAACCTTCTATGTCATTGCAAGTTTGTTTTTATTTCTTGTATTAAAATTTCGAGGTTTGCTCGTTGCTGTTTAAATAAATATCATCATTCATCACGGATATATATTATTCAATATATAAAGCGACGGTACTATGAGAATCGATGTTTCTTTAAATTTGGCATAAGGATATATTGCACCATATTCGATTTTTTCCGTAGTACATAAATACAGTCATCGCAGCACGCTTCGTTCCCATAAGGGTAGGCAGAGACTACGTCCTTTCACTGACTACGATCCTTGCATATCTCCTTCGCTTCGTTTCACACAGGTTCATCGGTTTAGAGTATTCTTGACCTGGCCCTTATTTAAAATATCCTGGATTTGATCCAGGAACGTTCGCCTTGGTCTTCCCCTTCCAACTTTCGCATTCACTCTTAACTCATAAATCCTTTTTATCAGTCTCCTTTCATTTATTCTCTCTCCATGCCCAAACCATCTCATACCTTTCTCAATTTTGGGCACTACATCTTATTTTATACCACAACGTTCGACGTTGCCGTAGTCGATGTATAAAATAACAAACAAATATAAAAACATATTAAATCCAGTTATTTAATCCAGATGTGTGAATACAATAAGAAGGCCATAATTCACGTACTTACAGAGAGTATGGTACTGCGGCCATATGACGAGTCGCGCTGCACGTTGTTAATGAAGAAATATTGCGGGCTTTGATAATACACGCGATAACCGCCCGCGCCCGCGCCTTTCTCGCCAATATTAATTATACGTGATGTTACTTCAAACTTTACCAGGGATTTTTTTATCTGATAGGTATCATTGAACTTTAAAAATAGCTAGCCATTCTCCGAAACACCGCCCGTGAAGTTCGCGTTCCCGTAGAAATATAAGAAAATAAGTTTTCAGTGAGTGTTTATTGCGATGTTGATATTTTTAGTTTAGTTCTAGTAAACTGGCAGTTACGATGTCTATTCCATTGTAGTATCGTCGTCGTCGCTTCAACCGATGGACGTCCACAGCTGGGCATAGGTCTCACGTAATGATACTCATTAGGCCCGATGACTGTGGAGCGGAACATAGATATTGGACATAACCTTTGTCTCATCCATGTTCATTTTTAGGCCCACCTGTTGAGGTCATCTAGTATTGCATTGAGATCTTCCAGAGTCTCTGCCATCATGACCACGTTATCGGCAACTCGGAAATGGGTGACGTACTCGCCAATGCCCAATCTGTAACACTCCATAAGCTTAAAGAGGTCTTCTAACGCCCCAGTAAAGAGCTTCGGGGAGATTACATTTCCCTGTCGCACTCCACACTGCAGTTGAATAGACTCTGTGCTTTGGTCCTGTATACGGCCATGGTGGTGTTTTCGTACAAGCACTTCAACACATGTATGTACCGGTGGTCAATTCGGCATCTCTGGAAAGACCTTAACACAGCCTATTTTTCTTGACTGAACTGACCTGTAATTCATATTCGTTTTGCGACGTAGACGGTTACTAAGAACAAATTTCACACAGTAGGTTAGTTTATATATTTTTCTTTTTTTGTTGCTGGGAAATGCGTTCACGCACGCCACATGGAGTAAAAATCCACTCGCCAGTGAGGGACTCGCTGGACAACCAGAATACCCACTAAAACTCACCGATGTCCTCTTCAACTAATGTGGGTGGGGGGACAGCAGTTCGCATGGGCATTCGACTGAGATGGCTCTCCAGATGCTTCCAAGAGAAGGTTCAAGTAAGTTGGTGCTGGGCGCACGTACACCTTCCGCTCCTCAACCTCCTCTAGCAGAAAGGGGCATCAACGAGAGCGCCTCTCTTGCCCTCGAGCTTGCTTCCTTATGTAAAATGACAGACTCACAAAAAGAGGCGAAATCCCTCCATGCCATACGTGGTTGGCAGCGTAAGATCGTCTCCGACTAGCGACAATAAAATTATATGAGATGTTTAAGTGCATGACTGTAATCTCAACTGCTGGTAACTGAGTATACAGTCAAAGATGGAAACGCGCTAACCCGGTAAAAGGTAATTTACCTCTTATGGTTTTTACATGGCATCTTACCAGAATGTTGTTTGGGGGTGCGTAATTGCTGGTAGGATGGTAACTAGCCATGGTCAAAGCCTCACCCTAATGTAGACTCAAATGAATTAGAAAATGTATTTTTCTAGACCTGCTTTGCCGGTTATCGTACCATAGCACCAGCAAGGTAATGTTTGAAACATTCACGTCTTAGATATGTTTGACGACTGTCATAACACAATTTTCCATTAACATAAATTTTGACCCTTTACGTTACTCGAAATGAGATTCTGACTGAGCATATTATAAATGATGAAATTTCGTAATAAATTGAAAGTATATCGACGGTCAGCAAATCTGGGATGTGTTTGTTTAGGGCGCGCCCACCCCAACATATTTATTTTATCTTGGTTTGACGATGCGTCAATAGTTTCTTACAATTTTTAGGTTGCGTTAAAAGATATGGTATAATCTTTATATGTATATTTTTAACATACATATAAAGATTATTAAGTCATGACGGTCGTTCACGCTGATCTCAGAAACTAGTGAAATTTTGTGTATACTCACTTGAAAGATAGTTTTGAACTGTATAAATTGGCTTTGGTGTCAAAATGTCCTTTCGATCGATTTCACTTCTGTCGAGTTAGTAATTGTTATAAGTTCCTCTATATCGCGATTGGTTGTGTTTTTTACAATGAAACCATAAATATAGATAAATATGTAGATGATATCTGAAAATTTTACGGTTTTTGGACAAATAGTTGATCTGTAAATATCCAAGTTTCATAAATAAAGCAAAATTAATAACAATTGTAAATCTACAAGCGTTTTGTCAACATTAAAATACAAATCGTCGTAATCTATAGTCGATAGAGTCGCGTTCAAATGCCGATATATATCCTACCTATACTAACATCATCGGTTTATCTAAACCAAATAGTTTCGCGGAATCAAACCTCACAGTAATTATTTATTTTCGATCCTTCCCGAAGCCCCACAATATCCGGTTATTTCGTGTAAAGACAAGGGTCAGTTATCTGTTTGCTTCGAAATGTTCGTGTTATCGTATGAGTAATAAAATCGCCTTCATATTTTTATTATTTGTTTAATTTCTAATATTTACAAATGGGATATTGTATGATAAACTATTTTTTTAGCCATTCAAAAGCTATATAACCTAAACTACATTTAAATGTTATTTCCAAATCAATACAAACGGATTTAAATACCGTCATCTAGTCTAATTTTAGTGATGGTATAAACTCGCTTCAAAAAATCTATGACGAAATATTATACATATAATTCTTATGTTATGAAGAAATCAAGTAAAAGCCTGTTTCAAAAGCAATACTGTTACCTTTAAAAAACAAATTTATATTTGGGCCTTCTTTTAAATATTTTACATCCAAATTAATAATTTCTGATGGTGAACTTACGACTTTAAGTTAATTACTTTAGGTCTTAAATTGAAAGGTCCATTAAATTTAGAAGGCATTAATAAATTTGCAATTCTCGCGTGCAGGAATTGCTACCTGAAGTCTTTGTCTAGTAAAATATTGTGGTTTAGTCACAAGGGACGTAATCCCTTAAGGAACGGCACCTTTTATTTTAAGATCGTGACGTAAACCGGCTTTTGTTTTTGGATTAGGCCACACTATTTTTTTATAATGGAACAATAACATAGCATTTGTTATTCTACGGAGATCTGCCCTCGAAATCCAAACTACCTGGTCGTAGTTTTAGAATTTCAAGTGGTAATAAATTTCCGATAAGTTTGCTCAGAGATCTTTAGGCACGTGGACAGATGATGTTTGTTGAAGATAAGATCGTATATTTTCTCTTACAATATAGAATGGTATGATGTATATTTTGGGCTAAACAGACTTGGTTTCGCTGGTGCTCAATCTGATGTTACTCAAATCCGTTATATAGTCTTTAGTATGTGTGAAATGGTTTAGATACTTTTCATACAACGACGCTAAATTTACTTTAATTATTACTATATGCATATTATTTCGAATATGAAGATTCCTTTGCTCCCTTTTGAGAGTAACCCACAATAATCTCAGTCGGGTATCCATTTTTATCTCTTGTTTTACGTTAAAGTTACATTATACTCCGACGCTTTTTTTATCGTTAATGTAATCCTTTAAATTACAGTAATATTTTTTTATATACTTTATTTATTCTACTTATGTGTTTCTAATGATTGATGATCTTACATTACACCGACGAAATTAGTTTTTAGATAAAATGGATCTAAGTGTAACTCTGTCCTATTTAGAGATTATTTTAGTATAACGTTATTTATAATTATTAAAATATTTGAAATAGAATATATTTTGATAAATTGCACGTGCTCCAGCTAGGTTTACTTATTGTATAAAATAATGTGAATTCGCGAACATTATCGCACAATAAGAACACGTTTTGTCATCGGTGTCGATTTTACACAGCGATGGGCACCGCAAGCAGCTGGATATATTAACAAATGGCTTCCCGCTTAATCCCCTATTCAGAGATTTCATTGTTTATTCACTTTTTTAAAACAGAAATTATTTTAATTACGACTAGAATTTGATGGAATTTGAACCAGTAGATAGGAAAAATTAAATTGATATTTGGATTCTGTAGCATCAATAAAAATTAATGATGTTTTTATTAGCAAACCCATAAAGCGAGTGAAATACGAGTACGTCTATGCAAAAACCTATTTATTTTTTAAAAACGGATCTATAGATTTAGAACCTTTACATTCAATAAACTAGGAAATTAAATCCTGCTTCCATTAATCTCATAGAAAGGCTTTTATCTGTCTATTTTTCCGGTGGGAAATGCTTTTAACCACAGTGTGTGGGACCCGACAAGAGATTTTCTCTCGTAATATCCACCAAAACTAAGCGGAATCCTCATCATCCTCCTCAACTTTTGCTTTAAGCCCTTGTGCCCCGGATGAATCCGACTGAGAATTTATGGAGCCGGAGGTGCGCAAATATGCCCCGCCTACTACCCTGTTTCTTATTTAGGTAGCTATGTAAGTGTCTTATAATTTGAAAAATGCAATAGTAAGTCATGAAAGCAGACGAATTGGAAAATCATTTCTTTTAACAATCGGGCTTATATATGCTTTTATTAATTTAAAATGCATAGTAAAAGTAAGTAGCAGCTTATTAACGTCCCACTGCTGGATATAGACCTCTTCACTTATAGTTGAGAGGGTTTTTTATAGCACAGATCCATCACGCTTCTCCACTGTGAGTTGGCAGGCATAGTACACAAGTGCACTCTCTATTCCTTCACTCTCATAGTCCTATCTGCCTCATTGGTCTAGTATTCAGCATGTTCGACTACAGACATGAGGTCCTGGGTTCAAGTACCGGGTCGAGCCAATTCTAAAATCAATATGGAGTTTTCTATTAAAATTTTCTCAATATTTGCCCGAAGTTGGGAAGTTGGCGGTGTGACCCACCCCCGTTAAGCCATCGTTCCTGCGCCTGGGCCCGTAGACAACGTAAATTTAGAAGATTGCTAACCCTTAAAAATGTACGGGAATGACGTATCATTTTTCGATGTGTGTTGTGTGTTTCGATATAAGAGTTCATTACTAGATATATTTTAAGCGTTAGCAATCTTCGAAAGTAACGTTGTCTAAGGACCCTGAGCTCTCTTCGGTCGTGTCGGATTTCCGTCACATCGGACTATGAGGGTGGAGGAACAGGGAGTGCACTTGTGTACTATCCCTGCCAATCCGCAGTGGAGTAGCGTGGTGGGTTAATGCATTAAAAACCCTCTCTCATATGAGTAAAGCGGTTTGTGCCCAGAAGTGGAACGTTAATGAATCTTAATAGAAAACTCAATAATGATTTTAGATATGGGCCGACCCGTGACTCGAACTCAGGAACTCACAACTGTAGTCGAACATGCTGACCACTGTACGTTATTACTTATTAAGTCGTCAGAATTATGCAGAATACAAAAAGTGTATCTCGTATCCGTAAATATATCCATACGTTTTCAGCCTTTGGGTACGCGTATAATAGTCTTCAATATTATTTTAAGAAACAGGCATACGTATAACATTCTATAAATAAATAAAAACCTGCAAATATCCAAGTCATGCCTTTGACCATCACTCCTCGTAATTAATGGACTGCTTTCCTATGCCTAATATTTTTTTATAAAAAAAATATTCGTATCGTCCATTGATACACTCCATTGTCCATGCCCACCCCATAGCCCCACCTGTAGTGAATGAGCCCGGGCTTACAAAGAAAAATGTAATTTTTTTCTCTATGCTTCTTTTGTCGGTGGCAACACTATATTTCACGAGGAACAATTATCATTGTCTTTGGCACCTCGGAGCACTGTGGTTGCGTACCTTAAAGATTCTATTGTGTTTCACGAAATTTTTACAGCCCGCTATTGTCTTTGATTCTAAAATAACATTGCACAATTTAAAGCACTTTTGTTCTAAATTTATATATTTTTTTACATTAGACTTTTATCTTAACCGAAATTAATTTCACTGGATCGCAAGGGGTCATCCATATCTTACGTCACATAATTTATTTTTGCCTTCTTTAAGCTTTAGTTACATAATTTAATTTGTCCAATACTAATGAAATAAAAAATGATTTTATTTTATTTAGTTTTTGCGTTATAAAGTGCAAGCTATAAAGAAATATAAAACAAATAATAAATTAAAAACATAAATAAATAATAGACTTAACTATAAATTAACTAAGATTTATTTCTTAAACTTTGAACAGGAGCGGCCAAATAGATTAAAGTTAAAAAATTCGTATTGTATTCGTTGAGTTTTTGAGTTAGTATTCGTCGATATTGAGTTGAATTTGTACTTATCTCGACAAAAATGAAAGTGTTAGTAGCAAAACTCATCTTATCCTAGGCTGGACTTTATAATAAATTTAACATGAAATAATACTATACAGAGTTTATCCTTCGTTATAATGTAACCATTTTTGCTATACTAGCAGTTGCAAAGCGATGTTTTAAGCGGAACACATTACAGTAATTCTAAACCAGTGAATTTAATTTTCTCCGATCAAATAGTCACAAATTGATTTATAGCAATTATTGAAAATAATATTGCATACCCGTCATTACAGAGGGAAAAGGAAAGCGGGATTTGTAGGCGATTTAATTTTAAAAATTTACGACTTGCAATAAATAATGAGCTCCGACCCATTGCACGCCATTGTCGCCATTTTTTTTAAATCCATTAAAAAACCTATCAATGACTTTCATTGCCATGATAGAAATCTATGTTTAATATAAATTGAACCTTCAAAAATATAGCTGTCCTACTCTAACTCATACTGTTTATAATGGATTCAACAAATAGAATTAGATTTATGTGAATAAAAAATAGTTAAAAAAAATTATGAACACGCGTAACAAATTTCTATAAATAAGCAAATAAATTGAACTTCGATAAATGCTCCATTGTTAGGAATGGGTAATGTTGATTTATATGAATATTCATACCGTAGATTGTAATTTTTTCCATATGGCATTTATATTATTATATTTTGAATTGATTGCATAAAGTTGATATTCTTAAATGGCATGACATTAACGGGTATGGTAACTTCACGTTTACTTTGGTTTTTAGATTAAATATTTTATATATGTAATTCTTCTGTAATTGTGTAAATGGCAATGAACTCCTTAACAGCTAGACTATTAAAAATTTTGAAGAAGTTTTTTCTTTCGTGTTTATCACACACGCAAAAATCCGAGTGAATCCCTGAACCTTTACAATTGTGTAGGTTTATATCCCAACAAGGCATCTGCCGGGTCACAATATTACTGCAGATTATCTCTGCAGATTGTTTCTTTTAATTGCAACACATCTTTGTTTGCAGAGTTTCTTAAACCGGAACACGCTAATCTCAGGAACTACTTAACTTACTTAGGTCTTAGATAACTATTTATTGAGGAAGGTTATGACTATATTTCATAACAATAGAAGCTTGACACGAAGGAATAAGGTTTCAAAATCGAGTTTTTTGAAGTGAAACTTCATTAGACGCATAAGGGTAAAAATTTTACGGATAAAACGCGTGGTTAGCGTCACAAAGATGCGTTTCAGCGTTTTTTATGCTAATTCGTTTGAAGGTTAGGTAGTTTTAATATATACACATAACATGTGGCATTTTAATTTTCCACTGGTCATTTAATAATTTAATATACTGTTTTTCATAAAACATAAATATTTAATAAATTCTCTTTCCTAAATTCTTAATTCAGAAACAAAATTTACTTAATAATTTCCAATATTGACAAAAAACACGAAGTATTTTATTTACAATTTGTCATTTGAGATTTCAATAAATTATTTATATTAATTTTCGAGAATTTTAATATTTTAACAACATATAAACCATTAAATTCCTAACATATCTTTCTTTTCCCCTTTCTATAAGACTGGGAAGTCTAAAATTTTAGATTTTTTTAAAATATAAATTAGACTTAAAAATTATCGCGATACCATACCTATGTTTTATGGTTAGCTTAACAAGTTTGTACTAAAACAATGCATTATTTGAAAAGGTGTTTTTTATAAACGTGATATTATCTTTAAAACAATCCGGACATCCCATCCAATTAAAAAAAAGAACTTTTTAAATGTAAGAAGATAAAAGAACAACAGCGCCACCTAACTGTTAAAAAACTACATTTTTTCCAAATCGCACCAAGCATTATATATTAACAAAATAAAATTAAAATAAGTGCTGGTATGCCATTACCTTGGACAATATAGCTTAAATAATCATCAACAAAACACAAATCTCTTGTTTGGCGATACGTTTTCGCTGGTAAGGTGTTAACTAGCGTCGGCCGAAGCCTCCCACCAATCCAGAATCAGACAAATTGGAAATATAATTTTCTAATTTCGCCCTAACAGGTGCGAACCCGAGGCCTCTGCTAGCAAATCGACTCCTCACACCACCGCACCAACAAGACCGACAAAGTTGTAGGCAAACAGAAACTCATGGAGCGAGAACTTTTTTATATAAAAAATAGCTTTTCATTGAATTCTTTAAATATTTTCTTAAAGGCATTTATTGTTTTAATGTAGGTACCGTTTTTAAAAATCTCATGATTTGCAATTCTTATCCGATATTAAAATTTGTGAATGCAAAATGCCAGATGCAAATTAACATGAATTCATGCTATTCTATGAGGACTCTTTCAATTTTTCTGCTTACATTATCTGAAGAACCTTCGTATTTCAGATCAATTTCATATCGTTATATCAAAGTGCCTATTTATGTTTGCAATAAGGACAAGCAAGATTGAACTTTAACCCGTTGTATAAAAGCCAAACTGGACGTGCGATGAACTCGGTCCTTCGGTTCAGATGCTCGATGCACTGCGTGTCATGTCTAGAAGCGATTCGTCGCTAAACAAACAAGCTTTTTAAATGCTACCTAACTTGTCTTTTTTATATCGCCATTTGAATATTTCCATCGTTTCGTAAGGTTCGTGACACGACACGGCACCGGGATCACGTGAGAGATATTTATAAAAGAAAAGCGGTGTATCGCCGATATAGCGTTATTTCCAATTTAATGATTGCTAATATCAAATCGGCCCTGGCGGCACGTCAACCGATCGTCGATTATTATCGATTCAAATAGTCGAATTTATTTGACTTATAGTTTTTTCCGTGCACTATTTGTGCTACTTCCAGATTTATTTTAACTGATGGCAAACCCGATCGAATACACGGTTTCAAAAACGACGAGCTACTTTATAAGCTTTTTCTCTGTTTACCGTTTAAGGAAATAAATCCATAATGTTTATTTTAGCTTTGAATTCGGTAAATATAAATTTCGTATATCAAATATATTTTCAAAAGGCTAACACTAAATATTTGAATAGAGATTCAATTAAAGAAGAAGTTGATACGCTATAGAATATTGCTAACGATGAGGTGTTAAATTAAAAGGTATTTTAAATTTTTTTTAATTGCAATAGGAAACGCTTTATATTTTTACTCAACATAGACATTTAAGGGTATAAACTTGTCTATCTCAGAACTTGTGTACTCCTGTGACTAAAAAAGTTTGAATGTACATAATATTAAAGTACACAAACCTGTGTTTTAAAGTTGGTTGATTCAAATAGCCAAAAATCTGTGTGTTATAAACTTAAACTCAATATATCTATATAAAATATAAAAGTAGCCCTATTACACCACTTTTGTATCGTCAAATTTTTTCCATACTCTAATTCTAATGTACTTCTAAAATAGTATTAAATAACTACTTAAAATCTAAAGTTACGAGGGTTCCTTCGCTACTTGGCCCGGGAAGAACCCACAACAAACTCAGTCGGATTTTTTGTATTTTTGTGTACCATCATCATTACAATAACACATTAGTTTATTATATTTAAATTCAAATTAGAGAAATCATTTACTCCTATGCATTTCTATCATCTAAGTAATCTTGCATTTGATTTGACTTGCAATTATAATTTGATTTTTAATCAACTTTCTTTTTACATAGATTTATTGATATAATAAATAGATTTTATAATTCACCTGGATCTTTAAAACTGTATCCTTTGATCAGTTCGAAAGTGTAAAACATATTTGCGTTCATTAATTACGTAAGAAGCGACATAAATTATACAAACGTCACCATATTAAAGTTACACAAAAAGCGAACACTTAAAAAAGAACAATAAACCACCCCATAGCTATAAACAAGTAGCTACTGAAATGTTTAACCACAAACTGTAAATAAAGCCATATCGCACGCCGTAAACAAGTAGAAAAAAAACGTTTAAAAAACTTCATCAAGCATAGTGTTAACGAAAAAAAAGTCCCGCGATCACATGCAAATGTCACCGCGAGACTCCGCTCATTACCGTCCCATAAAACCATAACAACAGTCATTATTTGCACAATTAAAATAAAAAAAACTTCGCCTGCACTAATACCGGGAGAGTGTAACGAAAACCGCTTACGGAGCACCCACATAGTTTGTTTTCAATGCGAAAAAAAAACTCTTAAAAAACGAGGGTGCCACCGTCTTATGCAAAAAACTTTTTACTTATTCACCCCAGCGAATTTTTTATTTTTAATGAACGCGCCGCGGCGTCTTTTTTTTAATGCTCGACGCAGTTGTTTTGACGGATTGCAATCTAGCCACTAATTGCTTTTCCTCCTTCGGGGTGAGCATTTTACCTCGGGAAATTACATTTTATTAATTGAATAATATTAATGATACTTCCTCCGGGCGATCAATCTTTAATGACGTTTTTATTCGTCGGAGGAGTGACGACTCGCTTCTCTAGAGCACTCGCTTTTTTCATCTTTTTTAACTGCGATCAATGTTAATTATGTATCTAATGGCTCCCGTGATACACTTCCATTAATAATACGTCGGACGACATCGTCCGCTCGTCCAAGATTTAATAACTACACATCGTACGAGATTAATAGTGCATCTGTGGCGTGCGTTATTATATAAAAATACAGCACTACCGTTGGTCCATCACTCCGCGTTTCTATTACGCTGGACCCAATCTCAGCGCAACTTTCTTATAATTTTAAAATGTTTAATATGTGTAGTTTTTAAAGTGAACCTTCGTTAGACCCACGAAAATGTGCAGCGTTTTTTTATGATAATTCATTTGAAGGTTAGGTAGTTTTAATATTTACAAATAACATGTGACATTTCAATTTACCACTCGTCCTTCCCTTTTCTAAATTTTAAATTAAAAATCAAAATTTAATGAATAATTTCTTACATTATTGAATAATACGTGGCATATTTATTTACAATTCGCCATTTGAGATTTCAATAATTATAACAATTAAATTCATTAAATTCCTAACATCTCTTTTTTCCCTCCCTCTAAGTCTCGGAAAGTCTCGAAAGTTTTAGATTAGAATAAGTATAAACAAGAGTTAAAAATAAGTTTTCCATAGAAGTTCCACTTCTGACATGTGTACTTTGTACATTGTTTGTATATGGTTATATAAATTACCTCATTTTAGAATTTTAAAAATTAAACAATTGTCGCTCTTAAGAAATGTTTCGATTTATCATAAAATACTGCTTGAATATTTATATTTAGATATCACTATAAGTTTCTTTGTAATAAGTATTTCTATTTTATATATTTTATTTGAGACTTGAGAGTATATTTTGTTATTCATAAGGAAATGCAAATATTATTGTAAAACTAAGTAAGACATCAAATAAAACACGCAAATTTTTGATAAGGTGAGAAACAATCGCTTTGCAAATCGTTATATATAACAGCGTGGAATGTGATTTTATTTATAGATTACCAAAAATGTTTCTAGCACGCAGAGAACCGAAACAAAATGCTTCATTATAATAAAGTACTTCACGCGGATAAATTTAATCCAAATATTCGCGACAGCTGCCGCTTCGCCGCGCAACGCCCAAAAAGTTTATCTATGAAGCTAACTAAACAATTCTCATTTCCGAATGGATAAAACGCATCTATTGTTCTCTGTTAGAGATGCCTTTTATTTAACCATTTATTATTATCATAACGATTTTTTTCGCCGATGTATTCGCGTCGGTACGATTTTCTTTTGTTCCGCGCGTTGATATTGTTGCTTTTTATGTATGTGTGTGGTTTTTTTTACGCCGTTGATATCTAATGTGCGTGTGATTTACTCACCCTTTAAAAACAACACCCGTGCGAGTTACGATTAGATGGGAAACGTAATATCTAATTACTATGTGCCGACACGTACAGACATAACTCGCGTTTCCTCCTACCGATGTGGTTTATGGAATTGGATGCTCATACTTCGGTAGTTTTTCGTTGTTTATACGATGTAAGCTAGTGTCTTAGTATGCCTTAAGAAATGGGATACTTAATATCGAACGGGCACTATATTATAGCCCTATATTCACATATTGGCTGTCTGTTCATCTGACGAGCAACAGAAAATGATGCCTAGGGACAACCCTCAGCTAGTATATAAGACGTCTTTATATTTACAGTATTTTCACATTTGTTTAATTGATAGTCGTTTGATTTTAATTTGATTTGATTTAATTTTATAATTTTAATTTTAAATTTAATTGTTTTTAATTTAATTTACTTTAATTATATTCATTTATTTTCTGTATTATTATATTCTATTTGTAACTAACATAGTTATAAGTTATTTGTATTTTAACAATTTGGGCCAAATGTTGCCTTGAATAAAAACTTATTATTATTATTATTATTATTATTCGTAGTGGATAAATCTTTTACTCATAACAGGAAACATTCGCGTCAATTAATTAATACATAACTACTATGCAAATATTTTTTAATGCGAGCGGTGTAAATATTATCTGTGTGTCATATCCCTGGTTTGTCACAATTATGGGAAGTATTTAACTTCTTTTAGTAGTCCTTCTATTTTATGCAAGGGAAAACAAAATAATATATAAAATATCAGGTTTCCAAACATATCATTATTATGTTATTCCTTGTATTTTAAGCTTACTTTTCACGTCATATAACTGACCAAAGTAAATAGCAGTCAATTAACGTCTCACTGCTGTGCACAGGCCTCATCACTCATACGAGTGAGGGTTATTAGAGCTTAGAACCACCACGCTGCTCCATTGCGGGTTGGCAGGCATAGTACACAAATGCAATCTCTAATCCGTCACTCTCTTAGTCTGATGCGATGAGAATCCGATACGACCGGAGAGAGATCAGGAACAGGACATATTCAGAGAGAGAAATCCCAAAATAGCTGTATAAAAAGAAGCAGATCATACTAACGTGTTTACAACTTTTCGTAACAAATTGGCCCAGTATTTTGATATATTAGGTAGTACTCTTTAAAGATAAAAGTCTGTGCATGGCATTGCGTATGCAAATTAGCTTTTTTAATGTATATCTTCTTCCCCCATCGAGACGATATCTAATGTTGGTAATTCCAAATTCAATCATCTCAAACAAAGGCGGCCTCTCGCGCACCTAAATGGCGTTTTTTAATCGGATATTATAATTAATGTTCCTTTTGTCGCGTGCTGACGTGCCCCAGCGCGAACAATGGGATTTCTAATAGAAGGAGATATAAATATTTTTTTCTCAGAAACAAGTAGCTACCTGGCGATAAAACACAGACGACAGGAACGGTGGAAAGGCATTAATATATATTCATTCATCTGTTCCTCTGATAATTTATCGAAATCAAATGTGATTTCATTAAACCTAAAATATCCACAATTCAACATGTTTACGGTTCAATTATTAAAATCAAACAAACGCATGAAATATTGCTACTTATTTGTCTGCTATCAGATTTGATTTTATTTCTAATGCAATATGTTTTAAATCAATGCGTTTTGTTTTTATATTGTTGTGTCTTCATGTTCCTGAAGCCATAATGGCTTCGATACCAGTTTGAAATATATTCAAATATATATTCATAAATAGATGCTTCTAAAAGAAATAATATATTCCATTTATAGCCGATGAATGTTTAATCAATTTTAGTAAAAAGATTTTTGACTTATGATTGAAAAGTATTTATATTTTTATTGCGTTTATTGTTTGCACATTTTTTCAATTTTATATCAAAATAATGTGAACATGTGACAGTGATATTGAAAGGAAAGTCAATGCAGGGAATGTGGTAAATGGTGCTCTTCACGTCTTTATGAATAGCCAGATGGTGTCTCAAAGGGCCAGACTAGCTGTGCATGCAGGAGTGTTGGTGCCAACACATATGTATGGTAGTGAAGGTTGGGTATGGTAGAAGAATCACAAAAGTAAAATAAATGCGGTAGAGATGAAAACGTTGAGAAATATGAATGGATTAAAACTGAGTGACATAGTAAGAAATAGTGTGATAAGAGAACGTTGTGGTATAAAAGAAGACCAAAATTGAGAAAGGTATGCTTAGATGGTTTGGGCATGTAGAGAAAATGAATGAAAGGAGACTCACAGAACGATTTATGAGTCAAGATTGAATGCGAAAGGTGGAAGAGGAAGACTAAGGCGAACGTTCCGGGACCAAATCCAGGACAATAGGGGCCAGGTCAAGAGTACTCTAAACCGACGAACTTGTATGAAAGGTTTAAACAGAATGAAAGAAGCGAAGGAGATATGCAAGAAACGTGGCAAGTGGAAGGACCTTGTCCCTGCCTACCCCTATGGAAATGAGGCGTGATGCTATTAATGTATCAAAAAGATTACAGATGTCTTGGTCACTGGCTTAAATTATAGATAAACATTGAACAAAAAATATTGTATAAAGCGTAAAAATCCGTTTAATAACGTTGGTTTTATCAGAAATATCTGCCGTAATTAAATTGATTAATGATAAATGCGTTCGTTAGCATAGAGTAGTTACACAATATAAGTCTGCTAGCTTCTGAGTTGCCCTCAAAGACATGACTACTCTATGCAAGCTTATACAGTAGGTATTAAACAATAACGTAATCTTTCTTGACCCTCAGACTCTTTTAAGGAAAACTTCAATGCACGTTGAATTTTTTATTAACCAAGCGAAATAACCCCTGTCCTTCGGAACCCTTCTTATCCTAATAGTTAAAATGTATAATACGCGCAGAGTCAGTATTTTTTACATGTGGGTATAGAGTAGGCAATAAAAAACTGCATTATATCATGCTACCCTCCCTTCATTTGTGCCGTGAGGGTCGAATGTGTAAATGTGTGCGTCAATTTTTTTTGTACGAGTATTCCTAGCGGAATTATCCTGATAAATTTAATACAACAATCCTTTTATTAATTACAATTTCTGATAAACATATTCGTCATGATAATATATTTATAGAATTTGTTTTATAACTTCATTTTACAACACAAATACGTATCCCCATACATAATAGCATCACGCCTCATTTCCATGAGGTAGACATAGACCAAGCCCTTCCACTTACCACGATCCATGCTCTCCTTCGCTTCTTTCATTCTCATTGAACCTTTCATACAAGTTCGTCAGTTTAGAGTACTCTTAACCTGGCCCTTATTTAAAATGTCTTGGTCTTTCTCGTCCAACTTTCCCATTCGATCTTGACTCACAAATCCTTTTTGTCAGTCTCCTTTCATTCATTCTCTCTACGTGCCCAAACCATCTAAGCACATCTTTACGAATTTTATTTACTACACTTAATAGATATAGTAATTTAACATTTCAATTAGTAATATCAAAAATAAATAAATGAAGTATTTTAACGATTGAGGTACGAAAATGGTTTTGGTTTAATGTTTAATTTGTTCTAATTTGTTGAACTTAGGAAGTAAATATATTATATAAAAGGTAAATAACATCCTATTAACATGCCATTGCTGGGTACAAGTACTAACTTACTCATAGGACAGTGGGTTTTTAGAACATAGACCCACCAAGCTGCTCCACTGCAGAGCAATAGGCTACACACACCACAAAATTGCTTCCTCAGGATATTTTCCTTCAACGAAAAGCTATAAGATAATGGTGCAAGCCACGGATTCGAACCCGTCACTCTTAAAAACTATACACATGTCTGCCCGTTACTTCATTTGGTCCGGCAGATATTAGACACGAAATTTTAAAATTAATTTGTACGATCGAATATAATAAAGAAGTGTTTTACACAAAATAGCGAGAACGCTTCACAACTTCAGTGATATTTTTTTCTCTCGTAGCAATTAAACGAGTAGCCATAGTGATATAAATTACACTTTGCGTCCCATTGATTCATGCCCTTTTTTACAGAAGCCATAAAAATAACGACTGTCTCTCAATTATTATAATCATAAATCGAAAGGGGATATCGTTGTATTGATTTCTTTTGATCATTACTAGACTCATGCCATTAGAAACCCCAGATAAGTTTGTTATCAAATTTGAAATCCTCGAAACGAATCGTATTATTTACAGTCTGTTCAGGTCCTAGACATATAGAGAGGGATTTAAATAACAAAATCATATTTATACGTACTTTTAAAATAACAAAAAATCGCCTATGGTCTAATAAACCCAACCACGCTTAGCTCTTTCTTTTTATGTGCTTTCTTTTTATAACTCTTTCTAAAAATAGCAAAATATTCAAAATATCTATTTTTAAAACGTCAATTTTCACAGTACCGTCGCAATATATGCTGAATAACATCTCATATATCCGTAATAATATTGACTAATACGACAAAAAAAGCGAAATAGACAATTCTAATACAAAAAACAAAAACAAACTTGTAATCCCATATTTTAGAATAAAGAAGATTAAGAAATAATTTGTCGAGTTGAGCATACGCATTTTTAATTAGATACCGCAATCAGTTTTAGATTTCCTTCAGAATAATTTTAATAAATATGTTAAAAACAAACTTTTACATAATTATGTTGAAGATTAATATCTTTAGACTTGATTCCAGTTGCACACAGAAGCAAAATATTACACATTGTAACAACTATCTTTAAAAGAGTAACCTTTGAGTTTCTTATCAGCGGATTCAACTTTTCTTTCTTTTTCACCAATTTTTCGTCAGTGTCTATACCACAGTTCGTCTTTAATAGTTCTTCAGGCGAGATAACGTAACACATTTAACTTTCTCGTTATAATTATAAAACTTTTGTAAGCTAGCTGCACATCCTTAGGAGCGAAAAGGCATTTTAAGAAGTCAAAAAAATTTAAATATCCTTTTAAGAAACTACTAGAACTAACTAAGAACTAACTTTTTAATATGTGAGTTCATATTTTAATTATTAACAGGACCAGCAACATATAAAACCTGTTAGACCATTGGCGCAAAGTTTATAGTAATGGTTTTTTGTATAATCCATTTACTCCACCTCTGGTGATTAGGCAAACATATCATATATACCATTTACCATGAAACAACTTGTTAAAATTTGCACGGAGGTTGTTAACAGCTGGGACAGCACGCGAGTTTTTATAACTTCGTATTACAAGACATTCCGGACATGCCGGACTTAGTCTCTACAACTAACTAATAGTGGACTGTATGATAAAATATGTACGGAAAATATCACTTTTAAAATTTTTGTCTGTTTATATGGTTGTTCCTCTTGGTCTTGTAAACGGTTAGACAGATTTTGACGGGATTTTCACTTGCTGATAGCTGATATTATAAGGAGTAACTATGGCTACTTTTATATTAGATAAAAAAGCTTCCGGAATTCTCTATCTAATCTAAAATCAAGTTATATTATTAATTAAATCATCGTATAACTGTTCCATGTGGATATAAAGTTGTACATAAACTTAGACAATAAAAATACATTGTTGTTTGCTTATACAAAGCCAAGCTAAAGAAGTCTTTTTTATTGCTGACAAGTTAGAACTTGATTGATCACACTTGATGGTAAGTGATTATAAAGTCTAAGATTGAAACGCCCTAACTTCGTATGAGATAATTTAGCTTCCATGGTTTTTACAAATAATCATATCGAAACGTAAATTTATTGTTTGGTTGTACGTCTTTTCTGGTGGGGTGGTAACTAGCCACAGCCGTAGCCTCGCACCAGTCCAGACTTACACAAGTTAGAAAAGAAGTCATGAATAAGCTCTATATAACGGCATTGAGTAATCATTGGGTTATTCAAAATATATTCCAAGTTCGAAACAACCAGGTACAGATTTATTACAATACAATTAAATCGTTACCTATAAAGGTTGGACCGTAAACAATACAATATAAAATTCTAGTAAAACAAATAGACATTAAGTCCGAGACCGTACCGTATCGCCATTCCACGCCATAAAAATAATCAAATATATTCGTTCCATCTCATTTGGCGGCGTCTTAAACGATTTCTCTCGTCCGGCCTTTATTACCGAAAACATAACTCCTCATTTTCTTTTTTATCCCCTACGCGCAGCGCCTCCCGGGTATAAACCTACACAGGGGTTGCCTACTGCATATTTTTATATATCCTTAAGGATTTTACGTCATCTCAGCAACCCTTAGTATATAATGACGCCGTCTACAAGTTAAAAGCTTGTTTAAAGTTTTGCGCGTTCTCGTTAACGTCCTTTTCCCTCGCATAAAAGAAAATTCGTTGAGTGAATTTAAAGCGAAGACAATTTTTATCGATTATATTCAATAACAAATGTTAGAATATAGTCAATATTTCTAGTGTTATTTATAAATTAGTAATAAGGATTTATTTACACGTCAATGTGTACTACTTTTACAATAAACAACCTATTTAGTGTTTAACTGCCACAATGTTCTACTGGTTAGCATGTTTGGCCACAGACATTAGGAACTGGGTTCGAGTCCCGGGTCGGGCCTCTTCAAAACTCGATATTGAGTTTTCTATTAAGATTTGCTCAATATTTGTCCGAAATTGGGATGTTGGCGGTGTGATCCACCCCAGTTGGTGTCGGATCACATCGGCATATGAGAGTGAAGGAATAGAGAGTGCACTTCTGTACAATTGCCTTCCAACCCGCAGTGAAGCAGCATAGTGGTTCTATCATTCTTTCCTTTGAGTGAGGAGTCTTGTGCCCAGCACTAACGTCTGACGATAATGGGATCCTAGAGTTTAAAGTGGGACACTAACTTCCTGCTAATAAAAATTAATATACTACTTATTTAAATCTGATACAGATAGATATCTATCTCCAAATATGAAATAGAAGATTTTGAAATAGATTCCGTTTAGAGAATCGTCATATCTATGTATGAAAACATCGTCAAGCATAAATCGTTTCCATTGGCGCGAAAAAGCATATACTCGTTTAGTGTTTTATCAGTGGGAGCAGCACATATTGCAAGGGTGCGGGATTTTTTCCTCGCCTAATGCGGTTAATTTCCTTTTTCCTCTTTATTTATAGTAATCCCTTTATAAGGTGATTACGGAAATGTGTTTTTGTGGACGTAAAAGAGCGCAGCGTGGGGTCCCGCACGTAGCTCCTTATGGGCTTTCATGCGGCAAAAAAATGATAAACAAACAAGGAGATTTTTTTATAAAATTTAGCTAGGAAATAACATCATACATCATTTAACGTGATAATACTTGTTAAGAAATAATTATAAATCGTTATGAAATCAGAATGTATTTGATCTTTCGATTACCTTATTAGCTTTATGAATTTAACAGTTAACTACCACACGTGATAAAGTCCCAGATTAGATGCACAAAGTGGTACAATCATTAATTCCAAATTACTAAAATCTTTGATTTTGTGATTATAGCATGAAATAATAATTGCTTTATGTCCAGCAGTGGGACCCTAAAAGATTGCAACTTACCTTTAATTTTTTCCTCCTGTCTTGGCTCTCTATCTGAATTGCCATAAGTTGTTGTTTTTTGTATCGTTGCCACATGCTACGTAACATGTCCTTGAACGACGATTCATATTTATTTATATTATGCTAGTTAGAATGCCTAAAAAAACTAAACTCTATAGTATAAAACTAGTGGGTGCCGTATAATAAATAATTTCACAAATTACTGCTGAAAATAGAAAGGGGACGTTTAAAAAAAACTTTAAGGAAGGAAAGTTTTACTATTTAAAATAATGCTTGTTCAATTTATCGCACTGTATCTGTAGTATTACCAAAAAATGTAGATTCAGTTAAATGACGAAGGAACCCTCGTAACTTACGTAAATTTAAATAGTATTTGAATTTCATCAAGTTGTACGTTGGAAATAATATTAGTAATTAATTGAATTATGAACAGATTTAATTGCTAGTTAGGATACAGATAATTGTATTTGTATGCTTAATATGACCTGATCTGTTCAACTATTTTCGCGTGATTAACATATATTCAAATATCCAAACATATAAAATTGCGTCATTATAATATTATTTAACTCAAAATCAAGATGTTCGTTATTCAAGCAGGCCCAACAAGCTCTTCTACACCCACCATCAATTCAGAGGCTTTTCTCTACCAAGAAAATATCGACAGAAAACTTAATGCTTTCTCATTTTAACATCAGCCTTTTCAATAATGACTTTACATATAAAACGATTGAACCTATATATTTTTCTCTATTTGCATCTCTGTCATTTGAATATTCTTTACCAGTATAATATTCAAATGAAAAGCTTTTCACTTGAAATGAATATGATAAAAACTGGACAGATTTTGATGGGAATATAACAAGCAAATAGCTAATATTCTAAGGAGTAACTTCAGTTACTTTTATTGTAGAAATAAGGAATATCACCGCCACATACAAACAGTTAGTAATAAAACAAAGATATACAATTGATAACAATCAATATCACTCGTATAGTTTGCACGTAAAAGGATCTCTTCCTGTTTTTTTTTCCACAAGTCCCGTTGCTCGACATTGAAACCGAAGCCTTGACCCATTGTTTGCCACTATTCGCTGAATTTTGAGTGTTGTTCACGTTGCTCGCGTAATAAACACATCTGTCACTTGTAAAACTCGTGGCTTACTGATGCTCTGTTTTTTACCATCATTATTTGAATTTTCAATACATCTACATAACAACTATGGAAAGGACACACGTAGTAATGCGCAAATCCGC
Source organism: Elymnias hypermnestra (assembly GCA_015832385.1). NCBI lineage: Eukaryota > Metazoa > Arthropoda > Insecta > Lepidoptera > Nymphalidae > Elymnias > Elymnias hypermnestra. The sequence continues at coordinate 951,079 of JACTOM010000031.1, forward strand.
AATTGTTCATCAGAAAAAAATTCATAACAACAAAAACATATATAGCTTCCATACTTATTTACTAGGTTTATCCTTTTTTAGACACTTTATTCATATTATGTAATAGCAAATTGACTTTAGCAATATTATATAGACTTTGAAACCTTCTAGCCGGTGTGCCACAGACCGATATTATTGGAATAATGCTAAAACTGGTTTGAGCATCATCAAAACTATTCGCGATTGATTTGAAATTTAGTAACAGAGTGATCCCATCGACAATGTAGACAATGTGTACGAATTTCCACATATTCTTACAAATCCGGATGATACAACGAGGAATAGCAAGTTAACATATTAATAAAATTGAAGTTGTTTATGTAAAAATAATATGAATTTGACTGTTGTGTTATTTTGACTACAAGAAGTTTTATTCCACCATTTCTTATATACACACCGGCATATTAAGCGGAACACAAAAAAAAATATAACATCCAGCAACCTTATATGATACTGATATCAAACATTATTTTTATGTTCCGCTAAATATGCCGGTGTGTGTCTTTAGAATCTTTCCATCATTTAGAGCGCCACTGGCTATATTTAAAACAAGTGTACCATCAAGTCGAGTCAGCAAATGCCCGGTAGGGCAAATTTAGAAAATTACATTTTCTAATTTGTCTAAGTGTGGGCTGGTAGGAGCCTTCGGCCGAGGCTAGTTACCAGTCCACCAGCCAAGCAAAAAGATTGTAATCCAGTACGCTGTGTAGAAACCGCAAGAGATAGATTGCCTCTTACCAGATTAGCGCCCTTGTAGCTCAGGCTGTATCATCACTTAACATCAGGTGTGATCACAGTTAATTGCTAAACTGTCAGCAATAAAACCAAGAGCCACTGCTTAACAAAGCAGTTTTTATCACATGGCACAGAAAAAATCTTGATATCTTTGAAATGACCTTGTAATAGATGGCGCTGTTCAATTCTTTTCAAATATTATTTATTTAAATAAATAATAGTTGAAAGAATGGCTTTATAAACAAGTGTTCTTTATTTTCGTCTTTATAAAGAGATACATACCAACCTTTACATCTCATAATTGGTTTGACCAATTTTAAGGCACCCATCAATTTTTAATGTTACAAGAAAAATTTTTAAGCAGCCTTTATCAATATTGTCATCGTGACTTCCCAATCTATGATATTTTATTGAAATTTTCTCGAAAGATCTGAAATCTTTTTAGTTTAATTAATCGGAAATCATCTCCAGACTCTTATTGGAATATCAGATATAACGTGTGTGAGTGTAATTCCTCTTCAACTATCAATAAATAAAATTTAAGGTCACATTCTTACTTTAACGTTTATAATATGAGTATAGATTAAACGTAAACAATGTAGTAAGAACACGGAGATCCGCAAAACCGTGTTATTATAAGAGTGCCTTCACCCTCTGCATATAATTGCATCTCTTTTTCCTAAAAAATATTTTGCCCTAAGCTCTGATTTACGCATACAAGGTGTGCAATAATAAAGCTGCCTCAGAAAATCTTGTACTCAATCAACTTATCAAACGAAAATATACCTTGTGGCTTCAGATTTGGATTTGGTTTCGAATAATTTCAAATAAGATGAACCGTATTTACAGGAAAACGTTGCGTAAAGAAACAATTTGGGGAGTCTCACCACTCTAGGCCCCCGTTTTTTGGGACAAATTTTTCTGCACCTCCTTTAATTATATAGAAATGTTTTGCAACGCGAGGCCTTTGATCGTTCGTTAAGTAAAATTTGAAAAGCTGCATAAATAATCCTTACATCTTTTGTAATAGAACAAGTAAAATAAAAATAAATTTATATCAACCTCTATACCATCTAGTGTTAAACTCTTCAACTCATTAAAAAAATATGTTTGACCTTTTTTAGTGACTTTCAATTTGCTTATTTTAAGGAAAAAACACTGTCTGAACAACAAGTGTCCATTACTAAGTTTTAAAAAAGGACATTCGCCTTAAAAAAAATATATAGTGAGAATTAACAGAGAAATTTAATAAATTTCTAACTTGAGCAATACATATATATTCTTATTGGAATGCCAATAAGCAATTTAGATTTCTCATTGAAGTCAACTGAGTGGCTATGTATGGAGTTTCCCATATTCCCACGAAATCGGAAACGACAGTGTCAGACATGGCGGGGGACCAGTAGCCTATGTATATATAAGCTCAAGATAATATTTTATTTCTGAACAATAACAAGATTAAAGCATTCCATTCGCGCGTCGTCTTTGTTTAGCACAATCGTTATTAAAACATACCCGATTCCCCCAAAAGAAAGTTGACTCATAATAAAGGCCGGAATATATTTTTTTCCTTTTAAAACTTTTTGATTAGATAAAATATCGGGGAGGCAGGGGTGATTCGTAGGGCGCTCGCGGCGATACTCCAATATCGGTTATTCTAATTATTGTTTTCTCTAATCTTATTCAAATAACCCCAAATTTGGTTTTCTACAAAGAATTTAAAGTAAAAAAGAACACGGGCTTTTTAATTTGAAAGTACACAAAAAAATGAAGAAATAAACTGCCACATAGACATGCGATTGAACTGTTATGAAATCATTCATCGCCTAAAGACATTTTCAGCAATATTTCTAAACGATCTCAAAATATGATAATAATTTTTTTCATTAAATACCCGAGACAACAACTTTGATGCGAAACTAGAAATTATTAAACATGCAGATTTCGGATTGGAAGTTTCCAGTCTAAATTCTTGATAAGTTATAAATTTTTAACTTAAACTATTTATGTCAAAGATCCGTGGGAACTGCGCGCGCAAGTTCTTGCGGCCGTCCATAAGTTCAGGGTGGCTGCGAGGACACACGGCCTGCAGCCTGATGCCGATGAGGTCTGGAGCATCAGGGCCCGAGCCGACCGGGCTCTGATTGAAAGGTGGAGAGAGGATCTGAGGTCCCCAGTAGCGTGCGTGGCCACTGTGTAGTTGTGGTGCCGCTGTTGGCTCAGCGCACCACACTTTAGCACAATATACAACCTGAGCATCTGAGTGTCGCCTTCTGGCAGCGCTGATTGGCGCGGATTTTTCGCTGGAGAGCATTGTAGGCGCGATATTTTGCAACGTGAAATGCTAGGTAGTAGTGGCCTCGCCCGAATTCATCCGGGACATCAGAGAGGAATGTGCGAGCACTCTTCTGATGTTCCACTAATGGATGAAGAAAGTTCGATTGGGTTTTACTGGGTATTGCGCGTTCTACCCCGCGCCGAGAACCACATTCCCGACGCTAGTCGGGGTGCATAAATGCATTTCCCAGCGAAAAAAAAAATATATCAAAGATTAGTTATTATTATTTGCAAACAATTCTATAGTTTTTGCAACTCTGATGTTAATACATTTAAAATAACAAGCAAAAATTATAATTTACGTCGGGAAGTGCAATTCCAAAAATTATGCCAAGTAAGAAGCTATAATTTTGTTAAACCTATCAACTGTTGAAATTCTATACGTTTAATCGTGTTTGATGTAGAAAAATCGATACTTACCCTCTGTGGTGAATTCTAAAAAGCCCTTTATCAATTAAAATTGGAAATGCATCGATAGTTGAGTTTGACATGCTTTTAAGCCGCCGCCCGGTGTCGTTTGCAAGCTTTGGTTTGATTGATTTTATTTACTTTAGTTAGAAATCGGACTTAAATCACATTTTTGCAATCATGCTTGATAATTGCAGAGAATACTTTAAAATAGCCGAGGGAAAATAAGAACGGAAAACTCAGAGCGTATGTAATTACACATACATCAATGAGATGCCACGATAACTCTTTTTATACCATTTTTTTATACAATCTTTCGCCGTGTTTTTATAATTTTATAAAGCCACTGGAATAGGATAACTAGAGATTGTCGAAAATTAGAGAATTTTAATTAAGACAAGCCTAATCAGAATTGACGCTATTGTTTTCGGTTTGTATTACAACAGAACGCATGATACATTTTAATATTTGATATAAAGCTTTTATAAGACTCCACAATGATTTTTTAACAAAAGTACATTATAACTCCGCAAAATATAAAATGTCATGGACGTTACGCGTCACCATTTAGGGTTGCCCCCTATTTTTTCAATTTAAACCGTTTGACAAGGCAAGCGTCGATCGCAGTGGCCTTTCCGATCGCGTACAATACAAGTTTTCAATAAGATTGGTTACACTACACTAAGCAGCGCAATCAATCAAAATTGCATCGCTCGATCGAGCCAGCCCTATCCAGAGCCCACGCGTTTACGCGAGACATTTGCACCATGGATTATGAAATTATATTGCAAAATATAAAAAACGGCCTTATTGGTTTAGTGGTTAGCATGTTCGGCCACAGAGATGAGGTCCTGGGTTCCAGTCGGCTAATTAAAAAAAATGTATATTAAGATTTTCTCAAATCTTAATCGAAAACTTAATATACATTTTTTTGTTTGCAGTCTGCAGTCTCTGTCAAACACGTCCTGCGCCTGATCTCTCCCTGATGGTGTCGGATTCCCGTCACATTGGACTATGAGAGTGAAGGAATAAAGAGTATACTTGTGTACTATGCCTACCAACTCGCTGTGGAGCAGCTTCATGGGCCTATGCTCTAACAATGCCCTCTCTCGTATGAGTGAGGAGGCCTGTGCGCAGCAGTGGGACGTTAATGGGCTCCTACCTACTTACTTATTGCCAAATAGCCGTTCCCCACGATACTAGACGCGTGAATATAAGTAAATCCGTAATTAGGGGCCGTCTTGATTAGAAAAAAAAGGGTCTCGGTTGTCTTTCAAGTCAATAGTGTAAGAGTCTTACTATCTAGGAATCAGTGAGAGAATTTAGTGGTCAAATATCTTCGCAACATTGCCATTGTAATAAAAACGGTTAGCGGCATAACATTAAGATGGTTTTATACTCTTTTAGAACATAGTAAATAGAAAAAATATTTTATGTTTACAATCCGTTATCGAGTGCGCTGCGGAAACTATTGAATTTAGAAAAATAAAATGTTCTACAATATTATAGAACGTATTAATATATAATATCAACAAAAAGCCCCCGATACTATAGGTGAAACTATTGTAGTTATGCCCCATTTAATTACTTTTTAGGATTTTAAAAGTTAATAAAAGTGCCGACAGCAATCAAACTATTTTATTCCTACATTTGTATAGTCCTTATCTTATCCTAAGAAAATAATGTATTTCCGAGTTGAACTCCAGAGTGTCAAATATTGACTATACGGAAGAAAATATAGGATTCCAAATAAATCTCTTCTCTAATATTATAGAAGAAAGTTTTGCACTTTGTTTTTTTTTAAAATCTTAACAATTTATTATAATCAAGCTGAATATTACTCAACCGATTTAAAAAATTCTTTCAATTAAAGGATTTTTAATTTCATTCTACGTAAAGTTTGTTACGAATTTAAAAATGTATTAGTTAGATATATATTTATTGTAAAGTAAAATCTGTATATTGATTAGATTTTGAATGTGTGTATCTAATAGTCTGAAAGGAAGTAATTGAAAACTAAGTGACATGCAACTGTTATGTCAAAAACTTATCTATAGTCCGACTAGTTAGTAAATTGCTAGTTTTTTCTTTAAAGTTCAAGACTATTTAAGGTGATCTGATTTGATGGTAAGTGTTGAAATCGTCTAAGAAGACGATTGCGCACTAAACTGAGCTTATTTATGTTAGAATGGTTTCTACACAGCCCGTCAAAACTTATTTTTTTATTTGTCTACACGCTTTGCTTATAAGGTGGTAATGAGCTACAGCCGAAGTTTTTCACTAGTCCAGACCTAAATAAATTTAATTCCATCGACGCAACTCGCACCAGCCAAGACGTCGTCCGATTGCAATCGTAAACTTTATTTACACCTATAAATTGTATTTTTTACTTAAGAAATAATTAAATGATAACTACGTTATTGAACGGACCACTAGCCGTGTTTCTATTGTTTTATAATACGTATTTTTTTGGATAATATTATTTTGTGTACATAGTGTATTGTGATGAAAGTTTGCTAGTAATTTTGTGATAGCTTGTGATACTCCTGACAAACACAAACAAATCAAACTAAAGACTAATTTATGGCAAAATTTTCAGTTAGTTATTTTTTTGTATATGTCACTTTTATGTTAATAGAAACATGCAAACCCAGATTATATCAGTGCACCATAATACACATGAAACAATTATCATCGTTTTGTTATAATTCAGTTAATTTATTCTGGTTTAACGAACCATGTGATGGTAACAAAAAGTTATATCGTTTACACGATTAATGTGATGTATATTGTTATAAAACACGCCTACTATAATAGATAACATGTTGTAATTTGCAAAAAATTCTAAGATAGTAAAACAACTTTCAACAGTTAAGGTTTCTTTCTGATTGATTCTTTCTGCGTAATAAGTTTATGAAGTATATTTCAGATATCGAAGGAGTTGACTTTGTTTTTTTTTTTTCTTGTGACTTGATATTTAAATATCTTTGCAATACAGTGTCTCGAAATCAATACGAAGATAGCTTCTAAAAAATTTTAAAGTGATTATCTCATACGATAAATAATATGAAGTAAATAAATGAAATAGTTTCCATAAAGTATATTTTATAAACAACAAGTGAAATTGGTTTGATGTTTAATTTGATTTGATTACATCCAATATAAAATCAATTGAAATAATTTGTTCCAGTACACAATATATATTTTAATAACTTGTATTGCGTGGCCTTCTGCTAGTGGCACTAATTGCTTTCAAGCAAATTTGTAACGTTTTTAAATGAAACGCAATTTGTTATATTACTTATGCAGGCGACTTTTCATGAACAATTTGTTATTTTAAATTTTCATCTACACGATTAAATAAAATTCAAGTATAAGATGGGCACAATGACAACATTTTACGAAATTTGTTGAAGAGAATTTCACTGGCATATGGCTGTTCTTTATAGGGTTAAGGCTAAGAAGATGAATCGCGATAGTCCAATAGATAAACACGTCGATTCTTGTTAAAAGTCTCGCATTCGAAGCTGCCAAGGCACAACTAGATTCTCTTTGTAAAACTTGTGTGTCTATTTGATGGAATCCATTATTGTGCGTTCTAGTACAGAAAAACGTCGAAAAGAACCCTGCATATACCTGAAGAAATTCCAGGGTGTGTACAAGTTCTTAAGCCACTTTGTAACAGCGTGGTAGGTCTGTTAAAACCCTCTTTTGATGCATAAGGAAAACTCTAGCAATATATCTAGTACATATCTCGCAATACGATGTTAATAGGCTACTTACTAAAAAGGACATATTATTCCGTAATTTTAACGGACACGCCAGATTTCAAGCATAAAAATAATTTCAGATAGAATTTAACAAAAGTGGGCTGTAGTTGGTTAAATATGCACTAGAAAATATAAGAGTACAAGAATGAGTTTATTACCTGAATTAAACTGAATTTGACGCTGTCAGTTATTTACAAAAGCGTAAAACTAAAGTATTTATATTATTGGTAATGTCGACTGCCTTATTACCTTAATAGCGAAATAAAAACATCTTGCTAAGGTAAATCCTAAGTTCGATTCTCGGCAGGAAAATCTTAGAAAATTATAATGTCTTATGTATCGAAGTTTACACTGGTAGGCTTCGGCCGTAGTTCTTTCTTTACTTTCGACAAGTAAAAAAAAACTACGTTCCGTTTTGATGAAAAACTTATACAGTATCAAAACCTGTTTCTAATGAGATCAAATTTAAATGCTAAACTCGGAAATTAAAAAAAAATCCTACAATTAATATCAAAATAGGTACGGCCCGAGGAGTTCGAATACAATACTTGCACTATTACCTAAGAAATTCCTTAGACATTAAAATATTGGAATTGTTTCGTTCTGCTACTTTTATTTAAGATATATTTTGCACCTTCAGTTAACTTTGTTACGCTCTGTCATCTAAACTATTTATAAATTATACAATTAACATTATACAGGAGAAATATTTAAGAGATTGTGCCTATCCCCTAATGTAGCGAAATTAAATCTAAATGCAATAAAACTTTATTATACGATAGTGATTAAAAGCGTTAATATGTTAATCACATCTTAGACATATATTATCATAATTAATAAAGAATATTTTATAGAAATAGAAAATGTTTCACATGTACCTGGAAACTTTCATTTACATATTATTTGTACCATCAGGTGAGGTCGCTTGTAAGCGCTCACTTATATACATAAAAAATAAATATTACTACGTAGAAACTTTAAAAAATAGTACAGAAGCCATATTAATAATAATGTAATTGGTAAGCTGTAATTTCGTGCCGAAGAAACAACAAATTAGTACATTATGAATGCATGAGACCCGCCCACCGCGTGTTTCGAACATTTCTTCATTTATCTTTTTAAAACCCCACGGTTTTTATAGTTCTTTTTTTTAATTTCACCAAGTTTACGTAATTATAGTTTACAGGACAAACCTATTTGACAAGCGATGGTTAATGTTTTATTTGTTAAGTATATGTTAATACTTTAACCTTTTACCAAGATATAATACAATTTACGATTGTTTACGTAAAATTTTTGGAAAATATCTTTATCAGAAAAGAGGTACGGTTCTTTTGTGATTTTCACTTTTTGTACTGAATGTTACAATAATATAAATTAAGTCAATATATTATGACTCAATTGAGCTACCTACAAGCATGTTTACATTCTTTTTTGTCGCTGGGAAATGCATTTACGCACCCCGCCTGTGAGACAGACGGGAGTGTGGGTCTCGCCGGTAGTATCAGAATACCCACTAAAACCCAGCGGAGCCCTCATCATTTGGGAATGGAAGGACCAGAGGTTCGTTGTGGCATTCCACTCTGGCCCCTCCGAATGAAGCCGGCTCAAATGTGCGCTACAGGGGGAAGAGTTGGATACAGCTCTGTCTGCTGTCTCCTATTCCCCTCCGTCCGGGGTACTGTGCATCAGCTGCATTCGCCCTCTCTCTTTGCCGTGCCTCCATTAGCGAAATGATAGTTTCGCAAAAGGTGGCAACAGCATTCCAAGCCCGCTCGTTGACAAGCATTGTACCTCTAAGACTTGCCAGCGAGAGGTCTGCACCGATCTGCGACATCAGAAAATGACGCTGAGGTCCCCAAGCAGGACATTCGGTCATCGTGTAGTGCGCTGTGTCCACAGGAGCACCACGCTCGTGGCAAGTGGCCGACGGCTCAAAGCCAACGATTTGGTGCAGATATATTCCAATGGAGCCGTGACCGGGTAGCACCTGCACCAAACGGTAGGAAAGAACTCCTTACCGTCTACCCAGCCATTGCTCCAAGTGAGGACGGAGTGCCGCTATTATGGCCCCACCGGCTGCTGGGGACCTGAGGTCCTGTTTCCATGCTTGGATCAACCAACCTCGTCGGCATTAGGTGTTTCCCCTCTGGCCCTCACAGCTACTCTACACTGGTAAGAAGCTGCGAGAACTTCCGCTTTCAACTCATGTTGACATTTAACTCATTGTTAATTCATTTTAAATTCCTATTAATAGGTCATACATTTTATTCAAATTTTCAATTCTTAGTTAATATACTTTATTTTTCATCCAACTATTTCAAATATGTTGTTTAACTTGGAGGTCGACGACAATTTTATGTTTATAGTTTTTTGAAGTATTACTTCACTAAAATTCAATTAATTAATAATCATATTTGCAAAAGTTCTCTTTAAAGGTTTAAGGTTCTATCTATGTAAGTTCTTCCTAGATGGCGTAATAATTTACTTTGATTTTTGTATTACTTGTTACGGTAGTAATGCAAATATAAGATTATAAAATAAAATACGAGAATAATACTCATACTCATAAAATACTCATACAAAAATGGTTCTTCATTCAATTTCTAAATATAGAGTAGGCAATAAACACCCTGCCTGTTATTTTCATGAAAACAATAGCAGCAATAACCACTAAGAGCTTTAATGCCTTAATTACCACCAATAACCTACCTCAACTTTCCCATGTTTCCCCCTTAATTGCAAACCCTAACGAAGCCTTGGTTAACCCCGCGAAATAGGGTTGCCTACTGCATTACAAATTATTTACTTTTTTTAGATAACACTCAATAGTTGATATATCAGTTTAACAAAATTTCTCATTACGTATCTGGACGTACAAATTAACTGGATTTTACAATTAATACCTCTACACCAGTTAAGTGTCGGATATTGTTTCTTAAGAACGATATATAAAATCTATATAGTGGTATATAGCTGCAAAGAGCATCAATTTTAAATGGGATAAAAAGTCTGCTAAATATATAATGACATCGTTCAATATTTTTAAGATACCGTCGTTATTGAACCTGATCTGTTAGAAGTAAAGCAGCCCTCTCTCGTTTGAGTAAGAAGATTTATATCTTGCAGAGGAAAGCTAAAGTAAAATTTAAAAAATCAAACAATATCAATTGACGGTCTCTTTGATTTAACGGTGGTAGGCAACCCTACTAAAAATACCAACATGCAAATTAACCCTTTCTCCGCCTGTTTACAAAGCTTTATTGAATTAAAGCGTACCGCAACATCGACTTAATAAAGGGTTGAAGGGATGATATCTTGTTTGTAAGGAGATTCCGACTTTTAATTAATGACTTAACCCTTCTGCTCTGTCATTAACTAAACTTTGATGAAGGATGGTTTTGGGGTTGTAGATCAGGGTGTTAATGGGTTAATCGTTGATAATTAAGACAAACAACGAATTGAAACAGGAGACATTATTAAGGTGAAATTTTTTATTTATAAATATCAAAGATTTTTTACGTTAACTAACATATATTTACATGATAGATATTGAAATTGTTGTACAATTTATAGACTGTTAATAAGTGATGATACAATTTATGATCCTTTTTTTTTTCGTCAGGAAATCCTCATGGATACCCGCAACATCACGGGGTAGCGTTACGGGTTATGCCGGACTCTTACCGGCCAAAACCTGACGGAGACTTTCGCACGTCGTTCAACGGGGTCGTGGGAACTCTAACTCAGGGGACTCGTCCATGATCCCCGCCGACGCTGCCCATTTCTACAGGCCCAATCTCTTCAGTATATCGTCGTTAAGGTAACTACGGTCACCGGTCACCGCGTGGGACTCTTCTCATCGGAGTAACAGACCCCGAATCTGTTACCCCAGAGATTCCCGTTAGGGAGGAATCCTGCGATCATGGGCCGCACGACGCCGTCCGATTCGTCTCCGGCGAATCATGGGTGCTAATGCATCCTCCTCTCTTTGACGTTCCGCCGCTTCCTTTTGTGACATGACTATATCACAGAAGGAAGCCATCGCCTGCCAACAGTCTCTGCTAGCCACCATTTTCCTTGTCACAGAAGACAAGGAAAGGTGGCCACCCACTACTTCCACAAGTGCTGCGCGAGGTACATCCCAACCTGGGCAGACCTCCAGCGTGTGTTGCGCTGTATCTACAGCACAACCGCACTCGTGGCATTCCTCGGTTTCTTCCCTCCTGGCGATCTTACACAGGTATCTCCCGAAGCAACCATGCCCCGTGAGGACCTGCGTAAGGTGGAACGTCAAGACGCCATGCTGTCGCTCAACCCACTGTCTCAAGATCGGCCTCAACGCGTCTATTGTTAAGCGCCCCGCTGTCGGTTCTCTGAGCTGACTCCTCCTTCTATCGAGCAAGGAGACTTGCGCAAATCTTTGCCACATCCTTTCTTCTTCCAGCGAAGAGTGTACCACCCGCAAGCGGGACTTAATCTTTAGCTGATATGTACCAGCCATTACCATCGCATCCAACTCCCAGGGTGGAGTCCCTGCCAAAGCGCAACAATCGGCTAATACATCTTGTGATGATATACACGCATTATACCGGAATTCTTAATTTTTGTTTGGAAGGCCTTGCCATTAGAGAAATAACTATCGTGGCCAAATATTTCCTGGCAATATGAATAATATCGAACTTGGGAGCTCTGTTAGCAACTCACACCAATAAACCAACGAAGCGAAATCGTCTCTTTACTTTGACAGCGTGGTATGTGTGAAAAATCATATTCAATTCATTAAAAAGCCGCTATATGCTATTTTATTTTTCCGAAAGTCTTTTACGCTTGTAATAAGAAATAAATTGACACTGAAAAAAATCGACAAAGGCGTATATTTATACGACATTAAAAGTTAAAAGTCGCTATAAAATCGCAATCCCCAAAGAAATGATATGAAAAGGAAAACAAACATTCCCGTAGGCGTTTGGGCGGAAAACCTCTAAAATTTTAATCCAAGGAAAATCGGAGGCGAGCCAAATGAGCGACCGCCCCAAGTTCCTTAATTGCTTAATCGTCTACTACGGGCTTAATTGCCCACTGACCGACCGCTTAAATCCGACAATCCCCGACAATTTTCAACAACTTCCGACAAGTTTAAGCATCAGTAATTACAAGGCGAAATGTTTAATTACGCTCCGCCGCTTGGACAACCAAGAATTAATTAGGAGTTTAAAGCCGAGATGGGGAAACGAGGGTTGAATAGATAAGTGGAAGTACTTTCTACTTTTCAGCGTTGTTTTTTTAACATTCAAAAGATCTTCGTATTTTTATCCAATGAATATTTTTAGGGAATTTATAATACTTAAAAATATTACTTTCTATAATTATATGTATATATAAATATTTTATAAATTCAGTTATATTAAATAAGCCTAGGCCATATAATTCTTACGTAAACATACTAAAAAAAGTAATTATAGATCATAATGTATAAGTACTTGTAAATAGCCCTCCTATACCGAGTTATAAAAAATATCTTTAAAAACCCCCGTCTCAATAGAACCAATAAGGCTTTTATACATTCCGTAAATTTAAAACGATATTTTATAAGTAATCAATATGAAATTAGAGCAATTATTATTATTTAAGCATCTTAGTTAACAATGCGATAAAAACCTTTTTTATGAGAAAAAAATTAAAGAAAGTCAGAAGCTAACAAGTCTCGATTACAAATTACACAGACCGGTGTCGCACCAACGCAAAGAGCTGATTTAAGGAGATGAGAAAAATCTAATTACAACAAGACTTTCCGTAGCTGCTCTTTAATTGAGAACTTTTAACGCCCCACCCCTCACTTCAGTTAGTATTCCCCCTATCCAAGCTCCGGCGTCAATTACATTTTTCTTTTAACATTTTTTAATTCCGTTCGAGGTTTTAATTTTCTTTGCGCTCGCCTTTCTTTCATGCGGCACGTTTTTTTCCTTTCCGTTCTCTGAGAGATATTTCTTACCGCCATTATACGGATCGTAATGAGATTTTCTTTCATTATGTTTAATCTCCCGATTAATTCAAATGTTAATCTTTTTTCACCTCGCTTTTTTATTGCTGAAACGTTACCGTATCGGACGGGAGCCCCAACGTTCACGGAATTTTGTGAGACATTTAAAAATAATTACCGAACGTGACCATTGGAATAGATGGTGTACATACACCCTTTAGTGAAAAAGGCCAGGGGAACCGGTGAGATTGTTCAACCGATTAGATCGTCAACAATTTGATTCGCAACAAATTCAAAACTGGACTGCCCCTAGATAGGTGCGTCGAGACGTGTTCCGAACGCCAATGGTCAGTCTAGGAGTTGGCAAATTGAAAACACCTCCGGCGAGGCTGTAAACACGTCACGTGATTTAGGTTTTAATCAAGTAGGGACACGCCGACCCGCCGTAATTGTGACAAATCCTCTGTTTGTCCGAGAGAACTTTTAACTTGGCAGCGGGACGAGGCCGTAACGGCCTTTCGCACGTGCCCCGTTGAGGGAGACGGTTTTTTGTCGACACATGTGCTCCCTTCCTCTCTAGCCCCATTGGAAACTTGATTAATTTTTAATATTTTTTCTTCACGTACAGAATTTTCACTTTTCACGTCAGTTTGTTTTGATTTGTTCCCTGTGTATTAAATTATTTCATTACTCATTAACATCTAATTTAGATCTGAAGTCATGCTGTGTAAAGTTTTTGTCTTATTAGTACTAATGTGAGACAATTGTTAGCAAAATGTCCATGTCGCCCGCGCTACACCTACATAACTCATTAGTGAATTAGCAAGACTCGCAATTGTGTCGGTAATAAACTCAAAGATGGCACAACTTTGTAGATGCGTCATTTTACCTCAATGTGTTTAAGACAATATCCTTACGCAATGATAGTCTCTACAACGAAATTATATTACAATTTAGGGGCTAGTATTACAGTATTGCAGAATTTTGTCATAATTAAAAATTAAAGAAAAAGCTTCATTTATATTCGTATTAACACAATGGGCGTATTTTTAGTTGTTAAAAGAGTGTCGCTTCTACTTGAATAATACTATTTGTGGCATAGCAGTAATCTGTCGCAATTATCGCGTGGCGCATATCCCGATTAGTCGGCGCGACGACAATTAGGTCGGCGGACATACGCGTTAACCTGCAATGAGGATACGCCTAAACACTACTCGTTGTGACGAAAGTCTTGCATTAATAACCTCAAAAGATTAAGGAAAAACTGACCACCAGCAAACTTTGCCCCCTTGTTTATAAATCACATCCTCCTTTGTAATTTCGCCTTCGAAACCCACCCTCGGCTTTCAAAGAGTGCGCCGGTCGAGGCAAGGTCCAAATTATAAATTCGCATTAGAACGGACGCGCACGGTTCGTTTACCATTTCATTTTGGTTCAATATCGCCACTCTACTTTGTTCCACACACACCCCGTCCTCCCCATTCCCACCCGCGCCTTAAGACGCCGGGAAATATCTGCGTTTTAAGCTATATTTCTTTCATCCCTCATTTTTGCAGTTCGTAGCAATCTGAAATCCAACACGTCCCCCGCAGGGGTCCCCCTCCTCCGGGTGGCACCCCCTCCGTATTCTTGTACCGGGATAAAAAAGCGATATCTATTTATAAAATGTACGCAAGCGTGTACGTATCGCGTACAAACGTGAATTAGCGTATGTGTGTGCGTTTGCCGCTCATTTGCAAACCGTCTCCTGAGATAACGCGCACCAGCCGGTTGTCCCTCTCCTATAGCCTCCTTGCGGCAAGTATGTAAGTTAAGAAGAAAGTTTCAGTTTTATGACGGCTGGATTTTAGATTGAATGTAGATGATAGATTGTTTATTTATTATTTATACTATTTATTTCAAAACAACAACAGTTTGATCCACATCTTAATAACAAAAATGTTTTTGGGTGTATTGTATAGCATAGGCCTTGTTGTTTATCAAACAGTAAATGAAACGACGGGCAAAATTATGCAAATAAATATTAAAATTAATAAAAGTTTTGTAGATTCGAATCTATTTTGCTTGCTTCTTTTGTGGGATACTGTTAGTAATTGCTTCTCTATGATTAGCTTAAGTATGCTTCTATTTGCTTTCTTATTCATATAACATTTTGAGCAGTTTAGTTGCCTGGAAGACAACGCTATAATAAGTCCGCCAATTATGGTCCTAAATGTGTATTTATATGTCTTTTAGGTTCTGTATCTTACGTAATGGGTGTACAATAACAAGTGTTGTATTATAGCAATCTTTGGCCATGATACGATAATACTGTATGACAACAGTTAATCAATACTTAGCATCAGGCAAGAGGGCGATAAGGAGAAGTGAATTGTTTTGAATAGCTAAGTAGTGGGAGGCTGCAAGCGTGAGGTGCGGTGCGCGGTAATATCGCTGGTCGCACTCACGTATGAACGTAATTATAAAAATTGGAGCCAACTCGGGACCCACTCCAAGAAGGTCTCCCTCGCTCCTGTGGCGTCGTGCATTTTTTCGTACATATTAAACTCCCCGCTTCCCGCCCGCACCGTTTCGCCCGCGACTCCTCTTTTTAATCGATTTTCCCGGCACAAGGGGTGAGTGCTCTGGGGTGAATGTAATTTTTTATGCGTTTTTTTCCATCGGAGGAAACCGTCGCCGGAGGTGCCATTACGCCACGGCTTGTTGAGAATATTTTAATTATAAGGCATTAGCGCGTTTTATGATAGCACTCCCGCCCGAGTTTATAAATGATCGAGAGCTAAAGTAATTAAATATTTGAATGCGGTGAGATTTCCGCGGGGAGTCGGAAGGAAGTTGAGATAATGGAAGTTTCGAGCCACTCACGCGGTGCCATGATGGATATAAAATTCGATCAAATTATTGCTTAATGGTCGTTCAAATTACTATGGGGAACGGACTGTGGTCGTGTATTGCTTTTGTGATGGCTCTTTATCATTTGTGATTTTAAGAAGTACTGAGGTACTTCTTTCCACATTATAACGTCAGAACAAAACACCAGCAAAAGATTATTTAAACTGCTACTTCTTATAGATTAATACGCAGTTAATGGGAGAGTATTTTTGATGATAAAATTATTTTGTAGAGGTTTAGTATTATAATTTTTTTTATTCTGACCGGGTAGCGCTAGGCTGTTAGCCATAATAAAGTCTTAGATAGCTAGGTTATCTGGTAAGAGGTATTCAACGATTTCTACTCATCATCGAGCCGAGCATACATTTTTTGGTTTGTCGGCACGTCAGTAGTATTGGAATCTAGCCCTGGCCGAAGCCTCTCACAACTCCAATTATATACGAATTGAATCCAGGAGTTGAGAACACAAACGAGGTTGTTCAAATATATGAAGAAGACTGTTCATATGAGTCTCCATAATTAGAGGTGAGTAGCAACCCATTAACAACGTCGACGACGACGACGAGCAACCCATTAACGGGGGTTGTTAGAGTACAGACCCACCACGCTGCTTTACGGGTTGGCAGACATAGTACACAAGTGCGCTCTCTATTCCTACACTCTCATAAGCCGATGTGACGGAAATTCGACACGGCCGGAGAGAGATCAGGCGCATGATCGACGGGTTAATGTACTCTCCGAGACTCGGATGTGGATCGCACCGCCAACTTCCCAACTTCGGGCAAATATTGAGTAAATCTTTAATAGAAAGCTCAACATCGATTTTTGAATTGTCTCGATCCGGGCCTCGAACCCAGGACCTCATGACTATGGCCGAACATACTAACCACTAGACCAATAAGGCAGTTACGTAATGTTATCTTACGTAAAATGAGCTGAAGCGTGTCCGAACATCAAGGAAACCCTAGGTGTCAGTCGTTCAGCCGCTCATTCGCTTCCCACTACCCGTGTAAATATTGCAATCCGCTTATTACTAATAGCATTAACGTACAATGTCCATTAGTTGCGTGCCATGACTTCACTAATAAGTCACAATGTTAAAGTAATAAAAGATTAAAGTTCAAGTACCGGCGTAAAAAAATTCACAAGCTTTTAATAAATATCATCCAATTTTTACTTTACAACCTCCCTATACCTTATGAAAATTTTAAATAAGTAATAAAACACTCTTAATATTGATCGGCTCATGATAAAGTAATTTAAACGTTTAATGAACTACTTTGCTATTGTAAAAATATATATATTTAAATTCACGTAAAAGATTTCAAGGTTTCTTTTTATACAGAAAGTTTAGGGAACTTTTACTTTTTTTTATATTATTTGTTTACAATATTTGCGGGAAGATTTATAATTTCATACTTTTATTGGCTTAATTTATAATTTCATTGGCAATGAAATTTTCAATAAAAATTATAGTTTAAAATTATATAACTTTTTCTGTCATGGTATATATCCATTCCAACAATCTTAAAAGTCTTTAAATCTCACAGCTAACTATCTCAACTCAGACAATTGGGATATTTAGAAAAACACCTTCATTGTTTACTTAGTTTGACAAATTAGGACATACTGTGACACGATTTTTTCTAAATATCGGATTGAACGAATAAATGACTCAGTTACTATTTAAGCAGTATATATTTAACTTTAATATTATAAAATAGCCGTAATCTATATTTCCTGATCACTGATATTAACCACAATTTCAATTAAAGCACCGAATCCAGTTGACATGGCTTAATAAGCTAATTCAATTAGCTTAACTAATAACCTTAATAGTGAATCTAAATAAATATCAAGTTGTAATAACAATGTTGCGATATTGCGAACAACTAGATGCGATTTAAATCCACGCATGATTTAATATCAACCGTTATAATATGATAGCAGTGTTCTACAGTGTAATAAGCTTAAAATAAATGCACAATATTAATAATCCAACTTTTACAGGGGAAACCTTATATAAAACATTTTGTTTATTTTATACTATCATTTATTAGTGGTTGTATAAATTGGCATCACATTCTTGCCTTCGATTAATCACACAATCCAAAATTTTAATAAAGAAACAGTAGAATCTTGAATTTCCATGTGTTAAAAGTTTTATTAAAATCTACAAAAATGTCATTGGATCATTGATTAATTTTAACAGTTTTTTCACTTTAATTATTGTTCTTTCAAAGCCAAGAATAGGTGTTGTAAATGTAACATCCGTTTATAAAGTTCATGTGAAAAGTTGTGTTCTACTTCTGGACATATATAAGTTATTGTAAATAGATGTTATAAAAGAAATACACAAATTAACTTGAATAAACTGTAAAAATTTACCTTATGCTTACTGGCGATTTCTACCAGGCTGTCTTAGGTGAAGATGTAACAGAACCAAGATATAACAAAAAAATAAGTTAACTCCTATTAAAAACTGTAAATCAAATAACATTCACTACACGTTTTAACAAATGATATTTAAGTAAAACGACTGACTAAAAAGTATTCTATTAACGATTGAGAAATTGAACAAGATATATACCAGGGAAAATGTGTAATAATAGCAGGTATTAAAGAAAATAATCAGCAAAGTTATATTATACATATATTATTAAACTATTGTCAAATCAAACGTTGAACTCCAGATGTCTGCTATCGAGGCAAGTAGTCGCAGTATTAAGCCTGTAAAGCCGTCAATTGGATGTGTCGTGACTACATTAGTCGGAACTAGTGTAATGGCATTACCCGTTAATGTGAGTAGCATTAGCATACTATCCTCAAACAGCGTAATTATTTCCGTAATGTGATATAATGTTTAAGCATTCACTGTAAATAATACTCATTGTTTTTTTATACTAATCATGTATGCGAGACTTCAGCCCTATGTCATATAACTTAAGCTTTTACACCCAATGAAAATCTTTGAGAATGTCGACATTGAATGTATCAAACGTTCACTACTATGATATACAAATTTAAATGAAAGGCTGATAATAAATATTATATTTTCAAAATATTTTCATAATGTGAAATTTATGTCAAATTCTGAAAAAAATTCTTCTTTCTGTGTTAATGTCGAAGTCATTTTCCATTGTACTTGGAGCACTTCAATTAAAGCGCTAACATTATTTTAAAGTCTTACAAACGTTTATTAGTGTCTTAACAACTTCGTTGTATCTTCATGCTAATGAAGTTATATTTTATTTTATTTTTGGCGCGTTCGCCATTTTTACTCTTCCATCTTCCGGAAAAAAAATTCATCGCACACGGAAGTTGTAGTAATAAATATTAAAAAAATATATATTTTGGACTTTTTGAAGATAAGAATTGGAATATAATTGATATGAAACATATATAACAATGTGTAAGACCAAAGAATGCTGCAGCGAGGCATCGCCAAGTTACCTCTCTTCCCACTCGGTTCAGAGAGTCGCAATGTAGACAGAGTTTTGTTCACTACGGTATAGGTAACCGGTCTTACATAAAAATGTCCACGTTTCACATCAGCCACGCGTCTCATGATAGCTTTTTTATTGATAGATCACCAAAATTGCAATAGTAGGGCATCTATTATTGGTATTGAGAGATAAAAAGATACTTTGACCCTGTTAGTCAAGCCAGGTCAATAGTTTCCCAGCTTCTGTTTGGCCATCCACTCATGATCCACTTTAATTACCATCCATCACTGTGGATATCACATCCCTACATCGATGCGTAAACGTCGCACCGAATACGGTCGGAACGGGTAATTGATGTCGCTAATGCAAGCGTCTTAAGAGACAGTTGGATATACGTCGCGAAGGTCTACTACTAAGATACGAGATAAACGAAGCCAATCTGTTCTAATTTTGGTAATGGAGAGACTGATTGCATTTCAACAGTCAATTTAACATACGTTACAGAAAACATTGCAAATTGAAAACTCTGTGCAAATATAAATTTTAAAGTCTTAAAATCGTTACTTAAACTTTTCACAGAGAAAAAGGTTTCGTGCGTCCCATCTAATTATTTTTTAAAGTGAACCATAAGTTACAAATGTTATAAAATTATAAAGAAAGAAAAAAGAGTGTTTAATCGAGTATTTTTGTATTGGGAATTGTTAGACTGAAGATAGTTGGGTGACAACACTGAGAGGTGTGAAATGTGGGGAGTTCTTGAGTAATATAGAGGCAACACTTAAAAATACTAAAAACCGAGGTATAATATTACGAAATTATTATTATGCAATACGAGGTTATTTTAACAAGCTGAATAATTGTATGAATAGAGTCTTTCGAGTTGTCTTGTGGTGTAGGTGTTTTAAAGGAGAATTAGTGTTAAATTGTATAAATGAGTCAGAAGTGGGATAGTTTAGGTTTAGTAAACCTCTACTATGTGTGTGAATTATATGCACCGAGTGGTATAAATTCATTTCTTATCAGTCCCACTTATCCAGAGTATGGCTTGTATTAATAATGGTTTTAACGCAGAAAAATTTAGCTATTTTTCTTTTAAAAAATCAATGCAATAGCAATAAGATGATCTACTTTTGTATTGAAAATGCCATTGATTTAATCAGAAGAAATAACATAATGCTTACAAAAGGCTCTATAACTTAACTTAAATATTGCAGGCACTCCTGATTGTATTTCAATTGTTTAGATTAAAGCCCCATCATCACAAAAACAAAATAAGTAAAATATTGATAACAAAGATTTGAAAAATAAATAATAACCATAATTCCGAACATATTTATAAATTAAATTTGTACCAACTGTAAAAACGTACCGTGAAACGAGAAACCTAATTGATTACCTTAAGCCGCTTAGCTCGAGCATTGTGATCTATTCCAAGAAAATAGCATGAATGCTGAAAGGCAGAAACGAAACGTGCATAATACGTCCATAGTCCAATAATAGTATCCTTAATGAGATGTAAATGAGCGAAGAAGTAGCCGACTCCGGCCGCGTTATAATAACGCGTAACGACCTACAAGTCTGGATTAAGAAGCCCTTTGACTTAAAACTAAGCATCGAGGAATATCGCCAACCTTTCACAACCTTTTACATGACAATATAGACCTTAAGGTCCTAGTTATAAGGTTCACTTTGCATGAATAGACTCTTATATGTAAGTGCGATGCGCGGCGGTGTTAGCTGCACAATAGTGTTGATATTTTGAAACTAATTGGCAGAAAGGGTTGCGAATTAACGTCACAGCCTCGGTGACCAGTGGTAACCGGCTTTGTACCTTCTGAGCCTATAAATTATTGTATACCTCCAATTAATTGAAAAATGGTGCTTTAATTCGAAGAATACTTAGAAGATAAAAATGTGTGGGAGTGAACGAATTAATCTAGTATAAATAAAATAAATTTATAATACTCTAATAGAGCAGAGATACACCGCGCTGATCTACTGAGGGTTGGCAGGCATAATACACAAGAACACTTTATATTCCTTCACTCTCATAGTCAGACGTGATGGGAATCCGACAAAAACGGAGAGAGATCAGGCGCAGGACCGACCGCTTAACTTGCTCTTCGAGGCACGGGGGTGGATCACACCGCCAACTTCCCAACTTTGGAAATAATATACGGGAAATATATATTTTTTTTTTTTATATTGCTGACAGATTAGCGCTTGACTGTGATCTCACCTGATGGTAAGTGATGATACAGTCTAAGATGGAAGCGCGCTAATCTGTTAAGAGGCGATATACCCCTTACGGTTTCTACACAGCATCGTACCGGAACACAAATCTCTTTGTTTGGCGGTACGTTTTTGCTGGTAGGGTGGTAACTAGCCACGGCCGAAGCCTCCCACCAGTCCAGACTCAGACAAATTAGAAAATACAATTTCCTAAATTCGTCCTACCGGGGATCGAACCCGGGACCTCCGCTAGCAAAGCGAATACTCGCACCACTGCGCCAGCGAGGCCGTCAAAATAAATAAATATATATGTATATAAATCCTAAACGGCTGGTACTCAAGTGATTTAATTAACAACAATTAATTATTTGTAGTCCATCACGATGCGTCATCGTATCCGATACATCCAGGCGCTGCTGATGAAAGCAGTTTTATTCTACTTTGGATCTCATTGCAAAGCATATTTACTAAAAAGCATCGCAAATACTTACGTGCACGTCAATTTGATATCTTTAGTCATAGTTTACCTTATCTTGATGGATTGTAGACATCGATATTTTTGTGGTTTAAAAATTGTTTACGTTTCTGAATTTACTTTTATATCTCTGTCGATTATTTGACGCCCTTAATGGCGCAATGGTGAGAACGTTCGCTTCTCAAGGTTTCTGAAACAGATTCCAGGTAGGGCATTTTGTAAAATTGCATTTTCTTGCTTTTCTTGAGACTGGACCTGTGGGAGACTTCAATCATAACTAATTACGAACCTCCTAATAAAAACGTGACGCCAAGCATACGTTTCAGTAAAATGCTTTGTGGAAACGATAATAAGTAATTTATCTCTTACCAGGTTAGACTTTATGAACACTTACCAACACTTGAGATTACAGTTAAGCGCTAATCTTACTCCCTTTTAGGAAAGATGAATGTATCGTGTGCAGAAGATTGTCACGGTTCCAAAACACTCCAATAAAACATACTATTACTATACCTAAAATGCACCCATACCCTTAAGAAATCGTATTTTATTATATTAATAATGCATTATAATACGGTTGTGATTAGCAGCTATGTGGAATAAATTGATGAAATGATTTTATGTTAACGAAATGCTATATCGAAATGAGACATTGTGTCCACCGCCTTACTAACTTCCATTAGGAAGATGAGAGTCTTCCCACATCAATGAACTGCTTCGTTTTGCAGAAAATTGATTTAATTAAAAATTTCCGCTATTAAGCATTCAAGTTTAATTGCACAAGCTACATATTAGTCATCGTTAATAGTGACCCAGTTAATGCAAATCTATTCAATCCACGTCAACCGCGCCCCGGCGTTCGTTTTCAATCCTTTTGGACATGTTGGATTCATTACGAACATTGTTAAGCGCAATGTACGAACAATCTCAATAGGTAAGGCCTCATTACTGCGAACACGATCGTTCAATCAAGCGAACGATTGTTAGGAGATCTATAGCTACGCTCCGCTTCGCACAATATTATTCAAACAGATATTGCCTTTAATATGACTGACATTGAGACTAAAAATGCATATTTTCACCAGTTATGATAAACCCTCAAATTCCTGTGTTTATTAATATCGACAATCAATTCGCTTGTCTAAAGTGGCATGGAAAACATCGTATTATTCGTATCGTATCGTTGATAAAAAGGAAACGAGACCGATTTGTTGTGGTTTCTTCTCAGAGCAGTAATTAAGACATCAAACCGCTTTTTAATGTCATGCATTGGAAATTATATGGATAAATGACTTAACTTCACAATTACTTAGTGCTTGAAAACCCTACTTGTATAAATACTTTTTGATTTCATTTTGCACTGTAATATTGTATTTCTAGCCTGGTAGATTTATTCTCCAAACCTTCTACACAAACTTCAAGGCGAACAAACTTCACAGTTTTATATTCCTACTATTAGTTGACACTACATGCAATACATCTCGTAAAAAAATTATACCGTTAACAAAATACTTTTTAATTCATTCTCTCCAATACTTATACTTGTAGCGGATGGCACTTGATGTTGTTATAGCTGCTGTGAAATATAATATTAATTAATAAGGTAAATCTATTTTGCAACGAGTTCTACAGTGCCATCTTTTGAAATTTTTATCTATAAGAACGGACCTGTATTGTCTGGAAAGCGTAACGAATACGAATTATACAATTTCGGACCGAGATAAGGGTGGTTTAGCTACCTCAAGCCGGTCAAGTTACCGATCTATTGATTATGCGACATCCGAGAGATATATTATGCATTCTTGAATATAAAACGCATAAACCAGAGTCAGAATCAATTACCAAGGCGGGTTGGCTCGTTCGGAACGCATCACGCATCGCCAATAGGTCGCAGTCTGGTAAACTGTTCTTATCTAGTGGTTAATGCAGGGAAAAACAATGGAACACCCAAATTAGGAAGACGCACTCTTAGTTGGTCTGATTGATGCTTCCTCCACTTATCTTTACCATTATTTCTGCTGCAAATGAATTTTGAGTGTTTGAGTGAGAATGAAGTGTTTTGAGTGCTGCAATTGAGAAATAGTTATTTACCTAATCAGGTTCCGAAAATAAACAAAAAATTTAATTAGTTCAATCATACTGACTCGCAGAAGAATGATTTGTATAAATTCTAGCTATTCCCATAGAAGTGTGGGGATACGTTATTTGTTAATTGTCAATCTAAACTATTATTGAGTCTGACTAAATAACATAAAAGAGATCATGAAAATCACAAGTCAATACACACACGCAGAAGGATTTTATAGTTAATCGTACTTACAATTAACCGATTGAAAATTTCCGCTCCCGTCTTCGCAACCACTGATCAGTCAAATACAGAAAGATGTGTTGTCTAATAACACAAACAAATAAATATCTTATACTTTTAAAATGTGTCCTTTCCGTACAGCGCACAACGATTCACGATGATAATATGCCAATTAAAGAAATTTATAACTCCACTAGTACTTCCGGAGATTAGCCTATTCAGGAAAACGTGTGCTTGTAACATTCTATATTTTATATACATATAGTTTTTTTTAAAAGAAAATAATTGACTTAGACAGTACAGCTAATAAAAAATGAAAATAACGATACAGGAAAGATTATCATGTCTTATTATTTTTGTTACGATAGAAAAAATATCCGTACCTACATAGTTAGACAAATATCTTTATTTGCTTTGCTACATTTCATTGTCCAAGTTTGAGCTATTTTATCATCTGAAAATTTGTATTTGCTTTTTAGTGAGACGTAATATGCCACTAATCATTATACAATAAAAATATTTCATACAATGTTTACAATTCTAGTTCTTTTGTGCAGAAGGTGCATACGTGTATCATTCGTTTAAAAAAACATAGCGATTACTTGCGTAATATGACAAGACTCCCAAGAATGTTTGCCGTAATGAACATTAAACTCCTACACGTAAAAAATAACACGGTAGCTCACGGTTGCACTCGTTTATAATTGGATCAACCTTCTCACCTACTAAACGTCTTAGTGTCACATCTGCCTATGTTAGGCTGTAACACTTATCTTTGTGTATATGTTTATAAATAAACCACTAGATACAAGATACCAATCTTGCAGATGTAGGTCGATTTACTTTACTTTACTTTTGAGTCATTCGCGAATATATTTCACCTATTATGTATACCTAATGTCGAATATATTGTCTAAAAATATTTTAAACAAAAGTATTCAATTTAATTTGTCTTGTTTCAGGAGGAAATCCAAACGCGCTTCCTCCACAACCCCAGCTGCTACCGCAACCGCAACCCCAACCTCAAGGCCTAATCGTCGAGACGGGGAACGGTGCCAGCGTGCTTCAGCTGCCTGCAACTACCCTTGAGCAAATAAGACATATTGCGGCCGATCCTGGCGCTTCTACTCTGCGTCTACCACCACCAGCCAGTGAGATCCCGGTAGGGGCCCGCGAATCTGACTTCGACCTTTGCTACGTGTGCAAACATTGCAAAGTAGCTTTCCCATCAGCCGCACCGTTGCAAAGTCATCAAACACGCTCATGCTACGCCGGCCGGGAAGCAGCACGCGGTGTAATACGAGTCGTACAGCCAGCTTTGGAATGCCGAACGTGTCCTGGAGAACGGTTCCGCACGTCGGTGGATTTCCGCCGGCATGCCGACACCGAGGGCCACCTTAGAAATCTCGTTCCGCCTCCACCACCGCCTGTACCAGAGCCCCTCTCGCACGAAATGGAAGACGTCGTCAACCAGATAACACTCCTAGCTGCCCGCGCCGCGCAGGATACCTCTACGAAGGATCCCAATGTCAGCTTTTGTGCGCCCGGAACCCGCTTTCCGCAACCCGGCGAGCTCCCGCTGGCCAGCGCCGGCCATTAATCCTAACTAAGAAATGTATAGTTACTACTACTAGAGCCCCACGCTCTCTTCGTTGTTCAACAACGCAACAGTTCACTATTAGCTCTTAATGCTTCTTTTCGTTGATGAGATTGCCGCGGAAGCGGCACTTTCTTAGTTACATACGTTTAAAGCTTGTAGTTGTGTAAGTGTAGGTTAATGGGGAGCCGGTCCTCGTTGCGAGTTTTTGTACGTGAGGCAAAGAGGCAGCCGCGCAGGGCGACCTGCGCGCCCGGCTCCCGCGTCGCCGCCGCGCACTGGGAGGCGGCGGCGGCGGCCAGCTCGGTCGCGTCTCGGCGCCGCACTTCATATCATACGTTAGACAGGTTTTATTATATACGTTTATCGTTGCGGTCGCGCGTACGCGTGGCCGAGCTGGCAGTCGATTCTTTACCATCGTCTCTCAGGTAAACAAGTTCCTATCTTTATGGCATATAATATTATCGATATTGATAATTACGATTTAATTATTGTTTAAAGCTATGTAATACATACATATAATCGTTCTAATTTTAGGCATAGTTACGTTCTCGTAAGAAGTTCCTGATGCATCGTAAATGTATGAAGATATATATACGTATATGATTTTTTTAAAGGTGAGGCGAAGTTAGGTAGGTATGTTAGGCAGTAGTGCGGTAGTCCTCTCGCGCGGGTCTTACGCTCGAAAAAACGTTTCCCCACAGAATTGAATTAAATGCGACCCTCCGCATTAGCCGCGCGTAACTTTCGCCGAAAGTGACGACGAGTACGATAGGTACTCGAACCGGAACCGGTGCCGAGATACGGATCGGAGACGTGGGAGGTGCGAGCGCTCGCACACTCGAGAGCCGCCCGTGGAGACGCGACGACACCGCGTAGGCTTATTGGTAACAGTTAATTATAATAATTATTATCGTAGCAAACTTTTCCAAAACGAACGAACTCGAAACTCGGGCTGCGCGCCAGCGCTCAGCCTACCTCGCATACAAGTGAGTTTATTTTGGAACTAAGTGTGATTCTTGAATTTTTATTGATATTGTAACGATTATTAGTAGTGGCGTAAGTGAGTCGAAAGGCGTGGAGGTACATGCGGTGGCGGCGCGGCGCGGCCCGACGCCCGCGTTTGCCCCTCTCGCATGTATATTCATTACTTTAGCGTGTGCGTGGAGTCCCTAATATTTTCGATGGCACAGATCACGTTATTAAAAATATTTTACATATTTACATTTTATCTAGTGGAGTGTAATACGATATTTATCTACGAGCGAATCCTACTACAACATTGAGTTTGTTTTTTTGTAATGTGCAATGTTTTATTCCACCGGTTGCCGGCGGTCCTTGTTATGCTATATGCAATGGGGCGTGCTTGCGCGCGATGCGTCTCCCTCCGATCGCTTTATAATTCTCCAGAGATTTGATATTACATCGACGTTCAAAACCTAACACAACTCTATCCATGACACATGTAGTGATCTTATAAATTTGGCGAAAAATGAAGTAGCCCTTGAAATTTTAGAAAAATTACGTTCGTTAATAGAAATGTTATGATAAAAGAAGATATAGAAAGCAAAGATCGTTAAGATACGTAAGCGTATGAAGCTAGCGACGCAATGCGCGCACGCTGCGTCTGCGACGCGACGGCGCGCGTTTATACGACATTATTTTTACGTTTTATGCGTTACTAAGATTATAGTGTATTTATTAAAGTGACCCCTATTGTTTGTTGAAACGTTCGCAAACTCCACCGCGTAACTTCGGGAGATATTTATTTAGTCGATTTGTAATCGGGAGTATACAGTACTCACTCGTAAGTTTGATTTAGCGTAGGTGGAAAGTCGGTAGCGATGTTGTGTCTCCGCGGACGACAGACCGCGGAATGAATCATGGTTCCTATGTATATTTCAATATTATCGCATCTAGAGTTTCACTATACTTTCCGAATACAAATTTTAATATTTAAGATTTATTCGGATGAGTCTGTTGTATCTGCTACTAGAGATGCCGCCACGGCCAAGTTGTTTGTTTAGTTATACAGGCTGTTTTAATTTGTTTTGACATTTTTGTATATCTGCACTTTTTATATTATTACTTATTAAACTTTTGTTATTATGAATTCATATTATGTCTTCATCATCCTCTAGATGTAATCGGTTACTATATAAGTTTTTATTGTAAAAGGTAGCACTCGCGTCTATCATAGTTCCTATACTGTAATGCTAAATTATTTTGAAGTCTTTCATAGTAAAAATGTACCGTTCCTATTGTATTGTGTGACAAAATTTTATGTGAACTGGAAATAGGCCAATAAATAAAAAATGTTTAATGCATATTATGTGTTGGTTTGATGCTTGTTTATTTTAATACTGTAAATTTCATTGAAAGTATTCAGCGCCTAGTATTGTTTAACGCGTGCGTAGGCTCGAGCTACGCGCCTACGCCGTCTGCCACCCGTAGCCGACAACAGATTACGAATACATTGTCAAGTGTAAATGGTAAAAATAAACTCAAAGTTAGTTTATCAGAATCTAGTGTTTTATTTTACAAATGCATCTTTCAGGCATCCAATTGAAAAATCATTTACCAACGTAGTTATAACAATAAACTGCTGATTATTACTGTTTAAACTGAACTCTCAATTCTATGACACAAAACAAATGTTGGATAAGAATTTTAAAACACAACGGTAGTTTCCCAGTAATATCCCAGAAATTAATTTATGATGAATATTTATTCCTTGGAATCCTGTTGACCTAGTGGCAATACGCGTGAATTCTTATTCACAGAGTCCATTTAAGTAGCCGTTTCTTCCCAGCGGATTCAACTTTCCGAACCGGTGGTAGTTTTGTTACCAACGGACAGATTACTGACGATTCAAAAGTGCTTTTTGAGCCAACTTGAATAAAGAATAATTTGATTTTGATTTCGAATACTTTGCAGGTACCACTAAGTTTCTCTTTTTGCAAAAAACATATGTTGGTTTCATCTCATCATTATATTTGTCGGTGAAAGTAAGAATCGTGAATAATCGTGCATATTCTGGGAATGGTTCTGGGGTAAATGTAACTTGCCAACCCGCATCGGATAAGATCATTGGGTCTAAGCTCCAAGGACCTCTCTCTTATGAGTAAGGACACATATTCGGCAGTGGAATGCTAATAAGCAGCTTTACCTTGTTTTAAAACATTATTAGCTTATACATATTTTAAAATTCAACTTTCTGATATTCTGTGGAGGAAAACATTGTGAGAAAATTTCCGAATATCTAAGATTAAAACCTTATCTTGTATGGAAGTGAAAGCCTTTTGTTTTTCACATGTAAATGCTTTACTTAGCCCGTTCAAAGAGTCGGGAGGGTAGGACTCGCTGACGGGTTGAATGCCTATTAAAACCCAGCGGTCCCTCTTTGTGTTAAAATGGGGCACTAGCGGCTTGCTTATGCAATCCTATATAGTGTCCCGGATGAGGCCGAATCCAGGTTCAAGGCTGTGGGAGGAGGCGTGTAAATGCGCGTCTTCTATCGTCAAACCTTCTTCAACAGGTAGCAAGGGCATCAGGCGTAACATAATAGAGTGGTAACCTAAGCTAAAGCTAAGTTATGCTAACCTTAAGAAAACTTAATAATTACACCAATCTTTATAAAACTTAACTTATTAGATTAATATAATGAAAACAAGTATTTTAGAAATTCTTAATTAATCTCTAAAAGTCCCTAATCTTGATAATTATTAGAAAGTATATTATGATAATGTACTGATGATTAATTGGTATGGACAATAACAAACTAATAACAGAATGGTACCCACTGGACCTCAGAAGAAACAGGTAGACAGTCTAAGATGTGAAAATAGCAGCTCCAACGTGGTCTCGAACAGCAAAGAACAGAACAGAGAGAGATTTTTAGAGGTGTGTTTTATCGGAAAACAAGTTGACATTAAATACAGGTTGCCGAGTAAGAAAAAGTTACTAATTTTTATAATTTTATTACGGATGGAACGTGTGAGTAGCAGCACGAAAGCGTGCAGCCGTTTTGTTTAATGGTAATTCGTTTGAAGGTAGTTTTAATATTTAGATATAACATGTGATATTTTAATGTGACACACGTTATTTAACGTTATTGTAATGCAATTGTTAGTTGTTAAGATTAAGGCGTTGAAACACACTCCCATTAATTATATTAATACGATTAGAGCGATGAATCACACATACACCCTTGACATAAATAAAAGAATCTATCAATCACAATGATTTATAAAACGTACTATAAATCTAAGGTTAGGGTACATCCACCCAGTAAATATATACCTTCTCTTATTCTATCGTATCAACAAATACTTGTTGATGAGAGTTTAAAATAAAATAATTAGATATTTTACATCATGATAAACTACGATCAGCACTATTAAGATACAGGTAAAGAAAGCTCAAGAAACAGCGCTTAATATAAATCTTATATAATTTAAGGGTAGATACAAAATAGGCCATTGAAAAGCTTCATAATTTATTACTTTAAGGTTTGTAAATATATGAAATTTTCACTCGGTTTACCTAACAAATACTTAAATACAAAATTCAAAGACCTCAATTTCAATAATGTTGTATGATAAGATATTAAGGTGACTATCTGGAAGATAAATAAAAAAATTAACAAAAAAAGAACCGCCTTCAAAATATCAGAATACGAAGAACTCTAAAAAAGAATATGCAATTATTTTTTACTTTTTAGAGCATATATTTGGAACAGATTGTGTTAATTAATCTTTTAAATTATTTTGTGATTTTTAGTGAATCTAAAGTAAACCATCAATTTGTCTGAATATAGGTACACCTAACCTAAAACGTGTTGCTCAGATGAGATAGCACCGTTTAAATGAAACAACTTTACAAAGTGAAATTTACATTGGTACACCGCCACACCCGGGATCGAACCAGCAACCTTATACGTTACAGGTCGATTATTTTGCCACACCGCTATCACCAGTCTTTAATATAGTAATCGAGGACAACACTAATATGCAAAAGTTCCCTTCGCCCTCCCCTTCCCGGCTACCACCGCTTTATACATAATAAACCTTATAAATATAGCAATGCAGCAATGAACGTAAGCTCATTCCTATTTGATTACCGACAGTTATATATTCTGCCATAAGCCGCACCCGTTCTGTAAGCCGTTGAGGAGTTCCATTGATCATCATATTTAACTACAACAATCACTTGATCATACCAATGTAACGGTAGGTGACTCGTATATCCGGAGATCTTATAAAAGATTCTGCCAAGTATCGTTAATTTGCTCCTAAGAATTAAACAGTCCCGTTACTTTGTCATGGATCCCATGATCAAAAACTAACCAAAGTATCATGAAACAACCCTTGAAGTATATTATTTCCAATAATACACGACTCATCGAAGTCGGTTGGCGTGATCTTAAGTTATTCGTCCATTTGTCGCGAACATGGTTAATGCAAATTTGAGACTTATCCGGTTTTCTCATGGATGCCATCATCAGAACTGGATTAAAAAAAAATGGGACCCTACGACGAGCACTATCTTTGATATTAAAAAAATCATCAAGATCGGTTCACCCAGTCGGAAGATATGACATGGTAACAAACATAAAACAAAATACAGACGAATTGATAACCTCCTCCTTTTTTTGAATTCGATTAAAAATATTCATATTCAAATTCAAAAACTCTATTCATGTAGGCTTTTACAGGCTGTTGAATCTTCAAATAAAGCTTTTTTCACACTTTATTTCTAATGTTAGACTGATGACAATATTAGAAAACCGCTTAGAATCTCAATTTAAGAGGGGTCTATCGCGCCCTGTTCTGAGAAAAACCCACAACAAACTATTTCGGGTGTCCTTTTTCAAGTGCATCATCATCAAATTTACTCATTTTATTGAAAATAGAGCAATTAATTCGCTCCCATGCTGTTTTAATGCCTCAGTATGCATTCAAACTATAGTACGATTTTTCAATTTTTTAATAATAGATATAAATTTTGTCACAAACGGAAACATACAAAACTAAAAAGTATGACAGTTTTTTATGTATACCTATAAAAGAACTTCATGTGCATAAAAATATTCTTACCTTCAAGTAAAACGTGGGTTGCACCTCAGAAAACATAACAATATAATTTCTTACCAATTCTGGAATGCTAAGTGGTGAGGAATGAGCTGTGGTCAACGTTATCTACTTATGGGGTGAGCGGTTGTCTGATCCAAGCATTGATGTCTCTCTATAAGGGTTCTAGTGCTGGTGTCATAAACGGAGCGTACACGGAGTGGTTTCCTGTCGAAAGAGATGTTCGACAGGGATGTGTTGCGTCACCATGGCTGTTCAACCTATTCATGGATAACTATTTGACAGATTTAAAAGAAAGTATGTATGGGTTAAGGGTTTAATGAATTACTCATCAAATGTTTACTGTACGCTGATGATCCAGTAACACTTGCGTCATCCGCTAATGAGCTACAGGAGATGGTAAATATTATGAATGAAGCTTCGAAAGGGAAAGGAATGACAGTGAATGTAAACAAAACGAAAGTTATGCTTTTTGAACGAGATGAATCTATGATGAATGGCAATATTTTGATAGATGGGGAACAAGTGGAAGAGGTGAAAGAATTTGTATACTTGGGATCTAAATTTACAAAAGATNATGGACATAGATCCCCAAAACCCGTCAGCAAGCAGAGACACCATAAACGACCTTTGGAGGTAGAAAGGCCAAAGGCCTATTTACCCTTTGTAAAGGGAGTGACGGACAGAATAGGCAGGCTACTGCGAAACGATTATAGCATCAAAACTGTCTTCACTCCCTTACAAAGGATTATAAACATGGTAAGATCTCCGAAGGATCGTTTACCGTATCAATGTCCGGGCGTTTACAAAATTGACTGCAGCTGTGGAAGCTCTTATATTGGGCAAACGAAGCGTTCCATAGCAACTCGTGTGTCAGAACACATAAATGCTGTCAAGCACAACGACATACAAAAATCTGCGATCGCGGAGCACATTTTGCAGCAGGGAACTCAACACTGGATAGAACTTCATAGCCCGAAAGTTCTTTCCACGGACCGCCATTATATGCCGAGATTAGTTCGCGAGGCCATTGAAATTAAAAAATATCCTAATTTCAATCGTGAAGATGGTTTTAAGCTGGCTGATACGTGGAATCCAGTGGTGAAGCTATGCCAAATGAACAAACGACGCAATTTTTCAAAATTAAAACGTGACGTTGTGAGTGTAGTATGCCGACAAATGGATGTGGGTGCCGTGAAAAATAAAAGAATCAGACGTAGGGTAGACAGATTCTGCCCTTGACAGCTTGACACAACCGACCACAGCAGTATCGTCGTGACCACGATCCATGCAACTGGGTCGAAATATCGGCAAAATTAAAAATTAAAAATCGCCATCGTGATATGTACCCGTTCAAATAGTCAATATCTTTATATTTCTGAAATGATAAAAAACTTAGGGTTAAGTCAAATGCACTAACATAAATTAAATAGATTAATATTATATTATTTTAAATCATCATTGTATTGTATAAAAATCTTTATGATATTAAAAAATATATTACGAAATATGTGTTGTGATTTCTTCGCTTAGAGGATTCTTTCCCACTCTGTTCTGAGAAATATCCACAATACAGTCAGTCGTGTATATTTTTTTATTGTTCAAATACAATACTAAAGCTTTTAATTTTAATAAGTAACGTCTTCAGAGAATTCAGATCAGAACAAATTGCTCTAGTTTGAATTTAAATATATTAACCTAATATGATATTGTAATGATGATTGTAAAAAATAAAATACAAAATACCCAACTGAGTTTATTGTGGGCTCTTCTCAGATCAGGGTGCGAAGAAACCCTCGTAACATGATTTTAATTCGTTGTTTAATACCATCTTTAGACGTACATTAGAATTAGTGTGTGGAAAAAATTATATTTGACGAGTCAAAAGTGCTGTAATAGGCCCACTTGAATGAAGTTATCTTGATTTGAATTGATTATAAAAAAAACGTGCAGTGAATCGTAAATTTTATGTGGCCTTCTAATAATTAGTATTTATAATAACTTTATTTTAACTTATATGGGGTGCAATCACATTTTTTCTAAAAATTATCAACGATTTTGTGACTATAAAACAATTTGAGTTAAAGATCTGTGTTTCTTTGTCATCATTTCTTCTGATAGACATCCACATTTTGATATATGACAATCAATGACTAGCACAACCCTGCTTTGTATCCAGTAACTGCCTGTGATCTGGCTAAAGATGTTTATCAATCTACAGTTCGATCACGTTAAGAATGCAGTGAATTATCATTGTGCGCCAGCCCAGCCTCGCCCCTGACCAATCAAATCTTTTCAAATAACAAGGTCAAGCTCACAGTGACCAGTTGAAGACGCACAATGATGACTCACTGCATTCCTAACGCGAACGAACTGTGGTGGAGGAATTTTCTTAGCTACCTGAAAAATAAATATTATCATTACATCTTTAAAGGATAATTTATTTACCAATAAATACAACATACGACTACGTACAATTTATAAAGACAATTCTTGAAGGATTTTTTTCTAAGTTAGATCGCACCATTTCACATCAAGAATTGTACCAGCTTTGTACTGAAAATTTAAGTAAATATTTTTATGCATATACGCAGGGAAAAAATATAACTGGCGGTCTTATAGCTTAGTAGCGCTTTCTAACAGACAACCTTAAAAATATTGTTATTATGGAAAGAGTTATATAGATACCAACATAAACAAATAACTACATACTAATACACATATAGATACATAGATAAATACTTTATTGTATACGCAACATTGAGAAAAATTACAGGAAAACTAAAACAATAGTGTAGGAACCACATCATATAAAGGCTGTTTTATTATATAAGAAATCTCTTTAGAGACAACCTTTGGGTAAAGGAAACTGTCAGTGAAAGTAAGCAGGTGGTGTAGTAATGAAAACAATAAAAAGTACTTTAAATGACTTTACAAAATACATAAATAAAAATATACATACAGATCAAAATATAACATATAATAATATTCAAACTAATTGTACTATGTAATTTCCTAAAAACAATTGTCGACGGCAGGGTGCATGGAAAAACTCATAAGAGTTTGTGTTTGTCCCCTTAAAATGAATATTGTATTTTTTTTGCTGACAGCTTAGCGCTTTACTGTGATCTCACCTGATGGTAAGTGACGAAACAATCTAAGATAGAAGTGCGCTAATCTGGCAAGAGGCGATATATCTACCTGATATGGTTCTACACAACATCGTACCGGAGCACAAATCTCTTTGTTTGGCGATACGTTTTTGGTGGTAACTGGCCACAGCCGAAGCCTCCCACCAGTCCAGACTTAGATAGATTAGAGAATTTTCTAAATTCGCCCTACAGGGGATCGAACCCGGGGCCTCTGTTAGCAAAGCGAGCAGTCGCACCACCAATAGTAACTAAAACGTAACTCTTTAAGAATGGTATACCTTTCATTCCTATTTCTATTTCTTGAGACGTTAATGTAAAAAAGTTTCAACCTATAAAATTATCTACTATCTAAGTGTGACTTTAGTGACATTTTTATTGACAGATTTCACCCGGATAATCATTTTAAAAACACATTTAAAGTACAGGATAGCGTAGAGTTTAGAGATACTCTATGTACAGTAAATAAAAAAGATATATTATGTAGCAGTATAAATTCTTTGTGAAGTCTGTTTACGGACGATAATAATTTTACCTGATATCATTATAATAAAACATTTATGAAAAAATATAATCTTACATTAACAGTAGCGCACGATAGGTGCGTCACAAACCGAACCCTTAGGCCGATCGCGCCTCTCTATCGCTTGTCCGTTCGGCTCAGGCGGAACGTGACAATGAGTCATGTTTTTTATGTATGCAGACGTTATTACTTCAAAACATAAGAAGGACACTTCAATCCCGGGGATCATTTCATATGATTCCGCTTACCAAGGTGTTATGTTTGTTGTATATTATTTTTTTTATTCATATTTAAACTACATAGTAAAAATAAAAAAAAATCGTAGTATTTTTATCAAAAAGGTTATTAGCATAGAAATTAGAGAATTGAAGGTTTTAGATCAAATTCAAATTGAACAAACTTTTTATCTAAACTTGTTGCAAATTTGACGTCCTCACTGGCGTAATATTATAATTACTCGCTTACTGGCAGGGTAAATTTAAGAATATGTACTTTCTATTTTATCTAAGTATGGACTGTTGAAAGGCTTCTGGCGTGGCTAAGTACCGCCCTATCAACATAGACGTGCCGCTATGCAAAAATTTGCATTATATACAATCGATAACAGGTAATATTAAGGTAAAATTGCAGTGAAGCAAACAAAACAAATCAAAATAAAAAAGTACTAAGAAGAATCAATTTAAGTGCTATTTGCATAACATATACTTATATGGAAAAGAAAATTCCAACATCAAAGCAAACTCGATTACGTACATGACTGTAAAATTAGCCATTCGTGAATAAACGTCAACATCAAGACATCTTCGGCGTTTCTCTAATCAGACACTGTTTGCACAAAAAGTTTAACCTTTAAATAAACGCAGACATTAGACAGAGATCGAAAGTTCAAATGTATCGTTTATTGAAGTCAAACTTCTTTAGGCGCATGAGGGTAAAGTTTTTACGGAATTCAATATTTTCAATATTTGACATTATTAATACGCGTGATTAGCGTCACGAAGATGTGCAGCGTTTTTTATGCTAATTCCTTTGAGGTTAGGTAGTTTTAATATTTACAAATAATATGTGGCATTTCAATTTGCCACTCGTCAATTCATAATTTAATATACAATTTTTCATAAAATATAAAATAAACATATTTCAAAATTCTCTTTTCGAAACTTTGAATTCAAAAATAAAATTTAATTAATAATTTCAAATATTGACAAAAAACATGTGGCGTTTATTTGAAATTCGTCATTTGAGATTTCAATAAATTATTTGTTTTCATTTTTGACACTTTTAATATTGTAATGACAATTAAATTCATTAAATTCCTAACATATCTTCCTTTTTCCCTCCCTCTAGGTCTCGGAAATCTAAAGTATATATAAACACGGCTTAAAAATTAGTTTACGAGAGAATTTTCACTTCTGACGTGTGTAATAAACTTTTAATTTTAATTTATTTTATAAACAGTTATTTTTTTTAGAGCAAAAAAATTGAGTGAATAGTTTATTATGATTTTAGTGAAATATTTTTTGATAAGCAAATTTTTATTACTAGTAATACAGCTTTACACAATAAAATATTGACAATTTAATGTTACTTCTCATATTTAGTTAAAATATAGAAACAGTCCAGTTTCTGTATTTTAATACCGTAAAAATGCATTCAATCTTTTAAATAGATTTATGAAATCATGTATAAACAAATGGATGGAATGTCAAATTTAGAAAATAGGTGTATTATAACTTGACTAAGCATAATATTTTTTTTAGTTTCCAAATAAATATACAGGCTTGATGGCAGCATTGTTTTCTCATCCATAATTATTTATTTAGTTTTACAACATGTGGCTTAAACTATTAGCCATTATTTTGATCTTAAGACAAATTTGTCTTCTGTTTGTACGTGCTACCCGTTCGATCGAACTGTCACACGGCCGGATGCAAAGGGGATCTCACTAAGTTATTGATTATATCGGAATAAGTCGCGGGGGTCGCCCCACCCTCTCGGGAGGTTTAGTTCGGCCACATTATTTTACATACATGAGACACACTTGCAGATTTCAAGTGTAGCCCCGGATTGTTGCGAATGCAGTTTCGCTTATAAAATACGGAAAGTTTATGTTCAGACAAAAGTTTTCCTTTTATCCATTGAAAATAACACATTCACACAATATTTTTACCCATGTTGTGATATGGTTGAGAACTTCATTCAAAATATTAGTATTGTTTTATGGTTCTTCTAATCTTTACTTAACGGTGGGTTTATCAATTTGGGTATGTTATTGTTGAAGTATTCTATCACTGTCTGGGCACATATCTATATATCACCGGTTGACTAAACTTTGAAAAAATAATTAAATAAAGTTCTTAATAATCTTCTTAGATCAGAGCGCGAAGGAACCCTCGTAACTTTAGATTGTAAGTCATCTTCATCTTAATGTTCATCTAAAGTCGCACATTTATGAAAAAACGACAATTGACAATTCAAATGTGCTGTCTAAATGAATGAATTTATTGTCAGTTTGTAATTAATTCGCTATTAAAAGCGATGTGAAGAGAAACACAGTAACTCATCACGACTTTTTCCAAATTATTCACGATGGACTATCGTAAAGTATAGTAAAGTATAGTAAAGTGACCCACTTGACGGTAAAATAGTGTATTAGCATCAAGTTTATGTACGATTTAAAATTTGTCCAAGATAAGTGTGAAGTATTTGTAGGAATTGAATAATGTGCCTTTATAAAAGGTTATTTGTTTAGCTACGCACAATATTGACGGGCTCAATTCGAAAACAAAGAACAATCAAATACGCAAATCGGGAACCGAAGGCCGATGAGGAGACAAGAGGGCGGGTCGGGAGTAACAACCCTTCACGCATTTACGCCAAATTCTTAACGCGCGATTTAAAAAAAGAAAACTGACGCGTGCATGCGAACGGATTTGTAATAAGGACCGACTCTCACACAGCGTTAGCCTTTCTCAAATAAATAAATCTCTTTACTAGTTTGACGACTGCCTCATTGGTCTAGTGGTCAACTTGTTTGGCTACAGCTTATCCTGGGTTCGAATCCCAGGTGAGGCAAATTCATAAACCGATATTGAGTTTTCTGTTTAAAAATTCTCATAAGATGGGAAGCGGGCTGTGTGCTCTATCCCGATGCATCGAGAGCACATTAAGCCGTCGGTCCTGTTCCAGATCTCTCTCTAGTCGTGTCGGGTTTCCGTCATATCGGATCATTTGAGTGAAAGAATAAAGTTTAACGATGCTTGGTCTTTTGATCACCTTGTTCGGCTAACAGACATGGATTAGAGTCCCGGATCAGGCCAGTTCATTGTCAAAAGTTGAAATTGAGTTTTACGTTAAAAAAATCTGTATTTGTCCTAAGTTGGGAAACGGGCGGTGTGCCCTATCCCCGTAACTCGAGAGCACATTAAGCCATCGGTCCTTCTCCAGATCTCTCTCTGGTCGTGTCGAATTGCCGTCTCATCAGATATGAGAGAGAAAGAATAGAAAATGCATTTGTGTTAGTTTTGTGTGTGCATACATTTTTCTACAATACCTTTTTTTGTCACTGGGTAATGCTTTTACGCACCCCGGAAGAAGAACAAATCCTTCCAATCTGGATCGTGGGACTCGATGTGTAACCAGAATACCCACTAAAACCCAACGTATCCCATTATTCTTGGATGAAATCACCAGTGGGTTCCCTTTCGCATTACACTCTAGTGACTCGGCTGATGCCATCTATGAAAATCTACAGTTTACTCTGGAAAATAGTGGGGCGCGTACCTGCGCATATTGCCAATCAGCCTCCTTCGCCGGAGAGGGTATTAGCCGCATTCTCACTTTTCCTCTCATTTGTCTCCTTACCAAGGAACTAGCATAGTATCTATGCTCTAAAATGCATCTCTCCTAAGAGTGAGAAGGCCTGTGCCCAGCAGTGCGATATTAAAGAGCCGCTACTTACCTTACCTTACTAATTTAAAGACTTCCCTGGCGCAATAGTGCGGGCGCTCGTTTTGCTAGTTGAAATCCCGGGTGCGCAAAGCAAATTTAGATAATTGTATTTTCTTTTATTTTATGATTTTTCAGTTAATTTTACACAAAAACTAAAAGAATGCCTTTTTTGAAATAAAATCATATGATAATTATAATAGTTATAACATTTTTTTCGGTACTAAAAACATTTTTATTTCGTCCAAGTATGATAAAAGTTTTCAAAATTTTAAACTTTAAGTTTAAAAACTTCTTCATTTGGAGCCGAGTAGTAGGAGAGAGCCGAATCCATTCCCATTTAGTCTTGTTGTTATGCAGAAAATAACCTCACTGTCATTTAAAAAATTATAGTGCGTGCGTACAAAGTACACATGTCAGAAGTGAAACTTCTTTGGCAAACTAATTTTAAAGTCTCGTTTATATTTACTCTTATCTAAAACTTTACATTTCTGCAACGTAGAGGGAATTTAAGTCATTAAAATATTTAATGTCGAAAATTAATACAAATAATATAATGTCACGAGGTTTTTGTCAATATTACAAATTAATAAATAAATTTTATATATTTATTCAAACTTTATTGCACACAAACCAAGAAAAATACAAATTGAAC
This sequence comes from Elymnias hypermnestra, assembly GCA_015832385.1. Lineage (NCBI taxonomy): Eukaryota > Metazoa > Arthropoda > Insecta > Lepidoptera > Nymphalidae > Elymnias > Elymnias hypermnestra. The sequence continues at coordinate 991,668 of JACTOM010000031.1, forward strand.
TTTCTTAAAGAGTAAGTTGCTTAATTAAGTGCGCAAAGGCGGTCTTATCACTAAAACGATCTCTTCCAGACAACCCTTTGTGAGAGGAATAGTAGACAGGAGCGGGAGGTGCAAGCAAGACAAAAAACGAATGAACTTGATTTATGATAGTTATATACTATTTAAACAATACATATAATAATTAAACATGTAGATTAATAATGAACATGTAATACATACATATCCATATACAAACACATACACACATACATGTATATATAAACTATGCGAACCTAAACAACTACGTGTCAGACCTCGGCAGATTTTGAGCAGATAAATTTTGTTTTTGAATTGAAAGTTTCTAAAAGAGAATTTATGCAATATTTTATATAGTATATTAAATTATTAAATGACGTATGGCAAATTAAAATGCCAAATGTTATTTTTATATATTAATATCTACCCAACCTTTAAATTAATTGGTATGAAAGACAAGGCTGCACATCTTCGTGACGCTAATCACGCGTCTCATCTGTAAAAGCTTTACCCTCATGCGCTTTAAGAAGTTTCACTTTAAAACCAAACAATCAAACATATTTGAAGTGACGGCCAAGCTGGCGCAGTGGTTTGGGTACTCGCCTTGCTAGCAAAGTTTGCCCTAACGGTCACCGAAGCCGGGGTTCGATCCCGGTAAGGCGATGTTAGAAAATTGTATTTTCTTATTTTTCTGAGCCTACTCTGATGGGAGGCGTCGGCCGTGGCTAGTTACCACCCTACCAGCTAAGACGTAGCGCCAAAACAAAGATATTAGTGTTCCGGTTTGATGCTGTGTAGAAACCGTAAGGGGTATATCGCCTCTTACACTGAGGTTACCATCAGGTGAGATCGCAGTCAAGCGCTAAACTGTCAGCAATAAAAAACGTACCTTATGATATCTGGATTCGAATGACGAGATACTTGTTACAAGTTAGTAAACACAAAAAAACCAGTCGTAAAAACGCCCATCGTAGTCTTGTTCTAATTCAAAATGTCCCGAACCGCGCACCGAACCGATAACTCCCGTTATAACGATGGGGAGAGAATTTTAATGTGCCACCATTTTGGCGCAATGCTCAAATTTTACGAGCAAAGAGTCATTATGAGGGAAATTATTGGCGCTCTGATTGCTTTAGCTGTGATAAAAATTCTCAAGTTGGCAATAAGGTGGAACTAATTCCAAGTTGGATTGAAATTGACCTTATCTAATGGTTTTGTTCATAACAAAGTTAAATAGCTTTAAGGTATCTAATAAAATAGATCGTGTCTTTATAGCCTATAATCTAAACAGTTAAAATTTATATAAATACTTAATTGACTAGCTAAACCCATGCTTCACTATGGCTTAACATAACATTAATTGCATGATAGTATTTTAACTTTTGTATATGAAAATGAGAATTTAAAAAACAGTTGTCTGTATTACATCTTACCTCCGGTAACAATAGAAATATAGTCAAATTTTATTAGATATTTTTAGGTTGATATTAGAAATGATTTTTTCAATTTCACTCCAAAAATACTTCCATTGCAGATACCTGATGTTATGTGTAAAATAGTCTACAATCAAACATTTTCCTTCGTATCTTCTTCAACACACTTGAAACTGGCGAGATGATCTCTGCTCAGTTGTCATACCTCAAAGTCATTTAAAAAAAAGAAGAAGAAAACAGATTACTTGTCTTTCTATTCTTTCCGTTAAAATTGTTCAAGACTAAAATTTAGAGCAAGTCTCTTCTTTTACAATTTATACAATATGTTACATGTGTAAAATTAACTTTATCTTGCCCACCTTTTCACCACTTAATCATTAAATCAATTTAAAATTGGGTAACCTAAAAATAAAACGTGTCGAGATGATAGAAATATCACGCAACGCAACTAAGTAACACGTTCCCTGCGCCATCATCTTCAAAGAACTTTCAGCTGGTGCTTAGGAGACCTAAAAGATCTCGTAACTAACCTACCCTTTATTGCGTTAGGGATCTAATTAGTCTCCTAAAAATACAGTTGTCAAGTTTACAATAGATATGTCCCCTAACGCAAGAAAGGAAAATAATTATACTAGTGTGCGTTTTTCACTATCTTTTTTATGTCCTTGAATTGACTTTCAAGTGGGAAGCAAAAATGTATATTTGTCATAATCATACTAAAAGAACTTTCCACGTTGGAGCCTCCCACAAGTAATAAAACAACAAAATTATAGTCAGCGCACAATACGAAAGTCATGCACTAAATCTGATAGACCTCGTAATGCAGCGAACGTGTTAAAACGTAGCACTACATCTCTCTAAAAAGTACAGTAAATAATTAAATATGTAAAAATATATTCAAGAAAATGTATACATATTTATATGTGAACTCCGGTATGAAATTGAAAGAATACAATCATTATGAAAATAGTTTTAAAGTTCCCGTCTAAAGGCGCCGCACGATAACACAATATAAACTCAGCTACCAGCAAAGATATATTACTATTCAACTTACTTAAAACTCAAAGTCCATCAAAAGTTTCGAACAAAGCTCAAAAGTTAAAAGAAAATACCCGAGTCAGGTGGAGTCTGGTGAGCAGACAAAGTTTCCGAGTGATTAATGAGAGATGCTGTTTCTCAGCATTCTGAATGAGGATTAAAGTATTAACGAATAGTGAGGTGGGTAACTTCAACAAAAATTTACATACTTTTAAATATTTAAGCTTTCGTTTCTATTCAAGTTTATTTGATTATTGTTTTAAGTTCACTGTTAGCTTAATTTATATTAAAATCAAAATATTATGTAATCAAGTAAGCTTATGCCTAAAGAAATAGAAAGAGCTTGTATACTATAAACTTATAGTTCGAGATCGTTCGTTGGTAATAAATCTACTGTCGGTTTAGACTTTACAACTGTCGGTTTAGACTTTACAACTAGGGTAAAGATGGTAGGTACAAAGCAAAAAAAAGTGGTTTTATTTGTAATGTGAAAAATAATTTTTCACTTATATCAAAATTCAACCCTTAAAAACTCAATAGACGTTAACAATTTTGAACTACCTAATTAAATTTTAATTTTAATAATAATAATATAAACAAAATGTCTCAGAATCCTACAGAGCGTGCTCGTCTTCTTGCTTTTTCGACTAGGAAATCAGGTTTTTGGTTGAAGGTTCTTCCATCGACTTATTTAGGGACGTTGTTCGTTCGTGTTTACGTTTAGGTTTGCCATTGGTTCATCGTCATTGCTGTCCTTGTGGAGTCCAAGTCGACCGCTTAGGACACCACGGTCTATCTTGTCAACGCAGCGCCGGTCGCCTTTCAAGACTTGCAGCGATGAATGGTATTATTCGTAGAACTCTTGCCACTGCTATCTAACCGGCTCAATTAGAGTGTTGATACCTTCAAATTTAAAATTATCTTCAACATTGCCTGGTATTGAGGTGACTGACGGCGAAATTAAAACTACAAAAATATGGATCTATTTACTTTCACATATTTCTGCCATTTGGCGTGGAAACTATGGGACCGTGGGGATCTGAAGCAAAAATATTTTTTAAACATTTATCTAAGCGGTTATTGGATCCCACAAATGACCCCATTCCGAAATGGCAATGTTGCATTTTAGGAGCACACTTATTATTTGATTTAATTAATTATATTTATAATTTTTTCTGATCTTTTTAATGATGGATGGCAATATTTTGATAGATGGTGAACAAGTTGAAGAGGTGAAAGAATTTGTATACTTGGGATCTAAATTTACAAAAGATGGAACATGTGAAAGTGATATTGAAAGGAGAGTGAATGCAGGGAATATGGTAAATGGTGCTCTATACGCCTTTATGAATAGCCAGATGGTGTCTCAAAGGGCTAGACTGGCAGTGCATGCTGGAGTGTTGGTGCCAACACTTATGTATGGTAGTGAAAGTTGGGTATGGCAGAAGAATCACAAAAGTAAAATAAATGCGGTAGAGATGAGAGCGTTGAGAAGCATGAGTGGATTAAAACTGAGTGACAGAGTAAGAAATAGTGTGATAAGAGAACGTTGTGGTATAAAAGAAGACGTAGTGACTAAAATTGAGAAAGGTATGCTTAGATGGTTTGGGCATGTAGAGAGAATGAATGAAAGGAGACTGACAAAAAGGATTTATGAGTCAAGAGTGAATGCGAAAGTTGGAAGGGGAAGACCAAGGCGAACGTTCCTGGACCAAATCCAGGACATTTTAAATAACGGCCAGGTCAAGAGTACTCTAAACCGACGAACTTGTATGAAAGGTTTAATGAGATTGAAAGAAGCGAAGGAGATATGCAAGGATCGTGGCAAGTGGAAGGATGTTGTCTCTGCCTACCCCTATGGGAATGAGGCGTGATGCTATGTATGTATGTATGTATTTTTTCTTTCATCGTCGTATGATGTAATATGCATTCGTAGTTTTATTTAGTTTATAATTTTGCTGGTGAAATAAATCTATCCTTCATCCGTTATTAACTAAAAAAAAAATTACAACCCGATAACACTTCGCTGTGCATCAGTGTAGTATTACATGTACTCTTAAATATTTTAGTTTTTGAATCAATGTTCAAGTAATTTGATTATCAAGACATAATAAACAATTAAAATGAAGTACTACAGATAGGTTAGAAGTTACAAAAATAAATTCAATGCAATATTTCGCTTGAAACCCACCCTCAGTGTACGAAGGGGTTATGCATTTGTGTGTATCTCCAAACAGTATCGAATCTGCTGACCCCAGTCCCTTGTGAGATTCCGAGCGTGTTTATTCAACTCTCCTGAAACATCTGAATCGTGTAATAATTTCTTTTAGTAATAAATATATTTTTTTGCTAAGTTAATTTCAAAATGCGGTGACAGTTACAAAAATATGTGTATATTAGCACATACTAGATCGCCTTGTAATAGTATCACCCAACTCGTCAGTTATACGCTTAGAAGTCCCGTTAATCTGACTGGTAGGTCCAAAATTTAACGCACTCGTAGAAACTTTGAGCTGTGTTATATAAATGCTAAAGAGAGGAATCGCTTTGCTGAATTTGATAGCAATCAGACGTATTATTGCTGATGTCGTTTTCATTTCCGCATAGGTATATATAAAAGAATATCTTTGCTCATTCATCAAATTCATGTTAAGTAACGTAAGTAGCAGAAAACGTTCAACTGCAGCGTAAAGGCCACTTCACTCGAAAGATGCTTATAGAGAGTATATATTATATTGGTGCGTGTCCACCAAGCTGCTCCACGGCGGGTTGGCAAACTACACGTACCCCAAATTCAAACCCAGGATGTTCTCATCGAAATCACAGTAGTAGATTCGATGGAACAATCAAGCACTTAAGCTTCATTTTTATGAAGAGAAACTTAACGGCGAATGTCCAGGATAGGAACCCGTGATTTCTCTTACCGAGAAACCACGGGTCTTATCACTAGGTTATCATGGCTTCATGGCTTTCATAGAGAGAGAGAGAAAATACAGTTTATTGTAAACCACAAACAATACATGAAATAGATTCAATAACTTAATCATAGGGTACAAGAAGGCGGCCTTACCGCTAAGTAGCGATTTCTGCCAGGCAACCTTAGGGTTAAGGAAATTTTGATACGAAAATGGTGTATAATATAGATATATACAAAAATACAAATTATAATAAATAAATACTAATATATATATATATAGTCGTTTAAGTGGAGAGGGTGAGATAATGTACTTTGACGAGGTTTCTAAATATATTCAAAGCTTTAGCTTCTCTGATCGTCAGTGGTAGCTCGCTCCATAATTTAACCCCCTGTACTGCAAAGGATTGCCCAAAGACCATATTTTTTTGAGAAATAATATTTAGTTTAATACTCCGGGATGGACTTAAACATTTATTTTATTATAAACAATAACATTCATGTATTATAAAAGCTGTGTTTTACTACCACGCGACAGTAGTAAAAACTTCATCAAAGCGAGATTAAAAATAGGAAATAAAACAAATTTTAATATATATATACATATAAATAGATATGAGAGTTATACACTAATTAAATGCCATGGGACTACGTAATAAAACAGATAATGCAAGATAAATAACTTACATATTAGACGCGCCCTTTCCAAAGGGCTGTATCCGTGTGTAGATACAAATTGTGCTGTGTTTATCTGACCCCAGCAGTCGCTGCGTGTATTTATCCACAACCCTTGCTTACGATTGACTTTGTTATTTGTGACTCTATCTCAGCTTCCGATCATGGTTTTATATTACTCTCAACGTGTATTTTCTTTGAACTAAGGTTTTTTATCCATATACATAATCCTTTTGACTTTTAGTTTACACAACGTAATAGAGTGAAAAACTTAATGGCTATTACGACTTTCGTAGCAGAGTGATATACCAGATTTTTGATGTGCAAACGGTTTTTATGCCTGACAAGGATAGTACTTGACTGTAATCTTACTGGATGTCAGTGATGATACAGTTTTCGATGGCAGCGCGCTATGAAGTAATTTATGAATAACCTACCTAGTAATAAAGTAATTTAGCACACCTCACACAGCATCATATCAGCAGTAGTAGTGTGGTGACTAGCCACATCCGAAGCTTACCACCAGTCCAGGCTCAGACACAAATTCAAAAATGAAATTTCCTATATTTATCGAGGTCACCGCTGAAAACCTGATTCCCAAATTCCTGTAACACATTTTTCTGCGACAACTTTGATTGTGTTGTTTTATAGCATATCTTTATAATCTTTTTAGTTGAAATTAAGTATGATGAAAGAAGTAAAAGGTTATTTCATTATTTTATATATTTATCCAGCCGAAAATCACACCTAGGACCTCTGATAACAAAAGGAGTAATCACACCTTTCCGCCAGCGGGACCATCAAAGCTTGTTTAAGTTCGCTGTGCACTTTATTTAGTAGATATGATTAATGCCCGAAAGATTAACTAGTCTCGTAGTAGCTCGTCAGAATTTGTGATATCTTAATATGAATATTAAATTCGAATTTGTAAAATTAATAAGAAATTAATCATTCAAAATCAAATTCTATATTTTATTATTCTAAGCTATTTATAACACCATGACAAACACGGCTCTCGAAATTTATTTATCGTCATAAATATAATTAGCTGAATCCGCGACTTTGTCTGCATGGAATGTTATTTGGGTAGCATTTTCATTCATTTAGGCAAATATTTTTACAAATAAGACCCCCGCACCTCCTCTTGCTGGTAGAATTTCGTAAAATCCGTTCTTAGCTGACCTCTACTCGGCAAAAGGAATATTCCTACCAAATTTGAAGTCTTTACGCCTAATGGTTCCAGAAATATTGAGATGAGCCAATGGATACATTGATATCTCATATATCAAATTATTTTATAAATAAGAAACATACCCACACAGGCATTTAAGGGTGGAATTTTCTAAAATTTACTTTTGATAGGTTCCTTTATGTCAAAAAAAGCAAGTCTGAGCAAGTTGTACATACCATAAAATATATAGTTTGTAAATGTTTATTAATGTGAAATTTTTGAGTTTTTAATTAACACCTCCGCTTGTTAAAAGAAATTTGATAGAAAACTCGAAAAATCGTATTATAATTTGCAAGAGTACTTAGACGATAGCAACGCCTGTGAGTGATCGAATAGCTCTAATTTTAATTAAAATATAGTAAACTAATATGATATTGTAATGATGATGGTAATAAAAAAAAATACCCGACTGAGTTTGTTGTGGGTTCTTCTCGGATCAGGGCGCGAAGGAACCCTCGTAACTTTAGATTTTAAGCCGTTCTTGAGTTCCATCATCAGACGTAGATTAGAATAAGAGTATGGAAAAAAAATATAATTTGACGATTCAAAAGTGCTGTAATATGCCTACTTGAATAAAGATATTTTGATTTGAATTGATTTGATTTGCTTACTGGTAAAATTTCGTAAAATCCGATCTTAGCTGACCTCTACTCGGAAAAAAGAATATTTCTACCAAATTTCAAGTCTCTAAGTATGATTGTAATTCGATTTTTAATGTTATCATCAGTCATACATTTCAATATTATATGAAAAAAACTATATTTGCGTAACTAAACTGTAGTCGAACATGTTAACCACTAGACCAATAAGGCAGCAGGCAGGCTTTTTATTTACCACTTCCAAAACAATGATGCAATGAAATGTATTGCTAATACAGTCAGACATGCACTCAGATAACAATACACAAATGAAATGCTATCATGTTGCGAACTAAACAGGCCTCGCTTGGATTTATGGCTGCAATTCCAAAAGAAAACGACTAGGTGTTATCGAGTTAGTATTGACACTTTAATGCCATTGTTTGATTTAGAGGGCTCATTACAACGCGGGAACGGCGCTCGTGAGGTGCGAATCCGACCTTACCGGCTCTCTTGATAATTCTATTCGTAATTTCTCATTGCTATCCTTTCAACATCATTTGATACAATATTCCATAAGTAATTATATATACTGAATTGGTCAGCTTGTTCGGTTACAGAAATGAGGTCCGGGGTTCCCTGGATCGAAAGAGTTTAAAAACCCATATTGAGTTTTCTGTTAAGAAATTCTCAGTATTTGCCCGAAGTTGAAAAGGTGGCAATGTGCTCTTCCGTGCTTCTGAGAGCAAGTTAATCCGTTGGTCCTAGGCCTGATCTCTCTCCGGTCGTTTCGGGTTGACGTGCCATCAGGTTTATAAGAGTGATTAGAAAGTGCACTTTTTTAGAATACACACTAGTGTCCTATCCCTGCCAACCCGCAGTGGAGCAGCGTGGAGGGTCCAAGGTCCAAAAACCCTATGTGGCTAATAGTAGGACCTTAATGGGCTTCTACTTACCATACCTTACCTTATACATATATATAGAGACATAGAGAGGTGGAAGAATAGTGACACAGTTCCAAAAGCTTATTATTGATGATAGACGCGCGCTTTATTATAATAACTTAATAATTCAACCACCAGAATAAGAAAACAAAATAACATGCTAATTAAAGAATATAAAAACGTTGATAGTGACCTTTTCCTGCTTTGATATGTATTTTATCTTGTGATAAAAGTGACGCTGTGGAAACGTTGTATGTCATAAGATCATTGGTTAAAAGGTTTGTTTAATTTTCAAATAGCTCTCCTGGAAAATTGGCTTGTTGAAGACCTCACTGACGTAATAGTGCAAGTATCCATTTCGTTAGCAAGTGTTCTCAGTTTAATTACCAGCGTGGCGTATTTTGGACTCTATTTCTAATTTCCCTAGGGATGGACTGCTGGAAGTCTCCGATTGTATTCCGCTAAAATGACGAGTATCAGTTATCATCTTAAACTATATCATCAGGAAAAATCACAGTCAAGTGCTAAACTGTCAATCAAAAAAGGTAAAGAAAACTGAACTTTACAACTGCTAATTATAATCGAGTTATATAACTATACTTTATAAGATCAAAAGATATGAAGGTAACGCGCTCTGTAATAATAACAGAAAATTTTGCGCTTCGGGACAATACGATATAAAATTATCTGTTAGATCCAATAATCGCACGGAACAGTCGGGACTTAATGCCGGCCAATCATTAGCTACAAGGGATAACGGGCCGACGGCCAGTCGGACCATTAAAGGTGAGCGCAGGTTAGCAGACCAGGCGCAAGCAAGTTTTCTTGAGTACGCTTATAGCACGACTATTTGTATGCACACTATATCAAGTTTTTACATATGACAGAGAAGGAACTTCCCGATGATCTAGCTGACCTCACTTTGTACCAAAATACAGTTTGAGTGATCGGGATTTACTTGTTCCAAATAAAATAACACAGTCCTCCTAATAGAAGCGAAATGTCAGACAACTGGGCGGTCAATTCGCTATATATGTATAAAAGCTATGGTAAAGAATAATCACGTTTCAATTCACATCGCACAAGAGCCATTCCCACGTTATAATGATCCCTCTAAATCAAATAATAACATTAATGTGTCAATGATAAATCGATACTAATATTGTATTCAGACTACTTGGCTAGTCTGATCAATTAAAAACTACCACGCGTAATTCAGCCACAGCAATAAACTAAACGAAATCACAATCAAATCTTATTTAACATGGTTCAGATCATAAATAACTCTCTTCAACACCTGCGTCTTCCATTCCTAGTCTTCTATCTTTCACTCTCTACATAAAGCACAACAATGTGAGAAATTTGTACGACATGCTACACTTTTACGTTTGTATTAAATAAAAAAGGGAGAACTGATTTGCCATTTTATCAAGGAGAATAAAAGGCTGTCAACCAAAATTTTAACAATTCAATCGTACTCTTTAAATGAATCCATGTCTTAAATGCATATTATCCTTAAAAGTAAATTTCCACCGTGTAGAACTAACTCATTAAACTCTGACATCTTTAAAGGTATTTCGTGACCTTTTAATAGAAGGCGATGTACAATTTGGCATAAAAAATTGAAGTAATAAATACTTTGCATATTTTTGAAAAAACTTTATAAATATTAAATGGGATTAACTACAAGTTTAAAAAAATATGTGAACTCGAATAGACGAAGACAAAATATTTTATTAACGAGTGAAAATTTAAACAAGATTTATCTAGAAAGAATACCTTATTGTCTGTGTGTAGAGTATCTGTACCTTACATCTAATTCAATAAATAAATGCATTTTTTACAATATGACTATAAATGAAAAATCTATAGTGTCAACAATCAAGTATGTCCGCGTCTTAACTTTAAGCCAGCGGAAGATGGCCCGTGACCAAACGTCAATGCAACCGCAGATGTTTACAACATTCTGCAATGAATCCCCCAGGCAAGAGGTGATCCAGACAAAGGAATGACTTCATTGTAAGTTTGGATGGCTTCAGCAAAAATTTTATTACAATACCCAGAATATGTTTGCGTAATTAAGCTTTAATGCCTCACAAAATTTATTACAGGAACTGCTTATACAATAGAATTTTACCGAATCACAAACAAATCGAAGCTTGTGCTGCAATAGCAGCCTTCGGTGATAGTGTCTCAAATTTGTACTTAAAAGTAACAAAGTAGTAGTCCATTAGCGTCCACTTCTGGGCACAGGCCTCCTCACTCATGTGAGAGAAGGTTTTTAGAGCATAGACCCATCACACTGCTGCACTGCGGATTGGCAGGCATAGTACATAAGTGCACTCTCCATTCCTTCAGTCTCATACTCCGATGTGACGGCAATCCGACACGACCGGAGAGAGATCAGGCGCAGGACCTACGGCTTGGCGTGTACTACGAGGCACGGGGGTGGACCATACCACCAATTTTCCCCAACTTCGGACAAATATTGAGAAAATCTTAATAGAAAATTCAATATCGATTTCTAATTGGCCAGACCCTGGACTCGGGGTTCGAGTACCTCATATCTGTAGTCGAACATGCTAATCACTAGACCAATGAGGCAGTAATTTTTACTTACTACAAAAATATAGACATCCAGAAACACTAATAAATTTAAATAATTACTAACTAGTAAAATAACTCTCTTAGTTCTTGACCTTTTTTTCCAAAATCTTAGATTTTAATGAATACCACGATTATTTATGTCGATCGAATGGTTTTGTAATTTGTGTAAAAAAATTGTATTTTCCAATATTCTAAGGTTTAAGGTCTGTACGGATAACTTCTGCTGCGGCTACCACTCTACCAAAAATTTCATACAAACGCACAAAGAAATTGCGTGCTCTATAAAGCTCCTCCATATAACTCGGTTACGCTATATTTAAGACATCTATCAACCTAGGTCATCGTTTATCGTAAATTATATATTTGTTTTATAAAACATGATGCTTAAAAATTATCATTAATACAAAAGGTAGATACAGAAACAGTATAATAGGTACAATGTTAAAAAAATATCTTTGAAACACCGTCTTACAAATTTAAGATTATATACTTTATTCTTTATACGTATGAGCCTTCCATATTTTGTGTTATATTACCTTCTTAGGTTGTGTATCATCTCTTAACGTAAGTGAGATTGCAATCAAACCCTATCTTGTCTACAATAACAAATATATGGGTCGAGGAAGTGTAAAATCTGTTTATAATTAAAATAATTCGGGCAAGCGTCGACTAAAGAGGCCGAGGCGCACTATCATTAGCACGGAAAAGCGATCAGTTATTTGCGGCCGAATGAGCCGTGTTGGTTTACAGCATCCCCCGAAGGAGATGCATTCCACCGGCTCACGAACTCACGACTGCACAACAATAATTACCCGTGGGTGTACGCCATTATACTTCGCGAGCGATTATTATCAATCGTTGCTAGTGAACGGTCACCGCTTAGAACCTGGTGTAATAGGATGAATTATCGAACCACGGACTGGGGATGCAAAACAGGTTATACGATAATTACATGAAATAAATCTAAATAACACTTGGGAAATATCTAAATTATTTTTCTAGCTTTGTTTTTAATTTCTGACAAATCAGCGCTTGACTGTGATCTATCCTGATGGTTAGTCATGATACATTCGAAGATAATTGAGCGCTAACCTGAGAAGCAGTAACCATTACCTATGTTAAGTAATGTTTTTGTTTATTACTGGTGTCTTTTCTTTTTTTTTTCGCTGGGAAATGCATTTGCGCCCCCCTGCCACGAGGCAGGGAGTGTGGAACTCACCGGCAAGGCCAGAATACCCACTAAAACCCAACGACACCCTCCTCACCCTGAGTTGGGAGTGTCAGAGGCTCCCTTGCACATTCACCCTGACACTCCCGGATGAAATCGACTGAGGTAGTTCAAGGAGAAGACAAGAGGCGCTCGTAAAGACGCCCGGTATACTTGGCAGTGAGATATCAGCTCCGATGAGGGACACCAGAGGATGTCACTGTGGTCCCCAAGCCAGACATTCTGTTATTTCCAATCCAACCTTCCAACCCATCCTACTTCCAAGTTTGAATCAAGACCCTGTCAGGAAGAGCGCTGACTCTTTGGACCTCGCCAATATCGAGCCGGTCACGTCCAGGCCTTACGGCAACCCTGCACTGGTAGGTTGCCGCCAGTGCTTCCACCTTTAATTCCCACGGGGGATCACTTGCCAGTCATGTCTTTTCTGCTAAGGTAGTAACAACCGACGCCTCTCACCAATCCAGTAATTTAGTAGTAGCAGCCCATTAACACCCACGGGGCACAAGCCTTCTCACTCATACGAGAGAGGGTTATCAGAGCATAGACCCATCACGCTGCTCCCCTGCGTATTAGCAGGTATAGTAAACATGTGCACTCCTATTCCTTCACTCTCATAGTCCGAAATGACTGGAATTCGACACGACCGGAGAGAGATCAGGCGCAGGACCAACGGCTTGGCGTGCTTTCCGAGGATTACGCCAACTTCCCTACTTCGATCAAATATTGAGAAAATCTTAATAGAAAACTCAATATCGATTTTGAATTGGCCCGACCCGGGACTCGAACCCAGGATCTCATGTCTGTGGCCGTACATGCTAACCACAAGACCAATGAGGCAGTTGTTAGCTATCAGTATACATATAGAGATATATATATGAATACTAGCTGACACAACAAAAGTCGTTTTGACTTTTAATAACTATTATCCTGCGCCTGATCTTCCTGATCGCCTGATCTTTCCTTTCGTGTTGATTCCCGTCACATTAGACTATGAGAGTGAAGGAATAGAGAGTGCACTTGTGTACTATGCCTGCCAATCCGCAGTGGAACAGCGTGGTGGGTCTGTACTGTAAAAGCTCTCTCTAATATGAGTGAGGAGGCCTCTGCCCAGCAGTGGGACGTTAATGGGCTGCTACTTACTTTAGCAAACAGACTACTAATTAATTATTTAAGTTTAAGTCCCGTAAGCTACTTCAATGCGGTCCGCGGGCAACTAATAATAAATGCAAGACAGTTTCATTAAAAAAAATTGTGTTTGTTAGATGAAAGGTTACTCGCAAAAATATCCTCATAACATTACTGCCCTTCGCTCATATCTTTATAACATTTGTAGCCCTTTTATAAGAACAGACCCCTGGTCTAACTAACCTTCCAAATTATCGTACGCTTTCAATTAGCTGTTTTTAATTATACATTTTATAGAATATAGTAGCTTTAGAAGTAGTTCTAGTTAAGATCAGAAATGAATAACCATGACAACCGAAGAGGGATATAAGGGTAACTCGAAATCTCTCGAGACAAGTATCTAATTTTGAGCGCCCTTTAATGTATATCGCTTGCGGCATCCCAAAGATTTGTCATGCCTTTGCGACGCTGTACGGGACCTTTGTTGAAGAACTCACGGCCACAACGCCGCCGGCGTCCCATACTTCACCGCAACTCTATGCGATGTTGCTAATTTTCTATCGTTGCGGTCACGTCGAACTTTATATAACTTAAGATTTTGAAATAGAGGTGTCAGTGCATCGTATTTATTGCAATTGCATCGGGACTAGACCAACGAAACAACGTTCATAAAATCTCTAATCATACCTTAAGGCTGTGTTTAGCATTATCTTCATTCGTAACAATTTGTACATGGATAAACAACTTCAAGTAATTTTATTACCAATTATATTTACAAAATTGCCATAAGTTGCGTAAATCATTGATAAGAGTCCACTTCTTATTATACGTATACGTGTCTATGACCAGATAGTTGTACAAATTTTTTTTATTGGGAACAAATGAACCTACTAATTTGTAGACAAAATTGCTAAGCTCTCTAAATCCATGCTATAAATTAATCAAATGAACTTAATTGTTGAGGCAATATTGCTTTCCCGTCAACAATTGTTTCTAATTATATTAGTAGCGAAGTAATATATGTTCGTACTGTGGATATAAAATCATCCGACAATGCTTCCTAATGTTATATCTACACGGGATGATTATAGCAGCTTATTTTATAATTTTTTCATAATTTTCACAAAAAAAATATTGTATATGTACGTATTGTTCAAATATTTACTTAATTATTCTCCATAATCTGCATCAATTTATAAGAAATACTTCAAATAAGTTAGTGATCAAACAATTATCTGACGAGCTTAATTAGATCCTTAATAAATATTTTAGTAAATAGTGATAAAATGGACTATTAGAGGCTTCAGCTGCAACTAGTTATTAAAAGAAAAATCTTGCCACACACAGATAAATTTGTTATCCCATACACTGCGATGTAAAAGGCAAAATGTATATTTGGTGATCGATAATAGGCATCAATAGCAGACAGTATAGTCTGACTGAGTCATTAGATTATAATCAAGCGCTAAGCTGAAATAAAATAATGTATAAATTCAGGATTGTAGAATTTGTAACCATTTCATTCCAACCGGTAATGAAGCAGATCCGTTAAAATATTTTGATGAATGCACACATACTTTACCGCAACGGAATTGCCTAGAACAATCAAAAGCTCCGCATATCCGTCACAATGGCAGCGTGTTGTTTTGTTATTATGCGCAAGGGCCAGGCCAACAAAATCGGTGCCTTCGTACTTCCAAATGCCTTTAGGAGTTTGTAAATTGTTCCGAGTTCACGCTCCTCTCATTACCGCCGCCGGTAATGTGTTCCGTCATCGAGATTAACTCTCGTCTAATGGAGGCAACTCTTATTTATTTCTTCGACGTCACTATTACAATTGTGCCTAATTGAGGTTTGCCTGCTTTTAGTAAAATGGGCAATTTTCATCTAATACTGTTTGTAAATATTAAATAGGGTAAACTAGGGTCAGTTAGTAACTAGACTATGATTTTATTTATCGGCCTTGCTGGTGTGTTGGAACAAATCCTCGCATCGCTAGCGTCTTCCATGTGATCTAAATGAACAAAATTATGTTCTCAAAATTGAGTACTTATGATGTTTATATAAATAGTTACAAGTATAAATTTATGTCCTGATGTAATGTCTGGAAGTCAGTCCGTAACAAATTACTTCTTTACTTATACTTCTTTTATAACGGTCTTACTTTTTGCAAGTGAGAACAACTTATTCGTTCCCCAACATATTTATCGATTTAATTAATCAACCTCGTATTTAAATTTGGATTGTTTGCTTGATTAGGAGTTTGCTTTTAATGAAGATTTTGGACAACAACAACTTTGGTAGAGTTAAAAAAAATCTACGCTCATTTTACTGTATAACTCCTTTGTTAGGCCGTTTTTAGAATACTGCTCGACAGGTTGAAATCCTCAATACCAGGTTTATATAAAAAAAAATTAGAAAATACAAAAAAAATCCTGCGAATCTTACACTATTGAAAATATTATTCTGGCGCACTACAATACTCAATTAAATCTTTTAGAAACAAGAAGTAATATCAGAGACCTAATAATTAAAAATTCTTCATAAGTTAGTTGACTCAAAATTACTCTTGAGCAATATTTATTTCAAATGTCCCAGGAACACCAGTGCAAGGCACCAATCATTCGGCTAACTATGCCAAAAATACATTCATTTATCGAGCATGTAACATTTACAATGAAAATTGTAATTATGTTGATATTATGCACAACAATATGGATGTATTTAAGGATGGTCTATATCAATGTTTAATATAAAATTATTATGTTCTTTATTTTGTGTTAAACTTTTTGCCTTTTTCTTTTTAATTGCCTTTTGTATACAATGTATTGTACATAAAATAACATCTTATATAATCTTTTAACGTATTACAGTTATGTATATGTCTTAATTAGTGGAAACTTGACTGATTTTTGTGTTTTTAGTTGTTTAAAAGTTTACGTCTTCTAATTTCGTATAAAATATAGCAATGCTTATTCTACAACAATTTCGACTTATTTACGCGAAAGAGATATACAGCCTCTGCCCTCGTTGTCATAGTCTATTAGTATGAAAATTCAAGTGGGGAATTATTTTCAAATTACCTAAGAAATTTTAAACAAAAAAATGAAATGTATTTTTTCACCTGGACTAGGATTATTATTCAGAACCTCAGGATTTTTAGGCAAAACTTACATTAGAAGTTTACTAGTCCCGAAAAGAGTTAACATTTAAATCTCGTTCAATTCTTTTTTCAGAATATATTTTATGCAGGTATTGACTGTAATTGATTAACGAACGCAATACCGCTAGGTATAAATTTCAAATGTATGGCGTATCAATTATTTTACAGACGTATTTAAACTGCAGCCAATTGCTTTTAATTGGCCGGAATAACATGCGAATTGTCTTTCAATTATGAATCTCACTAATAATGACGTATTCAATTGACAATCAGGCCAAATCTATTTTGACAGTGTTCCTATTTTATTACTATTAAATACCACTCAATTCAATTGCTAAAAACTCTGGTACGAATGAAAATTATATGTATTTTTATTTAACCTAATTATCTAACTTTGGTGAAAACTGATCATTTAGCATTCGCTATCTCTTGCCAATATAATTGCTTCCGCGTATTTAAGATAAAGTAGCCCTTTTTTACTTATCAATCAATTTACAATATTTTGTATTATTTCTCCATAATACTTACAATTAACGATTCAAATCTATAAAAAAAAGCTGTACAAAATATACTAAAGTTGAAAATGTAAACTTTGAAGATCGTCGTCGCTTCAACCGATGGACGTCCTCTGCTGGAAATAGGTCTTACGTAATGACATCCACAAGCCCCGATCTTATGCCGCCTGGCTCTAGCGGCTACCGGCGACCCTCTTTACACCATCGGTCCACCTTGTAGGGGGCCTGCCTACACTGCGCCGTCCGGTGCGGGGTCGCCACTCCAGCACCCTCGGCCCCCAACGTCCATCGGTCCTTCGGGCTATGTGCCCCGCTCATTATCACTTCAGGTTCGCGATTCGTAGGACTATGTCGGTGACTTTGGTTCTACTACGGACCTCTTCATTTCTGATTCGATCTCATAGAGAAACTCCAAGCATAGCCCTCTCCATCGCACGCTGAGTGACTCTGAGCTAACAAGTGAGGGGTGTAAAGGGGACATGCGTCCCAGTCCGTGTCTCTAAACGCCAAACTCACCTGCACGTGGTGCACCCTACTCCTACCGACGAGGCTCTGGCGACCGACCAATGGCGGTGATTGTGATTGTGGCCTGCCAAGCGTGGTGATTATTAAGAACCACAGAAATTATGACGACAAACACACTATCAAGTTTTATTGAATACTTTAAGTGCTTTTCACAGAGTTTAACTTTGTTAAGAGGGTAATTCATATGATCGATATTATAGCCGGCTAATTAGATTTCCTTAGAACGTCTCAATCAGATATTAAATTAACTCGAATTTGTATCGATAAGCCCTTACTCAAGCAAAGGAAACAAAACTTGTGGTTCGAGGATCAAATTATGGAGCTAACTACTTCGGATCTCTCGAGGTATTCATAAATATCTCTTAACGTGTTTAACCCCAAATCACTGTAAATTATTATTGGAAGTTTACATTATTAAAATAATGAAAATGATCGATTCGGGCCTCCCTGCGTGCCTGGTTGCGAACATAAAAACCACTTGAGGCGATTAAAAATAAAGAATAATTGGGGCGGCCATTCACGCATGTAGACTCATTAAAACAATTAAATCTTGATTGAACAGAAATTATAGCTGTCGATTCTTAAACATAATGCGATGGTGCGTCGGAATCTGCCTCGAAAAAGATTAACGTTGATTTTAATAAGAAACAATTATTTACGTATGTGTGTCTTCATCCCACGCTCAAGTGCGGTTAATTTTGGTCTTGTAATTATCAAAAATTACACATAACCAGTTTTTTTAACAGTCATTTCGAACTTTTGTTACGTCACCTAATCATGAATAATAACATAGAGAGTTGTAAGTTTTTTGTTAATAACAAATAATATGATTGTTATGTTGTAATAGCTAACTTGTCAGTTAAAATTTAAATATCGGATCTAAAAAAACTCGACGTAAAATTTAAAATTATCAGTAAAATAGCGTGAAAGTATGTCGTAATATAGGATTGTTATGTATACAAGATACGAGTACAAGGTCAGTTATTGAATGTTTTAAGCCAAATATTTTTACCACATGAAAGTACTACAAATATTCTTCAGATCACAACGATTATGTTGTAGAAGTAAGGTAGAGCCTATGAAATTGCCTTTGATAAGTACAAATACCCTGACTAGTAGGGGAGAAAGTACAGAATTAAAGATGAACCACGCTCTTCCACTTTATATTCCCCACGAAATTTTTTTGCGTCGACGATTTCAATAATGAATTTTAAACAGCAATTAATAATAAAATATAAAACAAGCCTGATATCGTGATAATGGACCGGGCACAGTCTCGGGTGTTTTTAGTGGATATCGCGATCCCGTATGACGAGAAAACGAGAATTACCGCCATGTGGGGGGCGAGATCCACTGAAACCATCCCAATCGTAATATCTGCAAATGGTCTAATCCCAGTCAGTCTCGCTCACTATCTGAGAATACTGAGGTTCCGTGGCAGTTCGCTCGCAGCAAGGATGCAAAAGGTGGTGTTGCTGGACTCGACTAGGATAGTCCGGCGGTTACTCAACCTGTTGCTCTGACCGCCGGCGGTCTGGTCTCTCTGCCGGGGTGTATCCTCCGCCCGTTGTATTTATTTATGTAAATGTTTATGTATAATATTATTATATATCGCTATATAAGTAAGCATTGTAAATTTATTCATATGTAATCTAATTTATATGTCGAACAATAAGAGAGAACGGAAAATACAGGAGCGTAGGTTTCTCCGCCGACATCGTCATTAATGGGATCCATAATTTCATTTCTTATACTGTGGGCGTACGTGGGTAATGTTGGTGCAATCAAACATTTTAATTATTAACACGGATTATAATGTTCAATCACTTAATGTTCCCAATATCAATTTACACAAACCCATTAATATTAATAGCTAGGGAACGCGACAGTTCCAACAGTAGATCGCTCCGGTCGAGCGCCACTCTAGCACTACCGAGAGACTCCCGCCGGACTGCCACTATTTACTCTGTCCCACGCCGATAGATGTCGATGTCGATGCCGATAGATGATAGTGTCCACAGACACTTGTCCTCCGATACATATATTTTCGTAAACGGGCGTGAGTATAAAAGTAGAATACTAATAAAGCCATTCATTACACATCTCCGTAAATGTACATTTTTTTTTAATATTAGTAGTTATAATCTTTATGTTAGTTAGTTTTCTCACTTTGATATGGACCTATTTCTTAGAGTGAAGGCCTCCTGCAACTCTTTCTACGCATCCCTATCAATGCCCTTCTCCGTCCAATTGTGCCCTACAATTTCGGCAAAATGTATATAACTCGGTCATGTTTGCAAACGATCCCCTGTATTTTACAGGAATTAAGGCATTTTTTCCAAGGCAAGTCAATAAGATAGGGACATAATTAAGATGTAATATATCATTATCATATCTTCTAAGCAATAGAGAACATCATACACAACAACACATAAGAATCAGTAGGTTTTTAACGAAACAATCTACAAACTCACTTTGAGAAATGGCTGGGTAGACGACACGGAGTGCTCTCCTACCGTTTGGTGTAGGTGCTAACCGGTCATGGCTGCATTGGAAAATACCTGCACCAAATCGTTAGCTGTGAGCCGTCAACCACTTGCTACGAGTGTTGTGCTCCTGTGGACACAGCGCACCACACGGTGCACGAATGTCCTGCTTGGGGACCTCAGTTTCATCTTCTGAAGTTGCATATCGGTGCGGACCTGTCGCTGGCAAGTATTATAGGTACAATTCTTATCAACGAGCGGGCCTGGAATGCTATTGCCACCTTCTGGGAAACTATCGTTTCGTTAGAGGAGGCACGGCAAATAAAGAGGGCGAATGCAGCTGAAGCACAATACTCCCGACGGAGGGGAATAGGAAACAGGAGACGGAGGCTTATCCAACTCCTCCCCCTGTTGTGCACTTTGAGCCGGCTTCATTCGGAGGGGTCAGAGTGGAATACCACAACGAATCTCTGGTTCTTCCATTTCCGAATGACGAGGGCTCTGCTGGGTTTTAGTGGATATTCTGGTACTACCGGTGAGACCCACACTTCCGTCTGTCTCTCAAGCGGAATGCGTAAATGCATTTCCCAGCGACAAAAATGATTTACTAAGTGCATACAAATCGTAGTAAGTATTTTATGAACTATTTTTAAATCCATTTTTTTTAATCTGACGGTTTGTTTGTTGTGGCATTTTCACTGGCTAAGAGCTGACGTGTTCGGGAATAACTTATTCGACAAAATAGTACAAACAATATTTTTGACAAAATGTTATAAATCCAAAAGTAACAGGCAGTCGGGTTAGGCTCGTATTATATACGATACATTCGCAATTCCTAAGACTTATATCAAATTACATTTTAATTATAACCTAGCATTGGAATAATCTTCCGAGCACGGAGGCTACGAGACTGACGGATCTCTGATATGTTATTATTCTAATAAGATAATAATTAATTTAATTGCATCGTGTTAAATCATCAACGTTTGAATAAATTACATCTATAGAGACATCATGCACTATTTTTTGTGTTATGTTATACGCTATAAATATACTAACACCAAATAACCATAATTACATACCCATTCAGTCAGCGGGTACACATCTTTGTCTATTTGTCCGATAGTCATAGTATGGTACACGGGTATGCGATCCCGGCTCCCCGAGCTATTACTGAATCTTCTCAGTCTTCCGAGTCAGTAATATCCTACTACCTTATATTTTCCTTTCTCTTCCTTACAAAGTTCCTATCTTTTTGACCCGTTCCCCCCTTTTATTCCATTTTCCTACCCACTTCCTGCCAGTCCAAGGTGTACCGTGCCGAGGGACTCATGGCTAGGGGCATTTGCCTAGTCGCAAGCGGTGGCCCTGGGACCGGGCGAACCCAGAAATAGGCTAGCCTTATTCTGGCATGCGGGGCTCTGCCAGAATGGACCTATGTTCCCTTGCTACTCGTGGGAACGCAATGGTGATATTATTACATTCCAAAAATGGCGGCGATGAGATTCGCAATCCATCACGTCACGTTCCTAATGGGGGCGAAAAGCGGGCTACCGAGAGCCGCTTTGCTACTTTGAATGTAAGAGGAGGAATGAATGAAAAGATTGATGAAGTATGCCAGATGATGCATGATAGGTGCATAGATGTACTCTGCGTGAATGAGACAAAGAGGAAAGGATGTGATACCACGAAACATAGCCCTTACACAGCTTACTGGTCTGGTGTAAGCAGTGATAAGAGAGGCTGTCAGGGAGTTGGTATCATACTTTCCGAAAGAATGGATGATTGTGTGAAAGAAGTGAAATACGTGAGTCCTAGACTCATCTGGATCAGGCTAAAAGTTGGACTTACTCGGATCTTTGTCTTGGGTGCTTATGCTCCGACGGATCTGGGCACCAGAAAGTCCAATAAAGCCCAAAAAGAAATAGATGAGTATTGGGAAAGTGTGAGTGATACGTTGAATGAATGTGAACCGAATGAGCGAATAATTATGTTAGGAGATTTTAATGGATGGGTAGGTGTGAAACGTGATGGATATGAAAGGACTCTTGGTATGTTTGGTGACAAACGGGTGAATGAAAATGGACGAAGTTTGCTTGGAATATGTGTGGAACATAGTCTTTTTGTGGCAAACACTATGTTTGAGCACAAGGGGATTCATGTGTATACAAGGGAAGAAGGGAATGCTAGAAGTATGATTGATTTTGTAATTGTGGACGAAAAACTGAAGAAGAAAGTTCTAGATGCTCGAGTATACCGCGGGGTCGACATCGATACTGACCACTACCTGGTCGTTGCCCGAATCGGTGGTCTTTTTAATCGGTGGCGCCATAGAAAGAAGGAAACCTCGAGCATTCTTGAACGAATAAAAGTGGAGAGATTGCAAGAAGAGGATGTTAGAGAAGAATATCTGAAAAATTTGAGTGGGCGATTCAAGAGTGAAGACGAAGGAAATGAGATTGAAAGTTTATGGAATAAATTTAAAGATGGAGTGGTTGGTGCTGCTATTGATGTATGTGGCGTGTCTAAAAGGAGGAAAGGTAAGAAAGAGAAGAATTTGTGGATGGACAAAAATGTTCAAGCAGCTGTGTGTGAAAAGAAGAAAGCTTGGTCCGATTGGTTGGCTACAAAAGCGAACCAACGAATGCAAAAGGCAACGAATGATGACGTAAAAAAGGCAAGAATGGAATACAAAAGGGTGAAAGTAATCGTGAAAGAAGCTGTAAGAAAGAAAAAAGAAGAATACAGTGATATGTATGATAGGAGACTTTCTGATGATTTTCAGTCAAACAAAAAGTTTTTCTGGAAATCAATACAATTTGCCCGAGGGAGATCTACTTCCTCGGAGCTTTGTAAAATCAGAAGTTTAGATGGAAGTTTAATAAAAGGAGAAGAATGGATATTGAAGAGATGGAAGGATCATTTTGAAAGTTTGTTTGAAAGAAATGAAGCAGAGGTAAATATGGCCTCTGCGGATAGCAATGAATGTAAGACAAGTGATAGCGAGATTAGTATGGATGACATCATGAAAGCGATAAAAGGTATGAAATCAGGTAAGGCTGCTGGGTATGACAGAGTGTCAGTCGAGATGCTGAAGGCTGGCCGCGGGATTGTGGTAGCTCAGCTGTACTGCCTTTTCAATATATGCTGGGAGAAAGGTCAAGTCCCAAGAGATTGGAGCAAGGCCGTAATTGTCCCTCTATATAAAGGAAAAGGGTCACAGCAGGAGTGCAAAAATTACCGCGGTATCAGCCTTCTTAGTGTCGTCGGCAAATTGTATGCAAAGATATTAATTGAAAGGGTGATTAATGAAACTGATGGGAAAATATGGGACGTGCAAGCGGGATTTAGAAGAGGAATGGGATGTACGGATCAGGTCTTTTCTTTACGGTGCATAACTGAAAAATGTTTGGCTAAACACCAAAAAGTTTATTGCGCGTTCGTAGATTTAGAAAAGGCCTATGATCGAGTGGTGAGGAATGAGCTGTGGTCAACGTTATCTACGTATGGGGTGAGCGGTTGTCTGATCCAAGCATTGAAGTCTCTCTATGAGGGTTCTAGTGCCTGTGTCAGAATAAACGGAGCGTACACGGAGTGGTTTCCTGTCGAAAGAGGTGTTCGACAGGGATGTGTTGCGTCACCATGGCTGTTCAACCTTTTCATGGATAAATGTTTGACAGATTTAAAAGAAAGTATGTATGGGTTAAGAATGAATGAATTACTCATCAAATGTTTACTCTACGCTGATGATCAAGTAATACTTGCGTCATCCGCTAACGAGCTTCAGGAGATGCTAAATATTATGAATGAAGCTTTGAAAGGGAAAGGAATGAAAGTGAATGTAAACAAAACGAAAGTTATGCTTTTTGAACGAGATGAATCTATGATGAATGGCAATATTTTGATAGATGGGGAACAAGTGGAAGAGGTGAAAGAATTTGTATACTTGGGATCTAAATTTACAAAAGATGGAACATGTGAAAGTGATATCGAAAGGAGAGTGAATGCAGGGAATATGGTAAATGGTGCTCTGCATGCTTTTATGAATAGCCAGATGGTGTCTCAAAGGGCTAGACTGGCAGTGCATGCTGGAGTGTTGGTGCCAACACTTATGTATGGTAGTGAAAGTTGGGTATGGCAGAAGAATCACAAAAGTAAAATAAATGCGGTAGAGATGAGAGCGTTGAGAAGCATGAGTGGATTAAAACTGAGTGACAGAGTAAGAAATAGTGTGATAAGAGAACGTTGTGGTATAAAAGAAGACGTAGTGACTAAAATTGAGAAAGGTATGCTTAGATGGTTTGGGCATGTAGAGAGAATGAATGAAAGGAGACTGACAAAAAGGATTTATGAGTCAAGAGTGAATGCGAAAGTTGGAAGGGGAAGACCAAGGCGAACGTTCCTGGACCAAATCCAGGACATTTTAAATAACGGCCAGGTCAAGAGTACTCTAAACCGACGAACTTGTATGAAAGGTTTAATGAGATTGAAAGAAGCGAAGGAGATATGCAAGGATCGTGGCAAGTGGAAGGATGTTGTCTCTGCCTACCCCTATGGGAATGAGGCGTGATGCTATGTATGTATGTGTGTACATACCTATAGGACTACGCAAAACTGAAATATAAAAAGCTACAGAGAATCTTTAAGATAAAGATGTTTTTATACAAGATCTATTAATATTTATCAATCACCTGTAACGTGGAGCATATTGTCAAACCCCTTATTAATCATTTTTAACTTAAAAATCTTAAAAGTCTCATCTCCGTCAATTATGCCTTCATAGGTGAATTTTCTAAATCTACTAATAAAAACTACAAAATACATCTAAACCATTTAATAATAAAACGTAATTTATCTTCAAAAAGACAGATTAATACTGTAAGTAAATTAATAGTATGTAATAAAAAGCAAATAAGACCGAAAGCTTAAAGCTTTGACCCTCGACGCTATTCCGTTAAAACTTCTGAGTTTCCTGACAAAGTTTATCTTTGCAGAAAAATACAATTATCATGAGATAAAAAACGATAAATGTGAAATAATCTGAAACTCAAATATATACTATACCACATACTTGAATAAGCAATATATAAAAGTTCTTTACTATAATCTTTTCCTAATTTAAGCTTTTCCCTAACAGAGCTCAATTTTTTGCATGAAACTTTATGCATTTGGGTAATCAAAATTCAAGTGGTTAACATTCTATGTAAAATGAACCAACCGCAAGCCACTGCAGAAGCAACATCATTACGATCTCCATACATATTTACATCTTATGATATTTTTAATTCAATTTCCCCGCGAAAGTTCGGAACCTACTCCGTTGAGTGTTGAAAGCTATCCAATTTGCGTAATACTGCCAAAATATCTCATTTCTACGCTCACTGCCATAACGCGAAGCAAAAACGTACTAATAAATTGCCCTGAAAATAGAAAAAGACTTTTATGTCATAATGTTAAGGTAGATTTTAGATCATATATTCCTCGATGTAAGCCATTTGAAAATAAATCGCAAATGGAGTTTTGGCAATTCCATAATGCGAAAGTGGTCTGTTCAAGCTTTTGACTCTATGAAAAAAACGCGATACTCGGAAAACGATAGAAAAAAGGGGAAGCATTTATATTTTTCATAGAGTTTTTATTTATGGTTCGATAAATATACGTAAAGCGATATTTAGAACATCGGCACTCTGCCGATTAGTACGTAATGGGAGCTTTGTAGTAAACACGGCTTTGCGGCTTTTTGTGGTAACTGTTAACCCTTTCAGCTTTGAAGGTATAAAAAATATTTTAGAGAAAGTCTCAGAGGAACGTAGGTTAATGTTGTATCCATTGCTTTAGTCTATAGACTTTTTTTATGTAATTGTGAAAGACGATTTATGACAATATCGTCGTTTACAAAAATATACTGCACCAACCATAAGTAATTAAAAATCGTGATGGCATAATGGTTAAATACATTGATCCTTGTTAAGGGTAAAGGATTCGATCGCTGTGCAGCACCATATTTTATTTGTAAGACTTGTATTCTGACTAATGGTGATTTGAACTTCGTCGTTTTGCTTTTCGATTAAGGAAGATATCATGATGAAACTTGCATATCCTGGAACAAATCTGAGATATATATAAACAGCCAGTGATGGGAAATTGCTCTAAGACAATCTCTCCTATGAATTGAACCTTACATGCGTTTATGTTTTCCAAAATATTCGCTGTATCTTTCTGTACACAAGTTTACTATTTCATTCAAAATATAATATCCCTAAACTTCCTTGTGTTGCGTATTGACTTAGCCCAAGAGTATTTACTTTGTTAGCCAATTATTACGACCTGTTCTAGGTAACAATGTTAATCAAAGGGTTACAAATCAATTGATCAACTCCCTCGCTAGGGTTGCCCTCGCATGCCTCTCACGCGCCGCGCTAATAAAGCGATGAATGAATTGCGGCTATCATAAACAACTACGCTGTTAGGGCACGCACCTGCAATATTAATTACCTCTGTTTATTACTAAACAAAGGTCGTTTCATCCCAATTTGCAAAAACACATACCTTGAAATATATACTAATTGCTCGTTACGCATGTTATCCCTTACTTATGTAGTAATTGTAACGCTTTATTTATTAATATATACAAAATTAAAGTACCATTCCGTGAAAGTAATGCTGTTTTAAGTATCGACGTGTTTGCTTGTGGTGTAAATGTTTTAAACTAAGTCTTACTAGTCTTATAGAAATAACGGTCATTATTTTATTGTGTTTTGAAACGTTCATCGCTGTACTATTTGTACCACTTTTTTTTACTTTAAAATAGTTATTTAAAAAAATCATGTTACATTTATAAACTTAACTTTAAAATAAAATTCATGTTACATTTATATAATATCATTTAAAAGCAATGAGCTGGAAACGTAGCTACATGATGGGCGCCAAAGTACGCGAGTGGCGACCACGTAGGGGTAATGGCAGCGTTGGTAGATCCCACACCATGTGGGCAGATGATCTGAAAAGGGTTGCTGAAAAAGGATGGTAAGATACGGCATCGGTTGCGACGGTGGCGAATAGTGAACAATGAAGCAAAACAATTAAATTAAATTTTTTTATAGAAAGATTGCCATTTGAGACTGTATCGTCAATTACTACCAAATGAGATCTCAGTCAAACGCGAACTAAAAAAATCTGATACCGTGGCACCTAAAAGAGTATTCACATTAACATTAAAACTGCATGAGTACAAAATACACATGTCAGAAGTGAAACTTCTTCAGCAAACAATTTTCAAGTATGCTTTATATTTATACGAATCTAAAACTTTACATTTCCGAGACTTAGAGGAAGGGGGAAAGGAAGATATGTAAGGAATTTAATTGTCATTAAAATATTTAAATTGTCGAAAATTCATACAAATAATTTATTGAAGTCTCAAATGACGAATTGTAAATAAAAAATCCACGTGTTTTTGGTCAATATTAGAATTAACTATTAATTAAATTTTGTTATTGAATGAAACATTTAGAAAAGAGAATTAATGATATATTTTTATGATATATTTTATGAAAAATAGTATATAATAAATGACGAGTGCCTAACCTTCAAACGAATAAACATAATCGCTGCACATCTTCGTGACGCTAATCACGCGTATCATCCGTAAAAATTTTACCCTCATGCGCCCAAAGAAGTGACATTTCAAAAACCATGTTAAAAATACCGGAAAAAGAAGATTCTCTCAGCCACACTGCCCCTGGTAATAATAACACCATATGTCCACCCGGGTTAATTCCTCTCTGCAGAATGAACGATGACCCCTTTATTACTTATTAAGGAGCTTCTGCTCGTACCGCGTTATTTATGTCCTCTAATAATAATTTGTATTAAATCACGGCTGCTTCCTGCAGGACATACGGGATTTGTTGCCTTTTGTTGTTACTTAAGGAAAATGAAAGATTAATCTAAACAATTTGTATTTTTCAAGTAAATATACGAGGTAAAAGAAAATTTGTTACAACGAAAAAGATAGTTACAACAAATTATCAATATCATAGTATCCTTTCATTCATTCTTTCTACGTGCCCAAACCATCTAAGCATACCTTTCTCAATTTTAGTCACTACGTCTTCTTTTATACCACAACGTTCTCTTATCACACTATTTCTTACTTTGTCACTCAGTTTCAATCCACTCGTACTTCTCGACGCTCTCATCTCTACCGCATTCATCTTACTTTTGTCATTCTTCTGCCATACCCAACTTTCACTACCATATACAAGTGTTGGCACCAACACTCCTGTATGCACAGCCAGTCTGGCCCTTTGAGACAACATCTGGTCATTCATAAAGGTGTGCAGGGCACCATATACCATATTCCTTGCATTCACTCTCCTTTCAATATACATTTCACATGTTCCATCTCTTGTAAATTTTGATCCCAAGTATAAAAATTCTTTCACCTTTTCCACTTGTTTCCCATCTATCAAAATTTTGCCAATCATCATAAAATCATCTCTTTTAAAAAGCGTAACTTTCTATTTGTTTACATTCACTTTCATTCCTTTCCTTCTCAAAGCTTCATTCACAATATTTACCATCTCCTGTAGCTCATTAGCAGATGATGCAAGTATTACTTGATCATCAGCGTAGAGTTAACATTTGATTCATTCATTCTTTAACCCATTCATTCATTAACCCATACATACTTTCTTTTAATTATACATTACATATTAACATAGCTATCAATTACAAGAAATCCTACTAAAATTTAATCAACCAGTTTTAAGTTCAATACAATTCATTTTGTAACTTTATATTGTAATTCACGTAAAACCGAAAGTTAAACTTGTAAAATAACCAATTCAATTTTTATGGTGCCTAAGATGGCATGAATTGTTATTGTAGCAACAAATTGATCTTGATTTATTTCCAATTTCAATCATCGATTTATAGACGCAATGTAAACAAAATTTGTAAATTTATTCATGTTATTAAATGGTTAATGTAAACGTTATTATTTGTAAATGTAAATCACAAGATATGTAGATGTTAGCATTGTTTTATTGCAACGTTTATGTAATATACGTAATGTAAACAATTTCATTATAATAAATAAAATTACAATTTATTTTTATTTCTTCTATAACAGACACTGAAGGACACGATTGTACATTTACGCTAACAACTGAATAAATTATTTTTAGTATGATAAATTGATATTAGGTCTTCGAAAACTTTAAGATAAATAACATAGAAAACAATGGAAGTGATCCTAGCAATACTACTCACCATAGCTTATACTTACTTACCTTGCGTAAGTATTTTAAAAGTAAAATACACTTATATACAGTAAAGAATCTCAGATCGCCTGCTTTTTGAGCTTTTCTTCTGGTAGATTAGTTGGTTTATATCTCGAATAAATAATTTCTAATATTGAAATAAATATTTGCAAATGGTATTAAACAAATTTGTATCAATTTTTGACACTTTTAATATTTTAATGACTATTAAATTCATTAAATTCTTAACATATCTTCCTTTTTCCCTCCCTCTAAGTCTCGAAAATCTAAAGTGTTAGATACAACTTATAACAAACAAGACTTAAAAATTAGTTTGCCAAAAAAGTTGCACTTCTGACATGTATGTTTTAATTTTTTGTTATTGCTGACAGGTTAGCGTTTGACTGTGATCACAACTGATGGTAAGTGATGATACAATCTAAGATGGAAGCGCACGAACTTGTAAGAGGCAATCATGTATTCTACGCAGCATCTTACCGCAACACAAATCTATTTGCTTGGCGGTACGTCGGTGGTTACTGGAAGCGTGGTAATTAGCCACGGTCGAAGCCTCTCACTAGTCCAGACTCAGACTAATTAGGAAATGCAATTTCCTACATTCGGATTTCTCAGGATAAACACAGAATAAGTCTCAACCTAGAAGCTAACGGTATATTTATTTGTTGCACCAACAACGAAAGTAAATAAATAAGAAATGAATTTATGTATACATACATACATACATAGCATCACGCCTCTTTCCCATAGGGCTAGGCAGAGACAACATCCTTCCACTTGCCACGACCCTTGCATAACTCCTTCGCTTCTTTCAATCTTATTAAACCTTTCATACAAGTGCGTCGGTTTAGAGTACTCTTGACCTGGCCGTTATTTAAAATGTTCTGGATTTGGTCCAGGAACGTTCGCCTTGGTCTTCCCCTTCCAACTTTCGCATTCACTCTTGACTCATAAATCCTTTTTGTCAGTCTCCTTTCATTCATTCTCTCTACATGCCCAAACCATCTAAGCATACCTTTCTCAATTTTAGTCACTACGTCTTCTTTTATACCACAACGTTCTCTTATCACACTATTTCTCACTCTGTCACTCAGTTTTAATCCACTCATGCTTCTCAACGCTCTCATCTCTACCGCATTTATTTTACTTTTGTGATTCTTCTGCCATACCCAACTTTCACTACCATACATAAGTGTTGGCACCAACACTCCAGCATGCACTGCCAGTCTAGCCCTTTGAGACACCATCTGGCTATTCATAAAAGCATGCAGAGCACCATTTACCATATTCCCTGCATTCACTCTCCTTTCGATATCACTTTCACATGTTCCATCTTTTGTAAATTTAGATCCCAAGTATACAAATTCTTTCACCTCTTCCACTTGTTCCCCATCTATCAAAATATTGCCATTCATCATAGATTCATCTCGTTCAAAAAGCATAACTTTCGTTTTGTTTACATTCACTTTCATTCCTTTCCCTTTCAAAGCTTCATTCATAATATTTAGCATCTCCTGAAGCTCGTTAGCGGATGACGCAAGTATTACTTGATCATCAGCGTAGAGTAAACATTTGATGAGTAATTCATTCATTCTTAACCCATACATACATTCTTTTAAATCTGTCAAACATTTATCCATGAAAAGGTTGAACAGCCATGGTGACGCAACACATCCCTGTCGAACACCTCTTTCGACAGGAAACCACTCCGTGTACGCTCCGTTTATTCTGACACAGGCACTAGAACCCTCATAGAGAGACTTCAATGCTTGGATCAGACAACCGCTCAACCCATACGTAGATAACGTTGACCCACAGCTCATTCCTCACCACTCGATCATAGGCCTTTTCTAAATCTACGAAAGCGCAATAAACTTTATGTATTGACACTGCAATATATATATACTCGTACACTCTAATTTTTAATTCTTTCAAAAGGCCTTAATACAAGGTTAATGATATCAAAAGCAAATTGAATGGATTAATGGAATGCGCTAACCTGGTAAAAGGTAATTTACGTCTTATGGTGTATACACTGTATCGTACCGGAAAGCAATTTTTTTACATCGTTGCTAGTAGAGTGGCATCAAGCCATGGCCGTAGACTTCCTCCGGATTCAGATTCAGACAAACTAGAAAATTCAATTTCCTAAATTGGTCTTGCTGGGGAATAAAAAGCGATTATTTGCAACTGCAAGGCTTTCAAAGCTAAAACTGAATCATTTCTACGTACAACAAGTAATTTAGAAACGATGACTAAAGTTCACCAGATACACCAAATCAAATGACACTTTCAAAATGCAGCTGTCACAGTAAACGATGATGGCCGCTGAAATAATAGCGAGCAAATGACGAATTTCCCATTATTAAGTCACGGTAACGTGCCAACGGAATCACGGTATTCGTTTTCAATCAAAAATTGTGAAAAATTGCTATGAAAGTATTAGTCATTTTTTTGAACAAAATGGCTTTAATAGCCGAATTATGGCTACGTGCACGCTATTGCATCAAAGTATGGCTTAGTAAAACAAAAGGATGCAGTATTTCCTTAAATACTTTAAATTCTGTCTTTCGATAATCATAGAAAGAATGCTTATATTAATAAAGAGATTTTCTCGATAGTGATGGATAGTGAAGATACAATGAACAAATATAAATAACAGGTATTTGTTTCATAATAAAATATATTTTTTTTACCGATTCAAATAAAGGAGGTGCTTTTCGGATGTTATTTTTTTGTAGCTCACTATAGCTGACACAAAGAAATAATTGTTAATTGATTGTTTGTAAATACAATAATATGCATACATATTTTAACACTATAGTGTATTTTTTTGTATTAATTAGGTCGGCTTTCCTTTGTGTAAAAAATCGTGGTTATTTAATTACCTGAGCTTTATTGAAAAAAATTGGTATGCCTCAAACATGACTGTTGATAACCAGAATTTTTCCACAAACTTTACTAATTACAGAGTTCTTACAAAATTAATTAATGTTGTTGGAATAACATTATACTCATTTTATACTGCCCAAATTAGTCTTGTTGCCCTTATAAGTGTTTTTTTCTGTGTTAATAAATAACGTTAATGAAGCCAGATTCGCATTACAACCCAGGTATTTTAACAATGCACATTGAAGAAAAAATTAATTTCATCTCAATAATTAAAGGGAATTTGGGTAGGTGTAAATTATTTAATGGTGGCCCGATAAACGAGTTCAGAACACCCTAAAAAAATAATCCACGATGTTGGGTCAACGAACGGTACAAGACATGACACGGCGAAGTGTAAATCTCGTGCCCTTATCTGTGGCCAATTCGCATACATTACATTGCAACATCCAAACAAAAGTGTACCAATAAAATATTTTATTTGGGAAACAAGCAGTTGTTTTATACATATTTCTAGACTTAATAGACAAAACACAAACCAATAAAGTTTCCACTAAAAAATAACATACACTAAGCAAAATTATAATGAGCGAGGGAAAAAGAATGAAATAAATATTATTATTGAATTAGAAACTAAAACGTAAAACTATATCTTATCTGTCAGAATGGCTTTGATTGGCTTCTTAAATAAGGGTAAACTGCATTTAAAAAAATTAAATAAATGACTTTATTTTTATTGTATCGCCTAATAATAGAATACAGGACAACCTTGATAAAAGAAAACTAAAGGGACTAAAAAATATTCCTTACAGTAACTTCTCTATTAAATTGAGATTTTGTTATATAGATGGAGCGTTCGCCTATGATTCGATTTGACGAGAAATGAAACTTTTTAGTTAGTATCAAATAATGAGGAGTTTAACGTGTTTTAACTTCTTGAGAAATTATTTTCTATCGAATTGTAAGGTAAAATTGAAGAATTAAATGGGAACAATTGATAGGATACATTAATGCAATAGTCAACAATTCGTTATAAAGTTATTTCGAATTGAATTCCAAGTAAGTACGTTAAATCGTGAAATTCATAATAGTGAGGCTAGTTTTATTATGGCTATACTTTGAAATAATCGGCAGAATCAATCTTTTTCATGATTCATAAGAGCTTAAGAATAAAGAATATTATGACTTTGATTTAAACAGTATTTTAAACTCTGTCTTAGTTTGGTCTAGTAGTTGCACTCCATGCAATGTAACTCTGCTTAACAATTTAAAATAATAAGTTATTAGTAAAAAAGGAGTCTATTAATGCCTTGCAACTGCCTACAAGCAACTGTTTATGGTAAGAGAACATGACTCATACGAAACCAAAAAATTCTGAAATTATTCTTAGGTCACTTTTATTTGAAGATGCGACAAGTTGAAGACTCTGCGGGCGACAACATTTGCATTTTAAGCACCGGGCAGTAATTATTAGTGCCTTTAATTATTTGCCCGGTCAAGGCGATGATGCGTGGGGAATGTTCAGTAATTTGTTTTTGTAACCTAAATGACACGATGGGAAATAATGGGACACAGTTAATTTTGCCTGCTTAGATAGGAGGCAATTAAGAATATAAAGAAATATATGACTAATAACTCAATATTTAAATAGTATCTTTTATTACATCGGCCAGTAATCAGATTTTTCATAGTTTTGTAAAAGCCGTATACCGGGTTTTTTAAATAAAACTGGTGCATGAGGTTAAAATTTTTTGAAACGCGTGATTAGCGTCACGGTGATGTGCAGCGTTTTTAATGCTAATTGGTTAGAACTTTAGGTAGTTTTGATATTTACAAATAACATGTGGTATTATAATGTGCCACTCATCATTTAATAATTTAATATACTATTTACATAAAATAAAAATCTTTGATAAATTCTCTTTTCTAAATTAGAAATTCAAAAACAAAATTACGCGTTAAATTGAAACTCGGACATTTATCCCTTAATGAGGGTCTAATGTTTAGTTCCGGATCCCGTGGCAATTTGGGAAAACTAAAAAGAAATAGTAAGTGACTATAAAGAAATGTAAATTTCAAGTTAAACGCACTAATAGTTTTTAAAATCTCATGACGAATGATCGGTTATGAATTGATATGGATTGTAATCATTATTAGATAATAACAAGACCTCTTTAATTTAACACTTCAAAGGTCAAAAAAGTTCATATAAACAACTTACATATATACCAATTCTAATTACGATACAAAAAAAACCCAGCATAAGTTAAAACATATAATGTATGTATATAAAAATACTTCGTGCAAAAACATCATTCAACCTTTGCTTGTACAACACTCAGCACATCGCCGCGCAAGCGTCAATTTAATTTTTAATTATTGAACTGCCTAACGAACACCTCTGGCTCTCGAGATGAACGTGACTTATACGTAAGCATGCTAGGTTAAATATAAACCTTCCTTACACCGAATAAACTTCAATTTTATACAACGCAAATTATCCAACAGAATGTTGAAGAGAGCTCGAATTAGCATCTTGAACTACCAAGCCTGTCGGCGGTCATCGAGCTTCAACTTTAGTAATGAGGTATGACTCCGATGCATTGCATTTAGCGCGCACTTATATTTATTTAAGTTTTGCTCACGACTTAACCGCTTTGTGAAAGATAAACCATGATTTCATCAAGTAAATATCAATCTTTCCGATCCTTTGGGTATATGAGGAAACGTAGGTAGTAGTTCTTTATTGCGAAAAGATTCATTTTGTTAAGGTTCTAAATAATCACGACTATTTTTGATGATCTTGCAATGGGTGAGTTTTAGTGGTCTAGCACAATATTCGCTTTACTGCTAACAGCTTAGAACATGACTGAATTCACACATGAAGGTAAGTAGAAAGAAAAAAAACTCATTTATTCGTCGCAATGTAGTTATGTGGCTTACAAATACTATATATATACTAACAGTAGAGTTTAGATGTATATATTGGTTTATGTCTCTTAATAACCCCAAATAGCAGACCCGCGAGGTGCAATTTCCTTCAAGCTTTCATATTTAATAATTTGTGCTCGTTTAGATATGGTGTAATATGACAACTCGGTGTTACGGCGAAGCAAAAACGCATACAAGCGTTTTGCACACGCTGACTAGTTCTCTAACTCTACTAACTCTACTAGTTCTCGAGAGAAGTCTTGGTCCGTAAATATTATCGGCGTAAGCTATTTTAGAGAGTATTGACGTTTCTTTTAATTGAACCCGCAAAAGTAATGATACAACATGGTAAGACGTAATTTGGCTTACTCTCTCCATCCTCTTTTGGTTTCTATAAAACATACATACATACATATCATCACGCCTCATTCCTATAGGGGCAGGCAGAGACAACGTCCTTCCACTTGGCCACTTCCTTGCATATCTCCTTCGCTTCCTTCATTCTCATTAAACCTTTCATAAAAGTTCGTCGGTTTAGAGTACTCTTGACCTGGCCCTTATTTAAAATGTTCACCTTGGTCATCCCCTTCCAACTTCCGCATTCAGGCTTGAGTCATAAATCTTTTTTGTCAGTCTCCTTTCATTCATTCTCTCTACATGCCCAAACCATCTAAGCATACCTTTCTCAATTTTAGTCACTACACCTTCTTTCAAAACACAACGTTCTGTTATCATACTATTTCGTACTGGCACCCAGTTTTAATCCACTCATACTTCTCAACGCTCTCATCACTACCGCATTTATTTTACTTTTGTGATTCTGCTGCCATACCCAACTTTCACTACCATATATAAGTGTTGGCACCAACACTCCTGCATGCACAGCCAGTCTGGCCCTTTGAGACACATCTGGTTATTCATAAAGACGTGCAGCAAATATCACTTTCACATGTACCATCTTTTCTAAATTTAGATCCCAAGTATACAAATTCTTTCACCTCTTCCACTTGTTCCCTATCTATCAAAATATTGCCATTCATCATAGAATCCTCTCTTTTAAAAAGCATAACTTTCGTTTTGTTTACATTCACTTTCATTCCTTTCCCTTTGAAAGCTTTATTCATAGTATTTACCATCTCCTGTAGCTCATTAGTGGATGACGCAAGTATTACTTGATCATCAGCGTAAAGTAAACATTTTTATGAGTAACTCATTCATTCTTAACCCAAACATTCTTTCTTTTAAATCTGTCAAACGGTTATCCATGAATAGGTTGAACAGCCATGGTGACGCAACACATCCTTGTCGAACACCTCTTTCGACAGGAAACCACTCCGTGTACGCCCCGTTTATTCTGACACAAGTACTAGAAACCTCATAGAGAGATTTCAATGCTTGAATCAGATTACTTGTTAGCCCATACGTAGATAACGTTGACCACAGCTCAGTCCTCACCACTCACCACTCGAACGTCATAAAGTTTTTATTTATCGCCAGGTTTGCTGATAAATTATTAACTAATTATGACCGAAGTCACGTCCACCAATGCAAACTCAGACAAATTAGAAATAATCATTTCCTTAATTTGTTCTGCTCGACTACTGCTCCTCGAACCCAGGACCTCTGTTAGCGAAGTGCGTACACGCAACATTGCGCCACTATTTCCTTTTTAATATAACCGATTTGCGGCATTTTTATAGTAGATACCACAATTAGGGTGACAAAATAACTTTTTAATTTTGCTTTGCACAAATTACCGTATTGTACGTCAAAAGTATACAATAAAGTGGTCATCTATGGAATAATTATTAAATATAAAACGAAAAACAATCACACTCATCAGCTTTTCGTCAGATTGGTTTGAAATTTAGCTAAGTGACTCCTTTAGGGATATAGTCTAAAGAGAGGAATATGAAATATTAATTTGCGGTACACAATCAAAATATGTAAATAATAAAAATAAAATTGGGGTTTCTGTTCATATCAGTTTTTTCCCGAAATGCATATGAGTTATACAAAAACATAATCTCTTAAATTGTTGTATATATGTACATCTATTTCTGTATAATTTCGGAAACAGCTAGAGCGGTGGTAACAGGATTTTCACAGGCTTGATTTTATTATTTTTTTTACAGTAATTGAATAATTTGAACATATTAGTAATACCACAATAAGCCGAAAAGTCTCCGGGTTTAATAATATTTTATATTTTTTATACAGAACTAAGTAACTCGATAAGATTTCTCATACTATCTTATATATGAGTAATTCTTCGCACAAAATCATATTCTCCCTCATTACAAACACGAACCTCATCGAACATAGGCACTATACGTAAATGAAAACTCGCCTCATCACGTTCAAAATTGAAATCCTTCGTTCCCTCACTAATGTCAGACGCATACCATCTTTGTCTTATTGTATCGCCCGAGCTACGATTATCCGAATTATGTTTAATTCAGATCCATCGCAATAGTAATGCTGACCGTTTATCCTGTAATAAAAATTCATTTGTTTTGTATAGCTGTTCCTGTAATCAGTATTATATCTTTAAAGCTGTATGTAGTTAACCAACTCAGTCCCGAAATTAGCCACCAACTCAGCTTGCAACATTGTATATTTAACGCCGTGCGTGATAATTACAGATAATGGCACTGTTAAGTGCTTCGAGTGATACGTTTACTGCAAACGATACGCACGAAAATATATTTTAACGATAACAAGTCGAGTTATGGTTATAGAGACCACTCGAACATAAATTAACGCGAAGAAAGGCAACCATTAACGGCAATAAATGCGGTTACGTAATACAACAGATGGCTGACTGAGGGATTTTTATTAGAAACGTGATGACTGTATTCGTGCCGAAATCAGAAGATCCAGGGTATTGCGGCCACCGTACGTGATCTCAGCGACACCTTCCGGCCGGTGTGAAAAATTATTATTTTATGATCACTCAATGCCCCAATCTGTAACGTGTAATTGCCTGTTTAGCGGTTTATACTTCAACAGAAATATAATTTCTCGGTATCTTCCCACCCTTTGTGATGGTTAAACCGATTTCCTGTCAAGCTACGTGAAAATTTTACCAGCTTAATCCCTATCGAGCTTTTAATGACATTTTCCCTGAACACCGATACACCGCCACAAAACAACGAATATGACCGAAGATGGTTAGCCGCAAATCATAGAAAGATTTGCTGCATTGATAAAAATAAACGACGGGCGAGATTACGAAATCAATATGAAATTGCATTTCCTAATGTCAATTGTTAGTTACGGAGTGCAATAAAGTTCCAATAATCATGATATGAAATAATTCTTAGCCGATGTGGCCGTGCTGCGTGCGGCTCTTTCTTTCTTGATACACTAGGGCTGGCATATGTATATAGAAAAGTCCACTTTATGCAGCTGATTCACATCTTAAACAATATTTGCCAAATTAGGAAAGAAAAAATATATTGGTTTTATAAAAATATATTGGTTTAAGCTACAAGAACAAGTATAACATTCGCGTGTCTTATTTATCATTTGATTACCTAAATACAAGAAATGTATATAAACTATCAAAAAAGTGTGATTAACTCATTAAAATGATTTTGTGGATATACTTCAACACAATTTTCATTTAGTAAATAAAGTTTAGACATTTTACAGCAAACATGAGAGAGAGAAACACTTTATTGCACACAAGATAAAAATAAAAAGACATATAAACTAAGATACATATTACTATAATAATAGCTTGCAAAGACGGTCTTATTGCTGCACGTAAGCAGATAATTTTTGAAAAACCATAGATATACATGTATTACTAACTGTAAATCTGATCCCCCAGTCTTTGTAACCAGTGATATACATACGAGATGAAAAAATAAGTTTAATTTAAATGTGTCCATATTCAATATTGTCGATAAGTAAAAAGTAAGGTAAGTTGCAGCCTAGTCGTCGTCGCTTCAACCGATGGACGTCCACTGCTGGACATAGGTCTCACGTAATGATGTCCACAGGGCCCGATCTTGCGCCGCCTGGCTCTAGCGGCTACCGGCAACCCTCTTTAAGTCGTCAGTCCACCTTGTGGGGGGTCTCCTACACTGCGCAGCACCCCCTGCCTCGCCGTTACCATAACCGCTGCCAGAGCTAGGAATAGCGGGGCTGCCGGGGACTGAGGGGCATTGCTGACTTGTGCCTATCACTGTGGTTTTGCCAATAATCACCACGCTTGGCAGGCGGGTTGGTAATCGCATTGCTGGCCCTCGCACACCGATAACGCTGCTGCCCGTTATCGGAGTTGGATAGGAAAGATTTCGGTATATGGTTTAAGAGGAGTTTTAGAGAGCATTAGGGTTAGGTATAGGATATTACTGCCGCGGAGAGGAGAGTGAAGCGCCGTAGTAATAGCTCGAGTCACCCGGGTTCCCTTATTCTTATGCTGAGTTAGTAACCGAACAGATTATTTGACTAAACACCCTCTGGGTATAGTTGCAGGCTATTAACGTCGAACTGCTGCACATGCCTCCTGATTCATAAGTATTTTAGACCATATATCCATCAGATTGGTTCACTGTGGGTTAGCAGGCTACGCATATCTCAGAATTACTCCACGGATATGCAAGCCTTCTAATGCTATTTTATTTCACCAAAAAGCAAAATGACAATATGCAAAAAAAAACAATTAGGCACTTGTTTTATATTATTTAACATTGACTTGGGCTGATACTGATACTGTGCATTAATATCCACGCTAACTCGTAGTAATCCCGCAATGTGGTTAGAACAAAACTTTAGGATAATGCCGCTAACGTCAGTCTGCTTAGAAACAAAATATAAATATACCTAGTTTCCCAAAATGATACTGAAGATATATATACCTATATTTTTGGTTTTTATGAAAAGTTTTCTATTCTAATGATTAATGTTGAATTTGCTGGTTATAATGTGTATGATTTTCATCGTCGATATAAGTAAGTGTATTTTTAAAGTAAGTACTACGCCTTAATCTTTATTTATAATCATTGTTAAGAAGGTTGTTGAGATTTTAGACAGCCCTACAATTTAGGTAACTATCCCCTTCTCTGTCAGCGCCCGAGGATCGCACGGGGTATGATGAACTCAGTAATGATCCAATCAGAATTGAAGTGCATCAAGTCGCCGCTGTGAGAATGCGGTTGAGGGTGCAAAAACTACGAGCGCGGATTTAAATTAAACTGACCGCTTGCTTTTGTTTTAAGA
Organism: Elymnias hypermnestra; assembly: GCA_015832385.1. NCBI lineage: Eukaryota > Metazoa > Arthropoda > Insecta > Lepidoptera > Nymphalidae > Elymnias > Elymnias hypermnestra. The sequence continues at coordinate 1,032,481 of JACTOM010000031.1, forward strand.
CACCATATCATAAGTCTCTACAATGAGAATAATTATAAATTTAAACTTTACTGATGCTAAGTTTTTAAAAGGATTTGAATCAATAGCTGAATTTGAAAAGAAACATCGAAGCTCTTGATGTGTATTTTCAAATTCTAACAGCTTTATATGAGTAGTCCAGTCCTTTTAAAAAAGCAGCTACATTAAGCTAATTTGAACAAAATGAAATGACTAATTAAAAAATAGTAAAGGTACGTAGCGGCCTATTTAACGTCCCACATAAGGGCACAGGCCTTCTCGCTCATATGGGAAGTTTTTTTTAAAAAAAAACAATAATTTCAATTAATTTCCCTGGCAGGAGTAGAACTCAGGGCCACTGCTAGCAAAACAGTACTTGCACCATTACGCCAACGAAGTTATCAAGTGTGTACCATTAACTTTTTTTTTAGAATTAAATAATAAGTAATGGTCACAAAACACTGGCTGTTACGTTGCTCCAATGGCTTGTAATTATTTTAAATGTCCCGCGTGCGGAGGCGCAAGCACAAAGCACGCTTCGGGCGATCCACGCGTGATCGAAACACCATATTGAACTTGCAGAAAATTAAGCATTGTTTTCAATTTTATTTTAACTGTGTATAGATTACTTTGCATAGAAAACAATTTTCAAATAATGATATGGCCATTTATTTTCCAGTTATCATACTATCATATATTTATTTTATTGCTAACATATTAAGCGAATGTCCGTGGTCACACCTGATGTGAAAATATAATCTAAGGTGGAAGCGCGCTAATTTGGTAATACTCGTAGGCAATTTATCTGTTATGGTTCCTACATAGCATCGTACAGGGACACAAATCTCTTGCTTGCTGGTAGGGTGGTAAATAGCCACCGTCAAAGCCTCTCACGAGTGACAAATTAGAAAATACAATTCCTAAATATCGGGGATCGAACTTGGGACCTCTGCGCTAGCGAGCCCATCAACTTTCTTATTACTACTTTTTATATCTTTTTTTAAATGCACTATGTATTTGTAAATTGAACTTATATTTGTGTATATTTCTTTGTATTTGGAATGGTCATATTTTTTAGATTATGGTCCCTTATTGGGTATAGACCTCCTTCAGTTACTCTCATTGCGTTATTTTTTGTACAACTTCGGGCTTCATAGATTGGTTACCAATGTTTGAATAAAATACAAATGTAACTATGGTTGCATCTAATCTATATAGATAAAAGAGATATCCAGGTATCTATAATCTTCACGATATCTCTGGAACCATAAGGCGTAGACTCGAAATTTGGTAGGAATATTCCTTTTGCCGAGTAGAGATAAGCTAAGAACGGATTTTAAGAAATTCCACCCGCAAGGGGGGTTGCGGGGGCGTTAACTCATGCTACCCAAAAAACATTCTATGCAGACGAAGTCGCGGGCTCAGCTTATATATAATATTAGACGTCCATTACTTTGTTTTTAGTTATTTATTTTATAAAATATTTTTTCTAAGTAATTTGGGACCCCCAGTGAACGCGTAATTATTCCCATGTATTCTATTGTTTTATTGAAATTTTAACCAATTGCAAACATTGACACAACGAATAATATCAAATGATCGTTAAAAAATCAATTGACAGCACCTATTATACAGTATAGACATCTGTATTACTTGATAATTATTGTTGCTTTTCTTTAATAATTTATAAAGTTGTATACCGTAAAGCGGAATTTGGCTGATTTGTAAAATGTATTTGCTAAATATAGAATACTCAAATGGACAACAGAAAGTTTTTGAATTTGAATTTATTGACTTAAAAATCAATTATTTCGAAAACTTTATAAAAAGTATACATTTCACGCCTTATCGCAATATTTATGAGCTGTCTTATCAGTGCATATTTTTTAGATATAATAAATGAAAAATATCTGGGGGAGAGGCCCGTTTAAATTAATATGTTAGTAATTTACCAATTTAGATATTGGAATTTAAATAAATTGAGGCAAAGTTGAATGGAATTTTAACAAAAATGTCAGTGGAATTGACCTGAAGTAACCGAATAAGACGGTTTGATTATCTAAGCGAGTTTTTATACCTTTAACAAAAAGTATTGACAGTTTAACGAACTTCTTGCTACGTGAACAGAATTGTGACTGCAATTAAATTAATCTTATCGTTAATAATTGTACATTTGAAAGGCACCAAGTTTACCTACCATCGGTCGGCAATCAGCGGTGCGTTAGTCTAATACACGAAGTAATCCGTCGACTTAATTATTCATCAATGGTCACAAACAAAAATATTAAAAAGTAAGTAAGTAAGCAGCAGCTCATTAACGTCCCACTGCTGGGCATAGGCCTCCTCACTCATATGAGACAGGGTTTTTAGAGCATAGACCCACATCGGACTATCCGACACGACCGGAGAGAGATTAGGCGTAGTACCGAAGGCTTAACGTGCTGTCTGAGGCACGGGGGTGGATCACACCGCCAACTTCCCAACTTCGGGCAAATATTGAGAAAATCTTAATAGAAAACTCAATATTGGTATTTGAACTGGCCTGACCCGGGACCCGAATCCAGGACCTCGTGTCTGTAGTCGAACATGCTAACCACTAGACCAATGAGGCAGTTAACAAAAATATTATTACGTGTATAATCTCTAATCGTTTATAGTACTTATATGGTTCAGACAGATATAAAAACACATCCTTGGAAGATAACAACGCTTAAATATTTTTCAAACTTCTTCGAGTGAAGGTATTTTAAATGTTAGTCTGAATGATAGTGACGTCTAATCAAGTTCATCGTATTTTTATGCAAACATGGTTTTCCTTATATTCTTTAGTTTTAAATATTTAATAATAACGATGACTTCTACTTATAGAGTGAACTCGCCTTTAAGACATTTTGACATTTGTGTAATTTCGGTGATTATATGATTCCATTTATCAACCTACGACGTCAATATTTTTAAATCTTAGTTTTAAAACATGGTTTTCAAAATAAATCATTAGTATAAAAGGTAATAATAATAATTTATCTTTGTAAAACTATCTTGCAAAATTAAGTTTTTACACTTGAATTCGATGGATCAACTCTTTCGAACATAATAAATTTACACTTCGCTATACTGGAATGAACTGTGGTCAACGTTATTTACGTATGGGGTGAGCGGTAAACTGATTCAAGCATTGAAGTCTCTCTATGAGGGTTCTAGTGCTTGTATCAGAATAAACGGGGCGTACACGGAGTGGTTTCCTCTCGAAAGAGGTGTTCGACAAGGATGTGTTGCGTCACCATGACTGTTCAACCTTTTCAGGGATAACTGCTTGACAGATATAAAAGAAATTATGTATGGGTTAAGAATGAATGAATTACTCATTAAATGTTTACTCTACGCTGATGATCAAGTAATACTTGCGTCATCCGCTAATGAGTTACAGGAGATTGTAAATAAATATTATGAATAAAGCTTTGAAAGAGAAAGGAATGAAAGTGAATGTAAACAAATCGAAAGTTATGCTTTTTGAAAAAGACGAATCTATGATGACTGGCAATATTTTTATAGATGGGGAACAAGTGGAAGACGTGAAAGAAATTGTATACTTAAAATCTAAATTTACAAAAGATGGTACATGTGAAAGTGATATTTGCTGCACGTCTTTATGAATAACCAGATGGTGTCTCAAAGGGCCAGACTGGCTGTGCATGCAGGAGTGTTGGTGACAACACTTATATATGGTAGTGAAAGTTGGGTATGGCAGAAGAATCACAAAAGTAAAATAAATGCGGTCGTGATGAGAGCCTTGACAAGTACGAGTGGATTGAAACTGAGTGGCAAAGTAAGAAATAGTGTGATAAGAGAACGTTGTGGTATAAAAGAAGACGTAGTGACTAAAATTGAGAAAGGTATACTTAGATGGTTTGGGCATGTAGAAAGAATGAATGAAAGGAGACTGACAAAAAGGATTTATGAGTCAAGAGTGAATGCGAGAGTTGGAAGGTGAAGACCAAGGCGAACGTTCCTGGATCAAATCCAGGATATTTTAATTAACGGCCAGGTCAAGAGTACTCTAAACCGACGAACTTGTATGAAAGGTTTAATGAGAATGAAAGAAGCGAAGGAGATATGCAAGGATCGTGGCAAGTGGAAGGATGTTGTCTCTGCCTACCCCTATGGGAATGAGGCGTGATGATATGCGTGTATGTATGTATATTTATATTTGCATTGTTTGTTACTTTTACTTGTTTGTATTATATAAAAGTGTCAAATATAAAAAAGCTTTTTGTAAAGCTGTAATTAAAGAAAGTTGTTCGTAATATTAAATCTAAGGTTACTTTAAGAGCAGGTAAAATAAAAACAGACAGTCACGATTTTATAAACACCACTCTAAGAATAAAGAGTTCTAATGAAGTGAAACAAGTTCCCTAAAAGATAGTTATCACAAAATTACAAGAGATAGGTACTAACAAAATATTTTAAGAATCATACAAATACAGTTTCTGCTATAGATATTATGAGTGTTATCGCTGAAATATGCAAGTACAAAAAATATACTTCACACCAATAACTCTTATCATCTTTCAACGTACTCGGTAGATATCTTTCATAAGCCTATATCTTATACTTGATTGTTGATATCTGCTTAAATTCTCTGTCAACTTCAAGTCATTCATTTCACCTATAATTAAATTTGGTCTTCTTAGTGAATGTTGGTGTAATAGATATGGCAAGTTTCCACAACTTAAGAGTTCCAGAGATTCAAAAAGACGTAAGTTTTAATTGTTTAATTAAAAAAATATGAACTGCGTAACGACGTTGCTATTATTTGTTAAAAATGTAGGTCAAAGTCTTACTCTACATTTGTTTTTTTTAGTAAACATTGCCTTTATTTAGTCATTAGTTAAATCTTTTACCTAACTAAATGGATTATTGTGTATATATCTTGTATTTTTCTTGTTTGCATCTGCTCCTGAGCCAAGAGCCGGCAGATATTTGTATGGATATACTCTTACAATGCCACCACAATTAACATTATTTGTGATGAGTTATAATGTTTAATTATACATACATCTTGTATGTATAATTATACATCTTGTAATCATTAAAAATGACTTAACGTTTATGTGGTTTATATATATTTTAATATGGTTGCCATTAAATACGTACCTAAAAATATTTATGAGACAAAAACTATATCTTGTATCCGATGTAGTACATATTTTTCCAGGACGTAATTTAGTAGATAAAAAGGCACCAATGTTGGACCTAAATTAGAAGTTAAATGTATGGCTATGATTTTAACCGCCGTTTTTACTGCTGAAGAAATTTATCATCAAGTTTATTCGCTCAATCGATCGTTTTTATATCTTTTATCGAAATCCCTAAGAAGTGCTCAAGCACATCGGTCAGACAGTGATCGGTCGGTCACGGCCAAGGCCGAACTGAGATTTGGATTATTCAACCTCTTGTAACAAATATATATTTAAAATAAATTAGTATTACTAAATGTCAGAACATTAAAATATATTGCAGTCTTCTACCTCCAATTTAATTATCATATTTACTAACAATTCATTTGAGTGCAAAAGCTAAAAGTGACTATCATTTTTGTGTTACCGCAATGATGAACACCGTCTTAAGAGACATTGTTGCAAGAGCATCAGTTGAATCAAAAGAACATAAGGTGTGTATACGCTTAATACTCTTACATTAGGGAAACTAAGTAACATGGGAATAAAATTACCTAGTTTTTAGTGGGATTGTTTACATAAATGTCATCAAGCTTATGGATAGAATGAATGGCTAATATGATGTTTGGTAGAATTAGTTTCTTTATAGATTCTGATTTTTTTTTAATAATGATAGAATGGTACAATGGAAAATAGTTGTATCACGTAACTTTTATAAAAGTATTGCCTTATTTAGTCTCCTTAACGAACGTCAATATATAGGTATATTGCTAATTTTTATAATACGTATATTTAGATTTGTATAAATGTTTTTCTATGTATTTATACTTATTTAGACACCATCTACCCTTCTTCTTAACAATATTTCCCTAACATTAAAGTTACCTGGCAGAAATTACTTGTTAACAATAAGGCCGGCCATTTCTACCCTTTACTTAAATTAATGTATATTTTTCTTGTGTTGTTAGTAGTGTACAATACAGTGTATTTTCTCTCTCTTTAGAATAATTATGATCTTTACATTACATATTAACTGTTCAAAATGAAATAAAGCAACTTTTACAGATATATTTTAGAGGACGAGTATTCTATTCCACGTAAACTGTCAAGTGCGCCCTCTATTCAAAAACAAAATAAACAGACTTGACGTTGACAGTTCGACAGGTCATAACAAAATTCTCTAATTTCACTGAATTAAATAATTTTAAAACGATAAAGTACCATTTCAAATTTAGGTAATGTAATGTAAAGCTACCTTTCTAATAATTTTTGAAGAAAATTTGTATTTTCAATATCAATACTTTGAGGTTAAAATTCTAAGAAATTTTGGTGAAGTTTATTTTTGAAAACATAGTCGATGTCAATTATCTTTCAAATTGCCTTAAATTTACGTGTTGTATATCCAGTGCTACTGCTAAAACTTTGTCACATGTGCTCAAATCCTGATTACTCTTGTTATACTAAGGAGTATGCCCAGATTTGTAGAAGACATGGATATACTGATTTAAATGAACCAAATGCTGAAATCTCTGTTCGTAAATTACTCAAGAATGAAGATATGGCAAGTAATTCAGGGTTAAATGGATTATATCGTCCCCGAAGTGCATTAGCAAGGGCTCTGTATGAGAAGCAACGGAATGACAGACACCTGCAAGAATTTGATCAAAATGAGGTAAGAATAACGTACTAAAACTATTGAATTGAAAGTAATTTGAGGATGTCTGTATAACAGAATATATCTAATTTTATTTGTCTATATAAACTGCTTATTAAAATCTCAAGTATGGTGAAAGAGAATGTTATGTTACTTAAGTTTTATTTCATTGTCCACTTATATTTGGATTCTTTAGGATGAAGATAGCAATCTTCAGCCTAATAAATTACAAATTTATAAGTCACTGCCCATTATTCAAATATGATATTTGTCTTGTTATTTCCATTAAAAAAATCTAAATTGGTCTATGAATTGTTTCTATGTAAAATGTTAATAGAAAAATTGATTCATATATCTTTGGTGTTTCATTGAATATAGACCCTCAAATGCATGTAATACTTGTTACCAATACTGTACTTATGTATATTCTTACTTATTTCTCATATTATTGAAATGTTAAATAATAGTCCTATTCCGTTTTAATTATAAATTTTACTTTTGGGTATAGCTTAATAAACCCAAAATTAAAATTTACCCAAAAAAAATTGTAGACTACTAATTTGCAGGCAAATTCCTTTGCTTTGCATAAATAATCACTCCAATGAGTTTAATATCTATATATATATATACAGCATATAGCATATAGACAACACCTACTTATAAAGAGTCAACTTGCGTTTTAGATATTTTGAAATATTTGCAATTTTCATACTACATTTAACAATCAAGTTTATTGATTTTATTTTCTTTTTGTCATATATTTAAAGGATGCTTTAAAAACACATACCGTAGCTACAAAAGGTCAACTGACTTTGAAATACTATCTTATAACATTAGGATTTTATACTTGACTCTTTATATTCAGAAGCTTACTTGTTACTAAATATTTTAGTATAATTTTATCATTCAAGGTTTATTAAAATAGAAATATGTAAAACTTGGGTATTGTAAAATTTAAAGTAAGGTTTGACCTTTCAATGATTTTTTGTCAATTGAACATTTGAATTGTAATGAAAGTTTTTTGAACTGTTTTTGAAGGAGATGGTTACTGATTTCTTTTATATTTTGTCAAGATATCTGTTCATGCAATAACTTCAGTAATGGATATAAATGTCTTCTGACAAAACAAAAATTCAAGTTATGCAACAAAAAATTGTCTCCAATTGCTTACTTTATCTGAATATACATATAATTCTTCTATAAATGTGAATGGGACAAAACAGATTATGATGAAATCTATTTCATACATGTGGACACATAGGGGATACAAGAGTTTTGTTGCACTGGAAATTTAATTCAGATTTTTCCATATTTCCATGAAATCTAAAAGTATGCACATGGTACCACTGGGACGAGCTAATTATTTTGTAACATTATCCAAATTCATTGAAAGAGAAGTATTATTTGATAAACATATGTATGTATATTATGCAAGCATGGGTTTGATAAAATAACAGAAGACTACCATTAATGGATTCTGCTGGCTTACTCCTGGAATCCATTCCAATCCCCAACCTTTTCAGGTTTAATTTCATCCAGGCGATAAAACAGCACACATGAAAATCATTTTGAGCGCATAGAATGCAATCAAAATTATGTTAAAGAATTGGTTATTTCAAAATTCTTTCAATTTAATTAATTGGTTATAAGATTAGATTTAATTTACAATAGTTTCTATCAAGTTATTGAACATGCCAGCTTTGTTTCACTGACCAACCACATTTTGAAATCATTTGGTGCGCTTTCGTTTTCAAGAGTATGGAATGATAAATTGGGATTGCTCATTTTATAGAAAGGATTTCAAGTGTAAGCCAGCTGTAACTTTTTGCAGCTCCTTTCAAGCTGAATTTTTAAAATACTTTTCATATGATGAAGTATATATGTCAAATTTTTAATAATAACTTAAAAAGTACACTTTCACAAATTTCATTTGCAAATACACTCATTAAAATAAACTAAAAAATTTGTGTTAGTTTCACACATAAATAAATGAGAACATATTTCTGGTTTTCAAGATTAGTGATACAAGTAAAAAAAGACTAATTCTAAAAGAAAGCTGTTAGAAATTTGTTTAATCAACATTATAATTTACTGAGCAGCAGCATCATTTTTACAAACCCAAACTGTTTGATATTTATTTTTCTTTTTCTTTGTTAAATGGCTTTCAGATGACTAATTGCACTAATTATTAGGATGCAGTATATAAGATGGCTAAAGGGTACCTCAATCATATTTTACTAAGGTTATATATCTCCACTACAACTTCTAAACATATATGTTCCTTAATTTTAAAAATACATATTTTTTATTGCTAATAGGTGAGCACTTAACTGTAATTTCACCTGATGGTAAGTGATAATATAGTTTTACATGTATGCGGGCAAACCTAATAAGAAGTAATATAGCTCTTACGGTCTTATTCACAACAGCACGTTTTTGCAGGTGGGGTGGTAGTAATTAGCTACGGCCGAAACCTATCACTAAACTTACACAAATTAGAACATGCAATTTCTTAATTTTACCTTGCCTAAATCGAAACCTAGACGTTCCTGTTGGCGCTGTGGTTTGAGTATTCGCCTTGCTAGCAGAGGCTCCGTGTTCGATCCCCGGTAGGACGAATTTAGGACATTGTACTTTCTAATTTGTCTGAGTCTGTACTGGTCTCACTTACCAGGTGAGATGTCAACCGTGTACAGTCAACCGCTAAACTGTCAGTAAGAAAAAAACCCAAGGTTTCTGCGAGTGAATTCAGTAGTCACAGCATTGCTCCATCTTTGTTACTATTCTGGCACAGGTCACTGTTGGACTACTTTCTATCTGAAAAACTGTAAATTTAAACATATTGTACTTATTCCTTTGAGGCGTTTTTTTCACCAATGATTTATATATTGCACATGTATTATTAAACATTTATAATTATAAATTTATTCTTTGATGACAGGTCATGGGTTGCCCTTTTTTCTTTCCCGCCAAAACTAAAGTCTTCTTCTTCTTCTTCTTTAATTTATGGCTTTTATTGGTGCCAATCAGGCCCTATTATTCCGCCAACGACGTGTTTTCTGTGTTAATGTTGAAGTAATTTTCCATTGTCCTTGGAGCACTTCAATTAAAGCTCTAACATTATTTTAAAGTCTTACAAACGTTTATTAGTGTCTTAACAACTTCGCTGTATCTTCATGTTAATGAGTTATATTTTATTTTATTTTTGGCGCGTTCGCCATTTTTACTCTTCCATCTTGAAACCAATCCAAAACTAAAGTCACTGTTGGTGCCCTCACTCGGCGTCCATAACTTTCAGACAATATCTATTATTTGTTTCATAGATGTACTTTATAATCTTTGGTATCGTAATAATGGTATTATAAAACGTTTGTTATTATAAAATTAATACAAATTGAAAGTGTTAATGTCACAAATTTGAATAATTTCAGTATTACAATTTAATGTTTAAATATTTTATTTCTTACAATAATTTATGAATTCCATCATACTACATATACCGGCATATTAAGTGGAACATAAAATAAAATAAAATTTTGATGTGAGTATCATAACCTTATATGATACTGATATCAATTTTTATTTATTTTCCGCTAAATATGCCAGTGTGTATAGTTCACAAACACAAATTTTCATAATAGAAATGGTTTTGCTGGTCAATGGCAACTAAAAGCCCTCCACTACAGATTGTAGAAAATAGAATTTCAAATATATCTGGGTATATCCCGACTGATATATTTAAGAAAGATACAAGTAGCCTTGGAGCAGGACAATAAATCATGGGTAGAGATCTATATCCATAAGTAGGGATATAATATTTCCACAAGTATGTTCTAACGATTTCGCTCGCTTAATAGCCCACGGGTGCAATTCCACGCAGGTCAAATAAAAAAAATGTGTTTCCTATTTTGATTGTAGTTATCACCCTACCAGAAAAGATTACCATTAAGCATTAGATTTAATCGATTTAAACTGTATCATCACTTACCATCTGTTTAGATTATGGTTTTACGATATATTTTGGAGAGATGGATTACACCAACTGCAGTCGAACACGATTAGCCATTTAATATTATATAGTTAGTGGGTTGGAGAGTAATATTTAAAATAATAAATAAAAAATTGTACATATTACTAACAATGCGTCTATCACTTTTATTTCTCTTTTCGTGTCATTTTCTTTTCTTTTTCCGAAACTTTGACGTTATTTATTAGAGGAGACCGAAATGAGATTGTTTAAATTCTTATACTAGAATAACATTAGACTGCACACACACATTTTTAGAAATATGCCTACTCATATTACAGTAGAGTGAACAGGAAGATACATTTAAAAACACATTTATGGATTATATTATGGTACCAATTGATTATTGATATTTAAATGACAAATTATATGTTGTGTGTTACAAAGGGCTTGCAATGATAATAGTAGAGATAAAATTGTTATAGCATTTTATTACATTTTTTTGTAATATTAGATTACTTATAACCTGTAATGATGGATGCTGATTATAAACTTATTTTTACTAAATTACTTGCGAAACAAAGGTCATATTGTAAAAGATAATAATTGTTAATATTGATGTAAATCCTTTTGGTTATATACACATAAGCAGTATAGTATCAGAATAAATAAATGTGAATCAGCTCATTCTAAGACATTAAGCATTACATCGAGATTCTCGTCACTATCAAAGCTTCTTGTTATTACATAAAAGAAAATAAACAAATTTCAAGCTAAATAACGTAAAAAGAAATTCGTGTCTTGCTCTAATTTTGTATTTACGAGTACAATTTCAGATAGCATTATCTACCACTTTGGCTTCCTATGTTTGCTTTCGAATATTAGACCCGGTTATAAAAGGGAATTGAATCGTTTAATAAATTATTTGTTGAAATCTCTGTAATGTAAACTCATTATTGGCGGGGAATTGAATAATATTCTTTATAGTGTTAGGTAGTATATTGTTGTATTCTTATTTTTCAATTCTTTAAGTTTAAGACTAGATTTAGTTTAACGTAACCGTATGAATAGTTTTAAAATAGTGTAGTTTAGTCGTAAAATATGTCAACAGGCCGAGGCGATCCGAATGCTACTTGTGTTTTACTTTTTTTTTTAGTTTTATTTTATATTTTTTCTTCGGGGACGCCTGAAAATCAGCGTCATATTGGTTTGCGTACCAATGGAGCATTATGCTGAGGCGCCTCCCATTTGGGATATCTGTTATTTTTACTTGTATCTTGTATCATGCATCTTGTTACATGTTTATCCCAAATAAATGATTATTTATTTATTTTTATTATTAATTTATCTTATTTTATGTGAAAAATTACAGCGTACGAGTATATCTATATCCCTGCGTGAGCCTACCCTGTGCCGTGGTGAAGCGTCGCCATCTCTTTCGCTGCACCTACCATTAGTGTATAATGTTTTAATTACGATTACAAGTAACCTTACTTAAAAAAAATCGATTTTTCACATTTGCTGGCGTCCCGTCTTTAGATAGGCCTTTATTTTTTTCAACTAAAGTGTGAATGAGTAAAGATCTAACATGCACTTACACACATGTACATCGCGTTACGCTTGCGAAATAGTTTTCCAACCGTGCCATAAGAAGTTTCACGTCAATAAATAAATACACCTAAAAGTTCATTCACGGTGCCATCTCAACAATGTTGATTGTTTGAAACACTGGCAGCCATCAGGAAGTCAGTATTTTCATCTGTAGAACAGGCAATCGGGGCTCACGTGTGCTACAGTAACGAGGATATATTTGCGTATGAAAAACACGAAATACCTCTGAATTGTGGAGGGAATAAGACATTCAACCCTCTCCTCCTTGCCCCCTGTCCCCCCGCGACCCTTTTAACTTTCATCTCTGTCGAGTGCTCGGTCCACATACTTTTGTTCTATTTGATCAATGTTATTAAAATGTCGCGGGCTTGCGGGATTACAAACATCTGACTATCTTATGAGCCCCTCCATAAGATTGGCTGGCCAATGTGAACTGGCTACATAACCTACAATGGCTATAATGTCAGATCAAAAATTGATCACAAATTAGCATTGATGCGATTTTATCGCAAAACAGTTGAAGGTATTGTTAATTTGGTAACTATATGTGACGATTGTAATTACAATTAAAGTGTATACGTAAAAATATTTATTTCAGAAGTTAGCTATGTCGGAACTAGAACTCGTCCCTGCTTCCTCTAATAGAAAATTATTATAGCATTAACTCCGCGAATCTTATATATATATATCCAGGTATCTATTGAATCATCACGATATCTCTGGAATCGTAAGGCGTAGAATCTTGAAATTTGGCAGGAACATTATATTTTTACCGAGTAGAGGTAAATTTGCCTTAATGAAATGCTACCAAAACAATATTCCACGCAGACAAAGTTCCGGGTTGGGCTAGTAAAGATATAAACGCTGTCTTAAGAACACAATTGAATTTTGAATAGTGTCAATACATTTTTGTGTCAATTACAATCGGAAATAAAACGACGATGCGGTACTCCAAAAGATTTTATATTCTTCAAAAGGCTCTCCTATAATTATTTTGAATTATGTCACTTATCTTTCAAAGTAGCGAACTGAAAAATAAACATTTTTCTGTATCTGGCTATAGGCGTGCATTGTTGATCTATCATATTTTCATGCGGCAAGATATACGAATTCATATAACTTAACCTTTGAAATACAACGTGCCGGGCAATAGTGGATTGTTGTGAGCGGTATTTATTGCACCTAGTTCGTGTGTCCATTATGAAGTGTTCCATAGTTAATTTAATAGGTCTGACACTGAGAACGAATCGCTTCGTAAAGGATGCCTACATAGCAAGCAATCACAACACAATCACCCTAGCCTTGCGTGACACCGAAAACGTCCTCGTTCATAAGTATAAATTAATCCATTTAGAGCGCTCGCCCGGCACCGGCCGCGACCGCCGATTAACGGAAGTGTCTACTTAACTAATTTATCCCCGGGTGGTTTTAACAGAATGGATAGCAGTGATTACGGATGATGGTGAGGATCGTGTGACGATTGCGCGTACGCAACTACTCCGGGATGGATTTTTTTATCTGGACTTCATGTTGTGCATAATAAATGTTCGATTTAGTAATTGCATGTTGGGCTGTGTAAAGGTAATATAAATAGCAGGCCATTTACGTCCCACTGATGGGCACAGGCTTCCTCAGTCATAGGAGAGAGGGATATTAGAGTATAGAGCCACCACGCTGCTCCACTGCAGATTGGCAGGCATAGTAAACAAGTGCACTCTCTGTTTCTTCACTCTCATAGTCCGCTGTGACAGGAATCCGACTCAACCGTAGAGAGATCAGTGCCAGGACTCACAGCTTATCGATTTTTGAAAGCCCAACCCGAGGCTCGAAACCAGGATCGCGTGACTGTGGCCGAACATGCTAACCACTAGTCCAATGAGGCATGTTAAGTTCTGTAAATAGTACTAATTCTATGCTGACCATATGGCGGCGTACAGCTAGTTCTAAATCTAATTATCGTGACCAACAAATATGTTCGATTTTAATAGCTTTTCTCGTGCAAAAAAATCAATTGTTAAGCTGTTTGTGATATTTTAGATACTTATAATTATAGAAGTTAATATGTACAAGTGTTTTATTATCTTTAAAATTACGTGTTTTTAGTAAGTTTTGGTTCTACTTTAAATATATAATTTAATAACCACTTCAAATAATTTTATAAATATCTAATAGGACCAAGATTTTTTTGTAAAGTAACAAGCTCTGTTTGCTAATATAATTGCAAATTGCTGGACTAAATACAGTTCTGCCAGGTATAATAACGTAATAGTGTTACTAAAAAGTTCTTAAAATTTCAGTGATAATTTTACATAAGAAAGTTCGTATAGGTAACACATATGTGGATATCCCTTAGGATATAATAGATCAATAAACTACCAACATGCATAGTAAATTAAACAACTTTCCATATTCGAATATTCACAAACAATTAAAGTTACAAAAACGTATAGTAATTTTGAATTGAGAAAGAATGTAATACGTTTCTATAATAAACTTCCAGAAGATGTTCTAAAGATATTCAAATCCTTTCTTTAAAGAAAATTAATTTAAAACCATACTATAATGTGAAAGATTACTTAGTCGATAAAAAAGCGTGGAAGTAAACAAATTGCTGTAAGTATAATATTACAATGATGATGGTTAAAAACGAAATACTTGTTTGTTGTGGGCTCTTCTCAAGACGTGAAGATACTCTCGTAACTTTAGATTTAAAGTCATTCTTTGCCATCAGTCGTACATTAGAATTAGTGTAAGTAAAAACCATATTTAATGATTTAAAAGTGCTGTAAAGGCCCACTCGAATAAATAATTTTTGCACTTGAATAACCATTTCAAAGTAAAAACATTGTAATTTTACATTTATTTTTAAGTGTAGTACAGTAGATTAATGAAATCTTTTATAATAGTGAGACTGGTTCAACTGACATCGCACTAAACCTTGTATGTAATTGGTATTCTACCTTATTGGCATACTGTTCATTCTTTGTGTACCTCTGTTCATATTTTACAGCTCGTATAAGTTTGAATGACACAACGTATATATGTTATTTTTTATATTATTGCTGACCTATTGTCTCATAATGGTTCAGTTAAAATAATGTATTCAGAATAGTTGTTTTTACACATCCCAGGATTTGAGAAATGCTAGTAACTGCATCATTATGCCTACTGGTTTTCAAAAGTTAGATCAAGAATAAATAATTACTACATCGTAACCTCTAATTTCATTTTAATTTCATGCCAACGATATAAGGCTAGTTTATATTTTCCCGTGTGATTTATGTTAAAAAAGTTAATGCTAATGAACTTGTCTATAAAACTTTTTAGTAATAATTACTATATCATAAGCATATTGAGATCGCTGCTGTGCCGTTTTCAGGAAGTGAAGTAAAGTTCGTGTTAGGTCTAAACTTTTTAATTATCAAGTTTTAACATATACAGATATTCGTCGTAAATCTGATTTCGATATAATCGGTACTGAACATGTTGCACAGTACATAGACTAAGTGGAGGGTACGGGCTGGTCTTCCGCAGGTACATAGCTATAAACATCGTCAATACGAGAGGCGTGTTGTCCGCACACAGCTAAGACACCTGAGTCGCGCTGGGCGCATCGCTCACTGCAATCTGTACATTATTTCTCCATTGTTCGCGTAACGAGCCCCCTCCTCCCACTACAACCCTCTTCACTCCCCGCTCCACGTTCCCACACCCTGCCTCGGGGCGGTGGGACCTCTCTCGCGCCTTTCTTTTATCATTCCTCTCTTTATTTCCGAATGCAAATAATCCTCCACACGTGTGAGAACCGAAACCATTGTTCTCGCTTCCACCCCCACAGGGGACCTTGGTGACGCAATCTTTTTCTTCAGCATTTACATAAATGTTCACTATCCAAGAACTTATTACGTTACGCATGAAACATTAATTTCTTATGCATATACTACTTTGTATTTTCTCTGGGCATATTTTCATGTTTAACATATACAATGTTTGGGAGTTGTTGATGTCTGAGTTTAACAAAAAAAAATTCATTGATGAAACAAAAATAATTTACGGGTTACTTCAAAATATATCTAACTACATGAAATCAGTGTTATCAATGATGAAAACACGATTTTCGATATTCCATATGTACTTGTGTGTCTAAAGTATAACCCAGTTAAAATTAATATTGGGTTTCTATAGTTTACACTGCTCTCTATGTTGACAGTATTATACGGTATTACTTCTTTAATTGGATACATAAAGGTGCATTTCCACTTTTCTTTTGCGTGATCAATTACTGCCGATAATCAGTCTAACGTCTGTTAGTAGTGTCGCTCATTGGGAGTGGAGGACAAACAGCTCGTTAACCGTTAGTCGGACGGAAGGGTGGAGCCTTTGCTTCCCAAGAAAAATGCTAAGTGGGAAATCAATACGTATTAGGCGCGATATCGGCCCCGCTACCCGTCACACTATGATGGATGAACGCAACCAAACTTTCCGCACTGACTTTAATAATGACAATATACAAATTGACGTCCGCCGACGCTTCCGAAACGCGATAGTACACTGTCGCCACTCACATTATGTAAACAAACATAGAAAAAACGGCTCGACAACCATCCATTTTAGTAATAGAAATCTCAATTACGTTGTTTTTTGAGACGCTCATCTATCATGCGTCCCAAACTATTGGTTCGATCCAATCGTCGCCTCGAATAACAGCGCCGCCTTCGTGATGTTCCCGGGTGCGATATTGGAGTAGATCGACAGGCGGGAGTCAGTAGCACCTCTACATATTGAAAGCTATTCGGAATTTGCAAATAAATACATGCACACGACGTGAAGCCCGCCTCGCCCTGCGCTACTCCCTTTAAAATTGAAATCGCATTCTGTGACTGTCTCTTGAAAGCAATGGTTTCCTACGATATTGGGGATTATGAACACGTATTACAATTCAATGTACATAATGCTTTTTTTCTATATAGAAATAAATTGGCAAACGAGCATACGGTTCACCCGTTGTGAATTGAATCGCATAGGCATTTGGAGGATTACTGGAACTGCCAATGTGTTACTGGTGGAAAAGGATAAGTAAACAAGCAGACTTACCAAAATTTTAAAAAAGGAAGTGCGTGTTTATTAATTTACATTGGAAAAAAAATTGGGTTCCTTTACCATCTTTGTCACTCGATTGGGAAAATCGAGAGCACAATTAGAAGTAACTTCCAAAAATGATAACTTACTCCATCGCTACGTTACAAAAATAAACTGCATTCCGATATGTGTTCTAGATTTAGTAATTTCTATTTTGCGTTGACGAGTCAATAACTCAGCTCTTTTTTATATGTTTGCCTATTTACTTGAGTAATGTGTAATTTCGGAAAATTGTTTGTTTCGACAAAAATCTATTTTGGAGAAAACTCATTATTGAAGTAAAGACGTGATATATAGATTTATCCATTCGGTGACACAAAACTTTGACAATAACGTACGAAAAGAATAACGCTGATACCGTGTTAAATAAAAACAAGAAGTACCATAAAACTATACATACTAATATTTTAATTGGAGCTCAAGTGCAAGTGCTTCTATGCTGTTTACGACAATCCCACCTGAGACGCGTTAGTGCAAACTAATGCTAAGTGCTAAGAGTTCTTTGCAAATATGATAAAAATATTAGTTATGGGAAGGAATATCAAAGTTTAAAGTTGTAGTTCGATGTACATATGTTTATTATTATATGTGAAAACTGTCAATTGTAATCTTAGTTATACCCAAGTTTAGACGTCATTTTCTAAAGTACCAAAATTTCAATAGAATCTAATTCTGAGCTACGAGGAAAGTTTCATAACTGAATTCATTGCCTTAGATAAATTAATAAGCGAGTTAATAAATATTAAAAACGTTGTAGAGCACATGTACACGAAAAGTTATTATTATGTACTTATTTGACAATATGAGCCGGAGTATACTTTGTGTAATAGTAGTCTAGACAGTTATTCTGAAATATTATGATATTGAAACATTTGTATGTTTACCTATACTAGATACATATCTTAATATAAACTATCATTTAATCTTGTACTGTATTAACTTCCATTTTAGTTAAACCAATTTATTATAAAATCAA
Source organism: Elymnias hypermnestra (assembly GCA_015832385.1). Classification (NCBI taxonomy): domain Eukaryota; kingdom Metazoa; phylum Arthropoda; class Insecta; order Lepidoptera; family Nymphalidae; genus Elymnias; species Elymnias hypermnestra. The sequence continues at coordinate 1,051,002 of JACTOM010000031.1, forward strand.
AATTTCTTCATTACTTTTGAATTGTTAAATTTCCTCATATTTCCAATACACGACTAATGATTATATTATAGATTGGCTTAAAATACCGAGAGTTTTATCAGATAAGTTTTATCAGAGTTGCTAGGTTATATGTATCTTAAGAAAATTAACCAACGTTTGCCAAAACATTATTCACCTTATAGTCTTACATGAGATTAAGCCGGAGTAGTTGAAAGCGTGGTGTGTGGGGGGTGTATTTATGTCACCTCGGGGACGCAGCTCTCGCCCCTCCCAATTATACCGCAGTAAAAGTCATAAAAAGACACCCGAAGTTTTTACACGAAGCTAGAAGAGGCTCACGAAATTAAGAGGGGCGCCGAAATGTGAGATGAGCATGAATTTTTTATAAGAGCAGATGATGGTGCTCCGTTTATGATGTCTTACGGCGGATAATGCCTGCGCTGCACGCGTTGTGTTGTCTGAATCATTGATGCCGACTTTATGGCAACCACAGACAATGTCAAATAATTAATTACCTCGACAGAAACCTGAATAACTGCTTGGTCTCATGCGGCCCAACCGCAATCAAATGCCAAGGTCCTATAATTATAACCGAGGTGTAATTATGTTTTAATTACATTTTCGCTGTTAACTACATTTTTTAAGCAGTTAATTTGTACATAAATAATCAATCGCGTATAAAAAATGACGTACTGTCAAAAACTTGCCTTTGAACATCGTTCAGCGTGTCCTTATAGTTTTTTTCTACAGTAAATATTCATCGTATCTTAAATGTTAACCACATAATTGACTTTAAAAATCATGTAACTTATTTACTAAAACTAAATACATTATATATAATAAAAAAGCTATCGTTCATAAAAGTTTTTTTAAAATAAATAACCTGTGAGTTCGAAAATATCATATTGGGTTACTTGTGTGCTGCCGATAAGTTCCTTTAAGATCGGCATTGACCTTGATAATAGTAATAGACATAAGAAAGCTCAAATACATTAAGTGCGCTATGCAAAGTATCTACTAGAAGTGAAAACAATCATAGAAAGCCCAGTTCGGTAATCTAATAGACGGTTGATACCCCAATTGTAAAGGTAACTACAAATCCGACACGTGAATGGTTGTTAAGCCCCATTATGTGAATATTACTTTTATTAAAACAAATCATTTCAATTCTTACACGAATTTCTTAAACTTATTACATATCAAAGTAACTTTTAAACTTTTTACTAAAGTAATATGGATAAATATAAGGAAAATATGAACCAATAGTAGGAATTGAAACGATGTAATGTTGTATAATTTGATCTGCCTATCTTGTGTTTTCTAAGAGTTTGTTTATTACTTGTCGATAGTTTAAACTAATAATGGCTGGTCAAATAAAGCTATTCAACTAAATCGGTTTTAGTGAAAGCCCTTTAATACCTACTGTTATATAGTGAGCACACTTAAAAATCTACAATAACCGACCCAATTACGTATCTAACAAGTCGTCGCAGTTGTTATACATGTAAATGCGAATGTAACTAATTGTTTGTGCCTTTTTACGTTTATAGCCTGTAAGCAGTTTCATAAAATATTAGTATAGAGATAATTTACTTTGGAAAAGATCCTAAGCTCTCTATTGTCGCTAATGTTAAAGTTATCCTATGTATATCAAAATGAGTTATGTAGCTTGTTAAACAAAAATTAATTCGTCCATTTATAAAATCAATTATAGTATTCATTACTGACGCTGACGTATACTATAATCCCGTATACAAACAATATCATATTGAAAAATAAATAAAAAGTACATTGAACTCGTAACTGAATGAGAAAATTTTTATTTATAAGTAATATAAATAAAATAAAAGAGTCCGTCTGTGTTTAACAGGCACGCCAAAGAAACAAATGTTAGAAATTAAGTTTCTAATCATAAATCACTCTACTCTGTATGATATTAATTTTATAGTATTAGCCATGTATTACATACATACATACATAGCATCACGCCTTATTCCCATAGGGGTAGGCAGAGACAACATCCTTCCACTTGCCACGATCCTTGCATATCTCCTTCGCTTCTTTCAATCTCATTAAATCTTTCATACAAGTTCGTCGGTTTAGAGTACTCTTGACCTGGCCGTTATTTAAAATGTCCTGGATTTGGTCCAGGAACGTTCGCCTCGGTCTTCCCCTTCCAACTTTCGCATTCACTCTTGACTCATAAATCCTTTTTGTCAGTCTCCTTTCATTCATTCTCTCTACATGCCCAAACCATCTAAGCATACCTTTTTCAATTTTAGTCACTACGTCTTCTTTTATACCACAACGTTCTCTTATCACACTATTTCTCACTCTGTCACTCAGTTTTAATCCACTCATGCTTCTCAACGCTCTCATCTCTACCGCATTTATTTTACTTTTGTGATTCTTCTGCCATACCCAACTTTCACTACCATACATAAGTGTTGGCACCAACACTCCAGCATGCACTGCCAGTCTAGCCCTTTGAGACACCATCTGGCTATTCATAAAAGCATGCAGAGCACCATTTACCATATTCCCTGCATTCACTCTCCTTTCGATATCACTGTCACATGTTCCATCTTTTGTAAATTTAGATCCCAAGTATACAAATTCTTTCACCTCTTCCACTTGTTCCCCATCTATCAAAATATTGCCATTCATCATAGATTCATCTCGTTCAAAAAGCATAACTTTCGTTTTGTTTACATTCACTTTCATTCCTTTCCCTTTCAAAGCTTCATTCATAATATTTAGCATCTCCTGAAGCTCGTTAGCGGATGACGCAAGTATTACTTGATCATCAGCGTAGAGTAAACATTTGATGAGTAATTCATTCATTCTTAACCCATACATACATTCTTTTAAATCTGTCAAACATTTATCCATGAAAAGGTTGAACAGCCATGGTGACGCAACACATCCCTGTCGAACACCTCTTTCGACAGGAAACCACTCCGTGTACGCTCCGTTTATTCTGACACAGGCACTAGAACCCTCATAGAGAGACTTCAATGCTTGGATCAGACAACCGCTCACCCCATACGTAGATAACGTTGACCACAGCTCATTCCTCACCACTCGATCATAGGCCTTTTCTAAATCTACGAACGCGCAATAAACTTTTTGGTGTTTAGCCAAACATTTTTCAGTTAAGCACCGTAAAGAAAAGACCTGATCCGTACATCCCATTCCTCTTCTAAATCCCGCTTGCACGTCCCATATTTTCCCATCAGTTTCATTAATCACCCTTTCAATTAATATCTTTGCATACAATTTGCCGACGACACTAAGAAGGCTGATACCGCGGTAATTTTTGCACTCCTGCTGTGACCCTTTTCCTTTATATAGAGGGACAATTACGGCCTTGCTCCAATCTCTTGGGACTTGACCTTTCTCCCAGCATATATTGAAAAGGCAGTACAGCTGAGCTACCACAATCCCGCGGCCAGCCTTCAGCATCTCGACTGACACTCTGTCATACCCAGCAGCCTTACCTGATTTCATACCTTTTATCGCTTTCATGATGTCATCCATACTAATCTCGCTATCACTTGTCTTACATTCATTGCTATCCGCAGAGGCCATATTTACCTCTGCTTCATTTCTTTCAAACAAACTTTCAAAATGATCCTTCCATCTCTTCAATATCCATTCTTCTCCTTTTATTAAACTTCCATCTAAACTTCTGATTTTACAAAGCTCCGAGGAAGTAGATCTCCCTCGGGCAAATTGTATTGATTTCCAGAAAAACTTTTTGTTTGACTGAAAATCATCAGAAAGTCTCCTATCATACATATCACTGTATTCTTCTTTTTTCTTTCTTACAGCTTCTTTCACGATTACTTTCACCCTTTTGTATTCCATTCTTGCCTTTTTTACGTCATCATTCGTTGCCTTTTGCATTCGTTGGTTCGCTTTTGTAGCCAACCAATCGGACCAAGCTTTCTTCTTTTCACACACAGCTGCTTGAACATTTTTGTCCATCCACAAATTCTTCACTTCCTTACCTTTCCTCCTTTTAGACACGCCACATACATCAATAGCAGCACCAACCACTCCATCTTTAAATTTATTCCATAAACTTTCAATCTCATTTCCTTCGTCTTCACTCTTGAATCGCCCACTCAAATTTTTCAGATATTCTTCTCTAACATCCTCTTCTTGCAATCTCTCCACTTTTATTCGTTCAAGAATGCTCGAAGTTTCCTTCTTTCTATGGCGCCACCGATTAAAAAGACCACCGATTCGGGCAACAACCAGGTAGTGGTCAGTATCGATGTCGACCCCGCGGTATACTCGAGCATCTAGAACTTTCTTCTTCAGTTTTTCGTCCACAATTACAAAATCAATCATACTTCTAGCATTCCCTTCTTCCCTTGTATACACATGAATCCCCTTGTGCTCAAACATAGTGTTTGCCACAAAAAGACTATGTTCCACACATATTCCAAGCAAACTTCGTCCATTTTCATTCACCCGTTTGTCACCAAACATACCAAGAGTCCTTTCATATCCATCACGTTTCACACCTACCCATCCATTAAAATCTCCTAACATAATTATTCGCTCATTCGGTTCACATTCATTCAACGTATCACTCACACTTTCCCAATACTCATCTATTTCTTTTTGGGCTTTATTAATTATTAACAACGTCCAAAATAAAAGGAACATATGAATAATATATCTAACTACAATAGCGATATGATCGAAAAGATAATGTTCAAGATATCATTGCTAAGGATAAATTAAAATTAGAAGTGTTAGAAGTGAAACTTCTTCGGCAAATAGTTTTTCAATCTAGTTTATATTTACACAAATCTAAAACTTTAGATATCCGTGACTTAGAGGGAGGGAAAAAGTAAGATATGTTAGGAATTTAATGAATTTAATTGCCATTAAAATATTAAAAGTGTCGGAAATTAATACAAATAATTTAATGAAATACCAAATGCCACGTGCTATTTGTCAATATTAGAAATTATTAATTAAATATTGTTTTTGAATTTAACATTTAGAAAAGAGTATTTATGAAATATTTTATGAAAACAGTATATTCAATTAATAAATGACGAGTGGCATGTTGTTTGTAAATATTAAAACTACCGAACCTTTAAACGAATTAGCATAAAAAACGCTGCATGTCTTCGTGACGCCAATCACGCGTTTCATCCTTAAAATTTTACCCTCATGGGCTAAAGAAGTTTCACTTCAAATATGTACATAAAATTATTACAAAATAGAGACATTGAATTGATATTATTATTGTTTTACACATATTTGACAGTTAAAAAGCATTGAATGCTATTAAGGTATACACATACATCATACATTTATGATTTTAATATAAAATTAAGTATTCCGATTTCCGCGAGTGTAGTCACGTGCAGTTATTGGTTCCCAATATGCGATCATAAACTTTTTTTAGAGTACTTTTTTCACGAGAACGGGTCGAAAACGAGCCGAGAGCTGGTTAACGCAACACCGATTTTCGTTTTGTACTCGCTTTTATGAAACAATACATTCTCGCGTTTAATTTCTTATGAACCTCAATTGATTTTTTTACGAGCGTGTTTATTATACTCCCAATGTGCGAAATATCCATTGTGGTATTCGTTTTTAAAAATACGCAAGATTTATCACTTAACGAAATTGCTTCGGGAGTAGGTAGCTCAAAAATATTTGACACCTACTAATTGCTTGTGTAGAAAGCTTTCCAAGTAACACATTTTCAACATTTTTTATATATTTATTTCAAAACACGCAACAAAAAGATATATATATTGAACATTACTTTTATTTTAATAATTTTAATCTCTTGGATTTCAAAAATATAATTATTACATAATTATTTATATTTCAGTTAAAGAAAAATCTTAAGAAGTAGGTATGCATTTGAAATTGTAATTTAAATTCATATTTCTGGTTTTCACCATAACTCTACAATTAATATCCGTTGCACAAGTTGTTCTGTAGTATATACTAATATATGTGCATAATTGTTGAAATTAATTTACAGAAAAAAGAACCTGATCGTTTTGACTAAAGAAGATATGTCAATCAATTACGTTACACTATATTTATTTATTTATGCACCACTTAATTTCTTAATTAAAAATAAACATAAAAGTTAGTATACTAAAGACACCTTATCCCTTATGAATGGGAGAATTTAATCGGCAGGCGGTGTAAGGTGCTATATCTACAAGTTTTATTTTAAATATACATAAACATAAATTTACATACATAGATCCGTATATACTAAGGAGGTCGGAGGCGACCTCTCATTGGAGAGTATAGTCGATGTGATGCTCACCAGCTCGTCTGCATGGAGGGCGGTTATCTTCTTTTGCGAGACCGTGATCTCACAGGCAAAGGTGAAGGAGGCAAAGGAAGGATGCGGCTCATGCCCTCCCTCTCCATCGAAGGAAAATGGGTGGCAATAGGCGCAGGTATGCGCTCCACTATTCTTCTCAGTAAACAGTATCATCAATATAATCAATAGTCGGCATCATCTGGGTCAGTGTTGTATGCGAAATGGGATCCACTAGTGATCCCATCCAAGGATGACGAGGGATACTCTGGGTTTTAGTGGGTATTCTGGTTATATTGCAAGTCCCACACTCCCGATTGGCAGAATTTCTTCTTCCTCCGGGGTGCGTAAAAGCATTTCTCAGCGACAAAAAAAAATAGGTATATACTAAGGATATATTTATAAGATGTTATGTTAAAAAAATAAAAGTATACAAAAATACTCATTTAGCGTAAGATAATAAATACTCTTTTAGTCTGCTTTTGAATAGGTATAGTCCAAGGTGAGTCTTGAATATGTAAGCGGGCATTGAGTTCCAGAACCTCGTTGAAATAACAGTGAATGATTTCCCGTAAAATATATATCACAGTGAGAGGAACGTAACCACTGCAGTGTCACATCGTTAAATTTGAACGCAAGTGTCACGCTCAATACCTAACTGCCGTAACGGTGGAACAGGGACCGGGTATACAGCGTATGCCTAACCCTGCGGTGCGTGCGTGCCTAGTCGACCTCCGGTCGCAGCTAATATGATTATGACAGTGCTACGTGCCAACCCAGCTCCGGGAATCCTCGCACAAATATTCATTAATCTTTCACGGTCCGACGTCCGCCACGATGGAGATTTAATCAGATTAAGGATCATCTTTTTGCGGGAAAAGTCATGCCCTTTTGTTGCTACTCGGCCTTCGCTCGCACTTTTGTGCTGAATTTATGACAGGCGATGTTTGTTCAGAATGTAAATTACATAAAGAAAACAGTCTATACCTACATTATTCTTTACAAGTGTTCATTGTTTGTGCACATAGGAATGTGGCGTGGCATCGCACGCAAGGCATCTTTGTTCGTGGACGGCGCCAAGTAGACTGTTGGTGCCCGTGAACCGCACGACCTCGCCACGCAGTCTGCTACAAGCGGAATATCCCGAGCGAGTACATATAAAAACCGAATCAACAGGCTCATGTGGCAATTGAAATGTAATGATAAAAAGTAAACAATAACATATCTCATTATCTAAACATATTATTGCTATGCTAGTTCTAAATGCGGGACTTGGATACCAAAAAAGTTTAAAAAATTTTTAACACTTTAATGGCTTCTCGTTCAGTCTGTTTGATTCATAGATAGGACGTGAAAAAACCGAATAAAAAGTAGAATTAAGCGCGGCGAAACGCGCGTAAAATTATTTTACCATTGTATGCAAATCGACGTCGCCGTGATTATTTTATTTCCTAAGAATCCCAGAATATAAATCTCGCTTGAAAAAAGGAAACCAGCCTACATTTACTCAATTTATATGAGTTTGTAAAAATACACGCATGGCCTTGAAACAACAAAAAAATTTAAGCCTTTTGGAAAATGAATCTATCGGAAATGCATTATTTAAGAAATGCTTTGTACTATCTATAAATTTTATAAAAGGTTTTTTAGCGAAACTCAAAATTCTTCTGCTTTCCCTCTCATAAAACATATTGCTCAAAATTGATTAATTAATTATTTATATATACTCATATAGCTAAAACCAGAAATGTTTCAAATGCTTTAACTACATATCTGCTGCATCATTTATATTTTACTTCGTTTGACATTAGTTACTGTATCAGAATGTTTATTATTTATATTAACTTATTAACGTAATATTCTGTTTCGTGTCTTTCAATTTTATGCATCTCAACTTGTGCATAAACGTTTTCATCTTGTGTAATAAATAAACAATAACGTTAATCAATACACTAAGCTTCCTAGTTAGCTTTACGCTGTTGCGTAGTTGAGATGCTTCAATTTCGTCTGCGACATCTATTGAGAGTTCAGTATTACGACACTCACAATAGTTTAAAGTGATCGTGGAAGCTCAGGGACCATCGACAGCAATATGAAGATGAAGATGTAAAAGCTATCTTTGTATACTTTCGTCGTAACTGAAATTTTGCGGAGAATAGTATAGCGTGGCATTAGACATCTATTTTGAAATCATCCTAAAAAATTGCGCTTCTGAAAGCGGTGTCTAACCCAAGTTGTGTTGCAAAAACATCGCCACGACGGGAATGTGTCGCCACCGCGTTCTGAGACGCATACAGGCTATAAAAATACCTCCGAATGAAATCTCGCGCCCCTCACCATTTCTTTTTGAGTCAATTCAATCAACCGCCTGCATTGGATTGGCGAATGCCAAATATTGTGATGTCACAAAAATTCAAACGCCGCGCGTCCACCGTGAAAGTCATAAATATAAATTACAAAAAGCAACTTAAATCATAATTGAAATTTTTGAATGACAGACAATTTTCAAGACCGCAGTTTAGTTGTGTCGAGTTACATAATACATAATATCTTGTTGTCGTCGATAACCAAATAAGATTATACGTAAGATAGGTACTTCCTAGACCGCTGTCAAAGAAAATGTAAAGTATGTCTGGATGAATTAAACATTGTTTCTTTAAAAATAGATTTAAGCATATCAGTATACTGGTATCATAGGAAACTGACTACTTATCTTGCTTAAAAGATTGAATATGTAATCATGTTTATGAAATTATGATCGATCTCTCATTTTTATCATATTAATTTTGATTCTGTTATTAATTTTTTTCAGAATTTAGATCAAGTTATATGTCTTCTTCGCATTTGCTCTTATTTGCGTATAAAACAAAATCTTGATGATACAGACTAATGACTTTCTCAATTGGTACAGGGTGTGAAGTTTAAATTGTATATACAGCATAATCTGCGCTAATAATTACTAAGACCCCATACTCAAAATTTAAAACGACTAATTCGAAATCTTATAGTAACGAGAGAGAATAAATTAATGTTCCCAATTAAAAGTTTTACTGCATCAATAAAAAATACGTCACTTATTCAAGTTCTTGCAAAGTTAAATCCATTTTATAGATTGTTTTTTATTACGTGAAAGATATCTACGGAGCCAACTTTCAAAGGCAGCCGCTTTTTGTCGCTACTGTTAATTTCAGCGGACAATGGACGCCGGTCGCCGCTCGCGCCCGCACAATCAGGCCGGTGTGAGCCGCTTAAATGCTCTCTTTACCGCTCAATAATTCTTATTTCAACAACTTCATAAATATTTTACTTTAGTAATAAATACATGATTTATATAAATCAATAGCTCAATTCAAAAAAAACAAAGTGGATCTATATATTAATACGTGAAGCAAATATTTCATATACGTTTTTAAGAAAATTATTCAAACAGAGGAATATCAAATTTCCCATACGGTTTAAATAGAGGAATGCAGAATACTAACGTTTTTGTTAATTTATGCATATAAAAGACATTCAATTAATAAAAAACACATTGCACACACGCGCGTACTGATTATATATACGTATTTCTTCTTCTTCTTCTTTAATTTATGGCTTTTATTGGTGCCAATCAGGCCCTATTATTCCGCCAACGACGTGTTTTCTGTGTTAATGTTGAAGTAATTTTCCATTGTCCTTGGAGCACTTCAATTAAAGCTCTAACATTATTTTAAAGTCTTACAAACGTTTATTAGTGTCTTAACAACTTCGCTGTATCTTCATGTTAATGAGTTATATTTTATTTTATTTTTGGCGCGTTCGCCATTTTTACTCTTCCATCTTGAAAAAAACAAGACCATATACGTATTTGTCAAACGAGGTAAGGTTACATTTAAAAAGTTATTTTGTCAAAAGCACTAAGGAGTTTGCATTACAAAAGTTAGTATGGTTAAGTTAACTTAAAATTTCCAATGTTTTACGTAAATTTGTTAATTTGTTTTCATTCAAACCCTCTCTTTATTATGCACAACACAAAAAGAGTGAGTGCTAACGGTGAAAGAGTTCTTGAGAAGTTTTGCATCATTAATTAAATTATCGATCGATCGGGGTTCAATAAATAATATTTTTTCCACATGGTTTAATGTTTCAATTAAAAAATGAAAAAGATATTTTTTGAATTTATTTTCATATATTTTGTTTTAAAAAAAAGTGTCAAATTAACAGTTTAGTTTTGCCGAAATTTGTAATTATAGAAGTATAGTCTTTGACAATAGAACTTTAATACTATTAAATTAATTATGATGGAATTTCGACTCCGGGGCGACCACTAGTAGTAAAAAATACTTCAATTATCTTTATTATGGGTAAAATTGAACGAAGTTTGAGCTTACTTATGTGTCTTAACTGTACTACAAATGAATCTAAGATATTTTTTTTATGTCCGATAGACTATTTTTGACATATTTTCCATTGCCCATGTTGAACGCTGCTACGATTGAATTTCTCCTATGAGATCGGGGCCTAAAAGACATTTCAACTGCATTTGAGCGATAGTAAAGGTTATTAAATATCTATTCTTTACCTATTAAATTAATATTTTTGTTATCATAATGGGATGACGAGTTACGATAAAAAAAGCGTTTATTTTTAATTATAAAAACCATGAACTGATTTTCTCGCTTTCTTGATTTCCGTATAATTAATTAAATTATTCATTAAATATAATTACACTTTTTACATGATTCTGCAATAAAAAGTATACATGATTAGATTTCATTACGAAATTTTATGTATGCCATTAAGATACACAATATTGTCTCGTTTATCGTTTTGGAGTTATAAAAAGTTTTAATTATGCAATAAAAATGGTACATAATTTAAAAAGTTAATTGTATTTTTGAAAACAAGCTTTGAAAGCATCATATTACAAGTGTTATGACTTCAATATTGTATTTTTAATTGAAGACAGTTTATAAACGGTATATTTTAGGAGGAAATCAAACAAATTAAATGCGAATTTTCGTTTGAAAAAAGTTATTTTTACTAACAAAACTTAACTGTTCTTCATGTGCCCGCTGTCCTTGTTATTAGTCTTAAAATTATTGATAGTTTTAAAGTATTGAGCCCATATATTTTTAAAGGTGTTTAAAATATTAAGAGGCAACGTACTTTTGACTGTTAAAAACTCTAAATATATTAAGAGCGCAAAAAGAATACTTTTAGATAAAGTAAATATAAATCAACAATTACATAATTAAACTAGCTGACCAAACGTTTTTTTGACATATAATAACTATTATCCCTATTAAAAAGAGTGGTTAGTTATAGAAGGGTGAAAATTTAAGGTTGCATGTAGTTATTAATGCTATATTATAAAAAAAATATGTTTTGTCCAAAAAATAAAAAACATTGTTAGGGGTGGACTACCCGTATCACTTAGAAGTAGACATAGTAGCCGATTCTTAGACCTACTGAACATGCATATAAATTTCACATACTCATATATCGGGCAAGCCGTTTCGAAGGAGTATGGTAACTAACAATGTTACGCGAGAATTTTATATATAAGATATTTATTAACAGTGTTATTCGACAAATAAAATGTATATATTTCATACACAAAGAATTACCTCGGGAATGAGATGAAACTTAAATCGTAAAAAAACGTTAATATTAATTAAGCCTTAAATTAGCTCCGCAATAAAAAGGGCACGTGAATAGATTAAAATTCCTCAAAGGTAAAACATTTTTATTGTTTACTTTAGATCAGGCGTACAAAGGTAGCCGCTTTTTGTCAATGCTGTTAATTTTATTATACAATGGATTTCGGTCGTCCGCACGATCGGGCCTTCGTCAGCCACCTTAATTACTTTTAATCGTTTAATTTTCATTCCAACAACTTCTGTTCCTTTATTTATACGTAATTGCATATTAAGTGTTGACTACACGTAGTTTTTTATTTTATGTAGGCTTTCTAAATATAAAATCGTGTACAGTTCTCTACTGTATTTTTACTTTTCAAATTTATAAATAAAATGCAAAACATGATAGAAAAAAAGGTTTTGTATATAAGAAGAGAGAGATTTATTTACAGTGTACATATAGCTACTATTAAACTTTCTGCTAAAATACCCTTCCACCCCCAAATGAAAATCTTGAAAACACAAAATTTGACTTTTCAGTGTTAATCAGTGTTAAGGTGCAATATCAAAAAACCTCACCGAGAGTTTTGTGAAAAATCTGGTATAATCGACAATTTCTCTAAATTGGCCTTTCTTGCAATTGTTTTGCCTTTATTGTCGCGTAATCTTATCTAATGCTAATAGTCAAATCCAATTCGTGATGAAAGTAAGATAAAAAATTATTAGTAATTTATTATTTATATGTTACGTTTACTCAATGCGAAATCCAATCAGTTCCGCTGCTATTTGAGGAATAAAGCAGTTAAATCCGTAGTTAAAAAGCGAAATCAATACTGATATAAACCTGACCTACAGTTAACCTGCGCTTAATTCACCATTCGGCCTGGGTGGTAAGCAACTACGTTATTGTCTCGAGAAATAACGGCTGATTTTACGATCAAATCGCCTCAGTTGGAGCTTAATGTAAAACCAGTTTAAATACACCCGTAAATCTCTCTGACGCGTGCCTACACCTCGAATCACATTGCATCTTAAACTTATATGGCACAATTTGCTTCCTCATGTCAAAATTATAATTGGGTACATATAAGTTAGAAAATAACACTTACGCCAGTTTTAAATACGGGTCTACCACAAGCTAAAACGCGCGATTTCGTCTACGTCGAATCGGTGGTCATATCTGAGGTCCCTATAAACGATGCCTCCAAATAGTATGATAGAAGCTGTCTCTGGTTGTCTGTCAATACTCATCGCACACAGGTTAAGGAATTTATAAATATTGATATCTCTATATTGTTATGATTAATCAGTAACTTATTTAATTTATAGTGTGGTGAAAAGAGTGACAACTGAGTTTTATTGCTGCTAGGATCGACCTTAGGATCCGGTGGTAATTTAATTACCAATGCACATGCTTGACGTTTAAAAGTTTATTTAACCTACTTGAATTATATTTTTTACCAGACATGTGTACATGATTTTGTGAATTATTATCTCCTTAAACACGAAAAATGATTGGTCTACAATAAAATCACTTCTAGTAAAATTTCATTAAAAAAATACCACCGGTTAATTACACAAGAAAATTGTTATTGTTTCAATTACAACATAAGGCACAATTTCAAGAATTGATTAGGAATTACAACACTTAACTTCATAACGACCACACAGAGTTACATAAAACAAAAACAATGGAAATTCAATTATATTAAATGTTAATTCTATTGGCTAAGAACGAATGATCTTTGATTAAAATTGCTATTGTCGGGATGCATTCCCATGGTCCGACGTGCGGAAATAATGGTGGAAATGAATTGTTGCAGCAATTGTGATTTACCAATCGGGATCACTTTAATATTGCATCATGGAATGCCTTGCATTAAATTGTTTTCGTGTCTCTCATTTAATATTGTATAACAAGGAATACATGTATACAATCACTGATTAGTTCAAATAAATGCGTGATTTTATTATCAACTGATGAACAATTCCGATCCCGACTATTGATAACAATCGCACTAAAGAATGGCTTGGTCGCAGGTCACGTGGAGCCATAAATCCCATCCCTCGATAGAATAATTAAAAGACGAGCTCAAAACAATTACGCAACGGTGGCCCTGAGGCAGTCATGATACCATAGAGAAATAGCATAAACAACTATCGTAATAAATTCGCAGAAAGAGACTATTGTCATAATAATAATTGAATAAAACTCTAAGGTTAATGGAAATGAAAAGGCTTTAACCGATAGGTCTTAAAATATTATAAACATGCCCCTATTAAACATAGAGGTTCACGAGAGTTAAATAATATATGAATGTTTTAGATTTAAATACCTGGTTTCAACCCAATGAGGATAATATTGTTAATTGCCTGCACGCTTATCGATGCCGTTCATCTGATTACAGGGAACATTTGGTGCAGTGTTTGTCAAGATATAAGAATACTGATAGTATCTTAAAAAATGGCAAACGGGTTAATCATAGAAGGTGGCATTACACCGTTAAGAAGTCTAAAAGTTTTGCTTTTTAACATGTAAAAAATGATATTCCTATTCACACGACGCATATAAATTGATTAAAATGTATTCAATATAGATACTGTAGTTTATCATCTAGTAGCTTTTACTAGTGTTAATCGAACACAATTGTTTTACTGCCATAAGTCATTTATATCTTTAATTGAGCCTTGCAGACGTATGCCTTTCCCCCAGGCTATTACCATAGCTTATCTATAGGCACTAGTTCAACGCTGTGGATCATTTGAATATATTCCTAATTTAAAAGACTATACCGAGGATTTACGTTTTATGAAATTTCCTAATTTATTTACTGACGTATTTGTTCACTTTTAAAATAATGTACCGAATGTATGTTTTGAAAAGTGAACAAATACTACAATTAATATTAAGGACGTGATAATCTAAGGACAGCATTTGACAAACATGGCGAACGCAGAAGATTAAAATAAGATGCGTATTTAGGGATTTCGCAGTTCAAGAACAATTGAGGATCAACCGAAATGATTTCTTTGCCTTAGCTTGTTATTTATATCTCCATAGGCAAAACTTTGTAGTAGAACGTTTGTACAACTTGTCAAGAAAATACTTTTATTAGAGGGGCTTTGTATGAGAAATTATAATAAATATAATTCACACTGCGAATCGTGCCAAACCTCTGCTTTCAATACGTTTACGTATGGACCACGTATTCTACAGTTTGTAGGTAGCCCAAACGGCGGGCAGCAGACGGCAGGCAATCTGCATCAGGCTGATCCCATTTTAATGGAGCGCCGGCAAACAAGCTCCCGAGCCGCTTACCGGCAAATCCACCGAGATCCTATGCGCCACTTAGTTACTACATTTTATCTTTTATGTAACGTATGCCACCCAAATAAATGTTAAGAAGTTCATCGTTGATCCACCATCGCACTAGATATTTTGCACTATAGTCAATTGCAGTGTTTTGAAATGAAACGCGTTATTAGCGTCACGGAGAGGTTTTTTATGCTAATTCGTTCAAAGGTTGGGTAGTTTTAATATTTTCAAATAACATCTGACTATTTAATTTGCCACGCGTCATTTCATAATTTAATATACTATTTTTCATAAAATAAAAATTATTTCCTAAATTTTAAATCCAAAGACAAAAATTTAATTATTAATTTCTAATCTTGACAAAAAACACATGGCATTTTTATTTACAAATTCGTCATTTTAGATTTGTATTAATTTTCGACACTTAATATTTTAATGATGAATTATCATTCATTAACTTTCTAACATATAACTTATAACCTTCCTCTAAGTCTCGGAAATCTAAAGTTTTAGAATTTTATAAATATATTGACTTAAAAATTACTTTGCCAAAGAGGTTTCACTTCTGACATGTGTACTTTGTACGTACGCACTTTTATTTTTTTAATATTAAATTTAGTTTTTTCTAAACAGTGTACAACAGTTTAGTTTTTTCTATGCTAAAACTAGAAATTTATTGCAGATTATCCTTTAAGTAGTTCTTTGTATGACTCAATAGAGCCTGGAATAGAATAGTTTTGAAATTGACATTGTATAAAACATGATGAAGTCAGAAATTTTATTTATGCAACATAAAAACAATAGATAAAAGACTTTAAGTATGCAAACTTTATTGCATTTAAAAGAACGCACGTACACTTATCTTTGTTTACATTTTTTTAGATTTAACGTGTGAATTTGTTTAAAAGTCAGTCATAAGTTGATAATGATGCGATATGTTAAATAGTATTGCGGGAATGACCGCCATTCATTGAACATTAGAGCTTGGAAGGCACAACTCTCAGCACATTGTCATTTGTCTGTGAATTGCCGCTCGTCACCATTTATTTCACACACTTAAATGGGAATTAATCTGGCTTTGTGCACGTTGAACGCATTCAGAGTTAATATTTCGCTCCGTATTGACAATATGCTCGCACAGGTCTTTGATTCATTAGCCGAGAGGCGAACGACCGCCGTATAAAGGATCTGCATCCCCCCATTCGTTCCATCGATGCACCTTCGTTGACCTAACCGCTAACGAGTCAACTGAGTATAATGATGGCATTCAAAAGGATATGACAGCTTATGTTCAAGAATAGAAGACACTAAGAATAAAGCAAATTCATTTCTTTTTTTCAAGTGACCCGTTGACCAGTTTGTGAAAATCGGTAACCCATATATAAAGTTAAAATAAACAAGAGTCACTCGGCCTCAATAGCACGTCGAATTGAATAAATCATTCTCGATCTGTCTTCCTTAACAGGTAGATTTTTAAAATACATATATTTTTATTCATGCAAACCTAGCTTTACACGAGTTGAAATTGAATCCTAAACATGGGTCTCATAAATAATCGAGCCGGGCGCCTGTAGGACCACATATTGCTTAAAATTCAAAAACAACAACGCGGAAGTCATTTTCGTTACAGTTATAATGTCGTATCTAGACTTTTTAGCACGTGTTTGCTCTTTTTACATTGTTTTTACATATGTGTACGTTCTCATATTATATTTTCGTCATTTAAATCATTTTCTCTTGTGTCATTAATACTTAGAAATCCAGCCTATAACCCAAAAATACCGCCTTTACTTTAACATTAAATCAGAAGTGGTTTCTTCTAACTCATCTACTGTTTATATAATTCGAATTAATTATTTGGTGTATTTATAATACATTCTTAAATTATCTCCAATAAAAACCTGACGACCAAATGTCAGAGGTGGCGTAGGTCGCCATCAAAATAACCTTATGTATTTACATAGTCTAGTAGTTTCATGAAAAATCGAACACAGAAAATTAGATCATCGTTCAACGAATAATCTGTAAACAGTATTATTATCAATGACTACGGCATTCAAAATTTTCCACGATTTGTATTCCGTCTGGAGAATTCGCCTCGTCGGATCCCGTAGTTCCGATGCAGGTTATTTTAAATGTAAAGACGGCGCATTGCATAATCACCAACGTGATTCTCCATCAGTATTCCCTATTACATATTTATTTGTCTCTACTTTTTTAGAAGGTACTTCGTAGGTTTTTGTCTTTTTTTACATTTTTATCGTTCATGATATCGGTTAATAAATTGTTGTGGCAGGCTAGATAGACATTAGAATTGCTCCCGCGGTATGCTAGTTTTGGAAAATAATGACATTTAAAATCTACATCATTGTATTTATATATTTCACTAATTTTCAATTATTACTTCCTTTATTTTATAATTTCATTGAGTAATAAGATGTTGTACAAATTTTTTTCCTTGTCTTTAAATATATTCAGCTAATTTTTTACTGCCTGTTTTACAAGAATAATCTATATTTTGATTTTGGATTCAAGAGTGTCTCATTTACAGTATTATCTTAATCAATATTTTTACTTATTTATTATATTTTATAGTACTTATACATATAACGACAAAATCTGAAAACAAGTTATTCAGAATGACGTGTATTGGCTGCATGAGTACAGTACTGTGCATGAGTATTTTAAGAAAAAAATGTTTTCATTTATTAGGCGACTTTTTTTCTAATAAATAAACATAACAGAAAAACAAATTTGCTTTTAGAATCAACAGAATTCAAAGACACTAATTCTGTACTATAAAAAAGCAGTAATATCAATTTGTTTATTATAGTAGTTGTGAATCAATCACTATCTCTCGCAACATGAGTAATGTATTATCAATTTTTTTCTACGCTGCTGCCGACTTCGATTTTAATATAAAGACAGATCGCGCATTAATTAAGTCGGCCTGATGAGTTCGCCGTCCGGCCGCCGCCTGCCGTCATTACCACTGCATGTAGAGGCGAGAAGTTTTTTTAATTCGTTATTATTCTGTGGCGTAAAGAAATGTTAATTCGAGGCAGCGTGAAATTAACAGCCGCCGCAATGCCCTTTGTAGGGCCGCGGCGTCTGACTTAAACATACAACGGGTGACGAGCTACACGCTTCTTTCATACAACACTCTTATTTGCACTCCATTACTCTTTTTATAAACTTTCATTAAAATCCGAGCTGGGAAGCTGTTAAACATCAATTTACGATTACACTCCTGGGATCCGCGTTACATTAATAACGTCTTTACTAATTTACTGAGGTAATCAAGATACACCTCTCCAATGTTAGACAGTTTTTGTTCGCTCTTCTGCTATTACAAAAACACGTAGTCGTCAGTGAATTATTTCTGCAAATATAATTTAATGTGTGGTATTTATGTAACAATGCTGTATTTTTCACACTCTCCCTATATCTTGTTCAAATTTTTAATCGTTAACATAATCAACTAACGTCATTAACTTTTATATACCATGAAAATCGTTTTTTACTGCAATGGTTGTTTTAACGCCCGATGAATCTAATACGTTCACCATAGTACATAAAAGCACAGTGTTATACAATCAAAAAGAAAATAACCCTTTGTTTGTTACAGTGGTATCGAGTTGATAAAAGCTGCTTAAGCCCGATGCTACAGCAGAAGTTTGTGCAGTTAGAACCCGATGACGAAACAAAAGAATTCCTGTCCTCTTCAATTGATAAATCCTCGTGGGTATGGACGCAGATCTGGTATTTGCTCGCTAAAGCTGTCTTGAAACACTTTTGGACCATTACAGACATCAATGGGTAAGTGAATATAAGTTGCCTAATTGATATTATTAAGACTTTTCATGTGTATAAGTATATAAAATATTAACTCTGCCCTTTAACATTTACAAAAGCAAGTTATTGTACTTCTTTTACGTCTGTATGAAAACCTGTGGTTCATTTATATTTTTACACTACGATTGACATAATTGATCCAATGTCACGCTAATGTATAGAATATTAAAGTTATTTTCTTCTACTTTCACTCCGATGCACATCTATTAACGACTTTTCTTAAACCAGATAGGTTGACATGGCGAAAAAGCTTTATAGCTTTAAACACAGTTTATACACATTGTATGTATAGATTATAAATGAATAAATCTTTATTTTTTCATATCTACCCACAAAAATGAAAACGTTAACCTTGGGTAGTAATGAATCACTTCTTACCACAAACGATGAATTGCCGTTTGAATCACGACAATGAAACATTATTAAGTGCGTCCAGATTCGTCCAATTACGCCAATTACAATCTCCTGGTTCATAAGTACATGCGACTATATTATTTCCTCATCCATTGTGTTGTATCTGCACAAATTAACTAATTCGAGTTGTCAATAGTAGCGCCCAATATGTAAATGTCGATATTTTTTTTTATTGTGTTAAAAATAAGTAGTCTTATTAACGTTTGTCTTCTCGACACAAACCCCCTCCACTTTTCCTCGTCGAAAAAAGGCCATTCATTAATAAGAATGTGGGCTTTAGAACTATGGATCTATATCCACCACGCTGCTCCACTGCAAATTAGCAGGTTACGCATATCCAAAAATTGTTCCCTGGATATGCAGGCGTTTTTACGATATTTTCCTTCTCCTAAAAGCACAATTAAAACAGCTACAGTGATGTAAGTTTATTTTTATAAAGAGAAACCTAGTGCTGCCTGGCCAGAATTCGAACTCGCCGACTTCTCTGATCACGCGTCTCGCCAAAATAGGTAGATACAATTTTGTTAAGATATTGTAAAGAATTATTTACTTTTTATGATGTTTTTTAAAATATAATGCAAATTCATGAACTAACCATATGCAAAGACCTGAAATTTTGAATTGATTTTTTTTGTTATAAAATTGTTTCTGGTTCTTGTATCGATATCGATATTAAAAGCAGCCGCTCACACTATCCGCGTCCGGAGCGCACTCTGTGAACGTGTATGAAAACGATCGCGCCCGGGTGTCTATAGCGGGCACTAATAAATAATTTAAATAAATTGACGGACGAGATTTACTCATTGGCTGTTTCCGTCTCTCGATTACGCTTTATTTATCACTTACTACTTGTCGTCCAAACCCCGCTGCTCCAACATGCAATCGCTCTGCTTTGCTTAGGTGATAATTTTATTTACATCGCGTGCACTTTCATATCACCGGTTTAGCATTAAATTTTTTTTATATTACTGTTGTGGTTTGACTGTAATCTCAACTGATTTTAATTGACGATGTAGTCTAAATTGAAAGTGCGCTGATCTGGTAGGAGGTATCTTACCCAGTATGGTTTTTAAACAGCATTGTACCGAAATGCAAATTTTTTGCTTAGTGGCATGTCTTTGTTAATAGAGTAGTAATTAAACACGACCTCTATATAAGTAAGTCTCCAATAAGCTCAGACTAATACAAATTCAAAACTGCAAATTTGACCAACCGGGAACCATGCCCTGTATTACTTTGCCATATTGCTTAGGTGATACTTTTATTAACTCTGCGTTTGCTGCCATATCGATGGTTTTGCCAAGAACATTCTGTCATTACGAAATAGAGACGTTTGACCAAAGTCCACCTCACTCATAGAAGAAATAGTTATAGAGCTTTTTGCTAACCAAGCAACTCCACTGCGGTTTAGCAGGTTACACATATTCCAGAATTGATCCAGGGATATATACATATATGCTGGTATCCTTACAACGATTTCCCACGATGTAAAATGCAATGATGAATTTTTAAACAACAGTTAAATTTATGTTTTGTATAAATACAAACTCAGCATTATTTTTCCGAAATTTGATTATATTGCTCTCTAAATAGCAGGCTCTCATAATGGCAATTTAATGTTAGGCTGTTTTTTAAATATAAAATAGTTTCCCGAAGACTATGGGCATTAAAACAGATTTTTACAAAAAAATATTGTTAAGCCTTAAATTATTGTTCTCTTCCTCTCTGGCCTTCGTTGTTTATATAATTACAGAATACAAAGATTTAAATTCATTAAAAGCAAATGAATATCTATTGAAATCAATTAATTTGGACATTTACACCGGAAAAGTCAATAGCGTCGAGGCGAACGTTCATTGAGTCATTTATCCTAACTATAAACGCAATGATTAATATCCCGGATATTTTGCTTAAGGGGTCCAACGTCACTATAGCTTCCTGACAAATGATTTGTGCGGGTGGTGGTCGAAGGCTGGGCTGCTTACCCCGTTATTAATTTTAAGAAGTTTCATTTTTGAGTTAATCTTTATAAAGGAAATAATATGAGTCTAGATACAATCACATTATAAATAAATTTTATCGCTGAATTGTAACACCAGTGTTTAACCGTGACTTCAGAGTAAAGAATATTTCTTGAGCTTATTTACATTTTAATTATGATTTTGCGTCCTATTATTACCCGTACTAACTAAAGACACGTCTTTAAAAGTTTTGATCATTGGTTCATGTTTACAACAAACTAGTACCACCTTAAACACGAAATTTATTTTTAAACGTTAATACTTTTTATTTATTTACGCTTTAAAAATAACGGCGCATTTCAATCAATATATCAGCCACCGAAAAGCAATATTATTGACACAAGCAATAAGCTGCCAAAATCAATTGGCTTCACTTCGCAAGGCCGCTCGTTGTCGTATAGAGTGACAGACGTCGATCCGAATTCCAAACATTATGTGAACTTAACGTTTTTACACTTTTTGGATGCATATCGTACATAAAAAACTTCATTCTGATTTGACCATCATATATTTTACCCAACACTACTTTTAGGACACCTAATCAGTAAAATACGTTTTGTTGCACGGTTTAATACGTTATTATATTTAAGTGGGATCATCATTTGCCATCAGCGGAGATCGCGGTCAAGCACAAGCACAGTTTCTATGGTAAAACTTTAGATGTAACCAGTCATCAACTGCTTTCTTTAGCTGACAAGCCTTGGCCACTGTAGTATCCACCTTTAATTGACACGAACCCAGCGAGCAGTAGCTAGAGTTTATATTTTGTTTTATGGTGGTGGAACTATAATGAATGAGGCAACCAAAAAGACCAGGAGTTTAGAGTTGGTATGGCAATTATCATAAGCACTTTTTGCATCACAACGCGTTTCCAAATCAGCTGTTTCAGTAATGTTACAGAAATCAATTCACATTAAAAAAAACCGATAACATAAATTTTACTTTCATGAACTTTGATATGTTCTTTAAAATTGACATATTAATAAACAATTGTTAACGCAACATTGTTGAAAGGAGCAATAACCTGCCCAAACCAATTTGCTCCGAATAGGTCTTTTGTGGTTGTACAAAATGACAAGAGTTGATACGAAATTATTTAAACAGTTTACTTTATTTTCTTCTTTAATTCGTTTCTTTTATAAAATAAATTATTCATTCCATTCAAGCTACTTTGAACTTTTTCAAGTAGTATTAGGAATTTAGAAATGTCTAAGTAACGCAAAAATTGTCATTTATCCTTATACGAAACATTTTAGCACTTTTCAATTTATGATTTTGAATGCTTGTTTTGGTTAGCTTGTTCGGCGGCAGTCATGACGTCCTGGGTTCGAGTCCCGGGTCGGGGCAGTTCAAGAATTGATATTGAGTTTTCTTTAAGATTTTCTCAATATTTGCCAGAAGTTCGGAAGTTAATTCCACCCCCATGCCTCAGAGAGCGTAGTGGGTCTATGCACTAACAACCCTCTTCTATGAGTAAGGAGACCTGTGCCCTGCAGTGGGACGTTAATAGGCTACTTAGCTAAAGTAGCGTAAAATACAATATATTCAAGATTGAATCATTCTTCCGAGGTGGCGGTGCATACATTACCAACGGCCAGACTTAGGGATTCAAGCTATTTTGATAGTGGAATCAGAAAAATATAATTTATGTTCCCATGAAGTCGTGGTGTTTGTTTAGTTTCTAAAAAAGCTTATCATTTGAACCAACAGAAAAAGAAAGTAAGATAGGCAATTTGTTAAACTACTCCCACTCGGGAGTAGAACTGTATAAGCAACTAAACAATCAATGCATACGTCGAGTTCGATGACAGCAATCGGGTCGCAATTCGCTACCTCATTCGTTTTATGAGCACTCAATCAAGCCCACAAATTACCTGTTGCTAATTCTGTTTCATCAACAAAAGGGTGAGGTGAATGACTAATTGGAACCTGTATTGGCGAGATGCGAAGCCTTTTTTATTATGCACGCGTACTTGACTGTGATATCACCTGATAGATGGTGGTGAAACTGTCTATGATGATGACGTACTACACAATAATATATGTACGTTTGTATATGGCAATCGCTACTTTGATAAATGAAAATGATTCAAATTAATTCAGTACAACTCAATCCAATCTATATTTTCTTGTCTCAAAACCTCATGTTCAAATCAGTAATGACGCTGTTGCACCACTAAATATTTTATTATTGTCATTGTCCGATTAAAGATGTTGTTTATTGTACCTGTTCTATTAACTTATTTGAATGTTGTCACTAATGAAATCAAATCAGAATATCATTATTCAAGTAGGCCTATTACAGCACTTTTGAATCGTCAAATAATATATATTTTTTCTTTTCCACACTCTAATTCTAATGTACGTCTGATGATGGTACTCAAGAAAGATTTTAGACTCAAGATCTAAAGTTACGAGGGTACCTTCGCGCCCTGATCGGAGAAAAACCCACAACAAACTCAGTCGGGTATTTTGTTTTTTTGTTGTCTTATATTTTCTATCTTTATAATCTTCCAAGGAATCCAAAACAATCTGTATTTTTATTTGTCAAAAACCTATATTCCAATAAAATGTCGTTGTGGCACTTGCCATTATCTCACTAGTTTAATTAAACATATTGTTTGATCTTCAAACAGCTCTCCTGCGGAATGGGCTATTTGACTTGTGGCGCTATTCTTTCAAAACAGCGATATATGATATTGTTTACAGGTGGACCAATGGGGTATTTAACTACAATTAAAACAAACTGGAGTATGCCAAATATATAAAATTCACTTTCGGTATGAGAGAAATAGGTATTTCAATTCGCAAACACTTACACACCCTTATAATAAGCATCACAACCATGCCGTCATTTCCTTGTGAAATATTGTAAAACTCTCACTAAATTTTGGATTGAATAACGTAAAGGAGTAATAATCAATCAAGCAATAATTTATTTTTGTGTAGCGTATAATTTTCGTCAGCAACGGTTTCGAGAAGGTCTCGAAAATATTTATTACATACATGACTTTAACATTTTTGTTACATGAATCATCTTCCGTGTCAAGAGCATTTTGGTCATTGTGGCAGGCAGGTTTAATTAATAAGCGCACACATAAAGGTCTCGAGTTAAAAATCGCTGTTCGGACATTTTAATTACTTTGACCTTTCTTAAACTGCGCCGAAAGGACCGTAAAAAAACTCTTAAGTGCGTTTCGCTTGGCGTCAAAATTACAATTGTTAGAACCTTTAACTGCATATTAAAATAATTACTGGCCGCTCCTTTTCCCTCGACACGTTTTTGTGCATATAAATATAGCAGCTGTTTGACATAACTCAGATGAAACTATAAACTATCGAACGTAAAGAATAGCATAATATATAATAATTATACATTTGAGCTTCAACTGATTTTTTTTATTACGGACAGGATAGCGCTTGATTGTGAACTCACCTGAAGGTAAGTGCTGATACAGTCTAAGATGGAAGGGCGGTAATCTGGAAAGAGGCGATATAACTTTATTGATATCTACACAGCATCTTACCGGAACACAAATCTCTTTGTTTGGCGGTACGTCTTTGCTGGCAGGCTGGTAACTAGCCATGGCCGAATATTAGAAAACTACGATTTGTTTAATTTGCCCTACCGAGAATCGAACCCGAGGCCTCTGCTAGCAAAGCGAGTACTTGCACCACTACGCCAGCGAGGTCGTTGATATATATGCATATATTACAACGCTATTTAATGAGAGCATAGCTTTATCCCCGGATTCTAGTACGCAATCCTATGTCATAGTTCATGCGAATCCTACGTTTTACTACTAGCTAGTGAACACGGTTTCGCTTGTCTAAATAAATCAATGAATACTCAAATTATTTTTTCCATTCATTCGTATTTTGCTATTTTCATTTCTGTCTTATTTTATAAATTTCATCGAAATCCCCTCCAATGAAAATGTAACGAAATGTCAAAAATGATTTCTCAGATATCGTCGTAATTATATTATTGTTTTAAGATTATTATTTAATTTGAATTTAAGGAAATCGTTACAAACTAGGACTATGATGAATTTTACAGCTTTAAAAATCTCAACATCTTCACTTTTCAATGTTGATATATATGTGAATTCGTTCACTTTTACGGATCTCAGGCTGTGGGGCGTACAGACTGAGGATATAGAGAGCCCCATATATTAACAGATCTCCGGCAGATGACGGCCTCTTAGTTAATCGCAACCCACATTCATAGTTCCGTTCTGAATTAACAATTGATGCCGAACCTCTAATAAATGGCCTATTGTTGCCACAGTGCCATGTCATCAAATAGCGAGCGGATAGTCGATAGCCTCAAGAGGAAACCTATATTAGCAGGTATCCGGCGTGAAACTGTGGACCTGCTAATCTATACTCGCAGAGATGATATCCGACCGTATTCGGTAGTCCAAAATCTCCATAGAGAACGACATGGCTCATGGACGGCATGTTGCCCCATATAAGCAAAGACTGCAGGCGAACTGTTGACGATTGGGGCCCTCATGAAAAGAAAGCAGACTTATTTACTTTAAACGCTATGCTTCGCTACAAAACATTATCTCTGACAAGTCTCTAATGCGATGCTATTAACATTGTCGTTGTACTTAATGTTTAAAATCATAAGCTTGTTTTTTGTTTTATTTTTCTTATGTAATCGTGTGGAGTTTGTGTTTGACATAACCCAAAATCAGTTAGTGATGAGCACGAGAGCTCTGTCAAGAGTTTACCGACTAAGAAGAGAAAGAGAAAACCTTTTGTATCTGCAACCATTTTTAACTTAAACTGACTTTAACGCTAGTGTACACTAAAAAGTATTTATCCACGCAGATTAAACAATTACCAAAAAAAAAATGTAATATTATACTATTGGTATACTCAACAGAGCGTCTCAACAGGTGGGCCTAAAAATGAACATGGATAAGACGAAAGTTATGTCCAATATCCATGTTCCGCTCCACCCAGTTATCGTTGGGAACTTTGCACTCGAAATTGTTGACAAGTTTACATACCTGGGACATATAGTCGCTAGGTAGGTCCAATTTCGAGAAAGAGATCAACCTACAGATCCAATTCGGTTGGACAGCGTTCGGAAAGCTACGTAAGATCTTTTCCTCCAATATCCCTCAGTGTCAGAAGACCAAAGTCTTCGAACAGTGCGTGCGCCAGTGATCACCTTTGGATCGGAAACGTGGTCACTGACTATGGGCCTCATTCGAAAGCTCAAAGTCACACAGCGTGCGATTGAGAGGGCTATGCTTGGAGTTTCTCTACGCGATCAAATCAGAAATGAGGAGATCCATAGAAGGACCAAAGTCACCGGCATAGCCCTAAGAATCACTTATTTGAAGTGGCAATGGGCGGAGCACATAGTCTGACGAACCGATGGACGTTGGGGTTCGAAGGTGCTGGAATGGCGACCCCGAACCGGAAGGCGCAGTAAAGACAGACCCCCCCACAAGGAGGGTCGTCGGTAGCCGCTGGAGCCAGGCGACAGAAGATCGGGCACAGTGGTTGTCACCATGTGACGACCTATGTCCAGCAGTGGACGTTCATCGGTTAAAGTGAGTGAGTGATACTATTGGTCCTATATTGCTAAGGAAATTTGTTGTTTTTATTTGTTTCTAGTTATTATATAATAAAGATATTAAGGATATGGAGCACCACTGCAAGCTTATTTATTTTTTAACAACATTTGTACTTCCTTAAAAGCATACATAGTTAAAACTTGGTGGTGAACCGTGGATAGAAATGATCATATCTTTAGACTAGTTGTAAGTTGTTTAATAAATCGTCGCATTGTATTTATTTATTGTGTGTAATGCGGTGCCGTGTGGTCCCTATACCGAGGCGGTCGCCACTTTTCAAGGCAAGCGATCATTCGATAGTGTACCATTAGCGCGAAGACTCGCGCCGGCATCCAATTGTGAGCTTAGATATCGCATACAAATGTCGATCGGTTCGCCTTCCACTCCTCTGCCTTCTGCTCATCTGCATTGAATCCCATTGTTGCCTTTATTATTCGATATGTGCGTAATCGTTAATTTATAAATCGCCGCCCGCGTGATTTCATCTCGCTCGTTAATGGCCTTTTGTATCGATAAGTCGGAGCGGTGGCTGCGTGTGCCTATAAAAGCCTACAAGTTGTAAAAGAAACATTGACATTTTTATTAGCAAACAAAAAATGAATATGTATTTATAAATAATTCGAAATCATCCCTATTTTTATTTAATTTCTTCTTGAAACAAAATACTAAGCTCCAAGTATGTAAACTATAACTTCAATATTTATTGTTATATGTAACATACCCGAGCTACACATTAAAATAAATATCTTAAAAGCTTAATAACTGGCTAAAATAATATTGTTTTACTCCATAACTGATGTAATGATAAACTGTTATTTTATTTACATTGCCTTATTTTATGGCATTTGACATTATCAATAAGAATAAGTAGATAAAGTATTTATTATCGTATCATCAAAAAATTATATATGCCTGTTCACGAAAGCTAGTTTTACATCAAATCAAATTATTCTTTATGCAAGTAGGCTCTAAAAGCCTCTTTAAATCGTCATAAGTCTGTATGTCTATATGTTTATGATTTATCTTATAGACTACAAGCTCATGAAAAAAAATTAAACTAAGAGTTAAACTCAGAGTTATTTTATGATAAAGTAACAGACTTCTAAGCGTTACTCACGCTGGTTCATTTCACAGGTTAATTTTTTCCATGGGCTTGTGGTCTATTACAAAAAACATTATTATAGCATTATTTAGGAACTTTTTTCAATTACTTGGATCTTTACTTGCTTGCTTAGTGACTGTAATCTAGTGGGACAATTTCTTTTTATAAACAATACACGAATAGCCCCTCTGATTAAGCTTGGGGTATTAAGTTCTTTAGTTGATCCGCTAAACCTTTCTGATGTCGCGATACTATAAATTTATCGTGAAGCGTTTACAGTCTGCCGTAATTATTTACTACAAAAAGGCGACAGCCCCGTAATAAGGAGTCAAAGGAAGAGAGGCGCGGGCGCGGGCGCGTCGCCGCCGTAAAAAGCGCAAAGAATACACCTCGATATGATCGCACAAAAGCCGCTTCTGAATCCCAGCTCAATGCTAATTTCCACTATCGCGCTCGCCCTCATTCATTTTCAATCGAAGCCAGCCTCAGCTTACTTCTATTTTTTTAAAATCACATTAAAGAATCGAATATGGTAGTTGTTTTTTTTACCCCGGCCGGTGCGTGCGACGCGATTTATTTATTTGCGAGGTTTTTTAAAGCGACATTCCGACCCGCTGTATACTTGTGTCTACCCGCAATTGGCATTTCGGGCTAAGCGCGAGCTACACAAAGTCGCCGGTTTTAAGTTTTAACGGTTGTTTTTAACGCTCAGACCCTCTCGCGCAAGAAACGGAGGATACAAATAAATTATTAATCGTTTGTCCTGTCTCTTATAAATTAAAATCTGTCCTTTTTTTGGCGGTGCGGGGCCTGCATGAGTATTTTTTGGTCGTTCGAAGCTAAGCCGACTATCCCCGAATTTATTAAAAGCTTAAGCGTGAAGTAAGCAATTAGAGCATTGACAGAAATTAATACCTACATTAAGATTCATCGCGGTGTCGTTCACTTAATAATATGTAAAAAAAAATCAGTTTCGTTAAATTGTATTTATACTATTATAAAACTGAGATAATCTAGCAGTTTTAAATAAAAATATATCTTGACAAGTCTAAGCAACAAATTACGTTTCAAATAGTTTTCAGAACATCGCTTGGCTTCAATTTATCGTCAAATTAAGTCTAACATGCAAAAACACATGAAATGATTAATGAAACTGTTACTATGATACAGTGTTAATCCATTTTGGTTTATGCAGAATTTTGAATTGTAACGACAACTTAGGATAACACTTGACCCTTTCGAAATTCTTTTTCACCAGACACATCGGAGCACGGGAATACTTCTAATATATCACACACGATAACTTCTAATTTTAGACCCTATTAAACTTTTGTATATGAATTCGCAACTTAATGTAGCATATGTGGTAACGAAACCTTTAAACATGGTTTACAGAATGTCACATTCACTTAACAATTAACCCAAGTCTTCATGATCGACAACAATATAATGATTTATTGACATCATCTTTCTGTCCCGACGAGCATTACTAGGACTAGGAAAAATCATTCTATACTGACAGGTTTAGCATGTATACAATACAGAACGATGCAAAAATAATCGAATGTCATTGAAACGTTTTTACCTATAAAAAACATATATGAAAAGGAATTTGCTTATTTTACTATAAAATTTCTTCTATTACTTCTCAGCGAAATTCATCTTGTTCAAAATTGCAATCGTTAATAAAATCCGCGTGAATTCACTCACTTTTCAATATTTTTTTTAGATTACTTAATAATATTATTTGATTATAAACAATTATCGTGCGGCACCATCTATAGAAAGGTCATGTAAGATGTTTAAAAGATTATTTCTAGGTCATGAGTTTAAGGAGTTCGGTCTAGATGGTGTAGGAATTGATTTTTTTATTAGTTGTTTTTAGGACAGCTGGGTATTGAAACGTGTTTTAATTTATTCTTTTTATAGGTGCAGCAAATTGTAGATTATATTCAAACACACTCAAAAGAGCTAACAAAGTCTATGAGAATTATCTAATTACGTGTGTGCGAAGAAAAATCGCAGGTTGCGAAACCGTCCGGAAAATTACCGGCATAAATCACCCGGGGGTGGGATGGGCTGATTTTCATGCGCCATCTTTGCTTGGTATTATTTTGATTTATTTCAGCACGTAATGAAAGCGAACGGCCTGTTTTCAAAACGAAATCCTGTGATGTCTTCATTACTTTGCAATATTAAGTTAGTTGGCAGGTATTTAATTGTAAAGACACTAATGAAAAAATACTAAATATTAAATATTAAATATAACAATTACTGAGGTTGGGATAGTGTTTAGTTTAATTGACTTTGGTAGGTTATTTCCCACATACAAGTCAATTCTTAAAAAGATGTCCGTCTGACAGCCTCCCTGGATTATGGACATTACAGTCAAGCGCTATCCTGTGAGCAATAAATAAAATTTAAAAATATTCGGTACTGACTGCTATTGAACAACTGGCTTACAAGTTTATTATAGATGGGTATCAAACGCATGTGGTACTTTTTATTGCTGATAGTATAGAAAATGCAATTTCCTAAATTTGTCCCGCCGGGAATCAAACCCCAGACCCCTGCTAGTTAATCGAGTACTCTTACTATATACTCTCTTCTTAGACATAGGTCTTGTTGGACCAGGGAGAGCGACAAAAATTTGAAGGCTAATAGGTGAAGTCATCCATTAGACCATAACTGGGTATTATTGAAAAAACTATTATATTTTGTTCATCTAGTGCCCATTTTATTGTAACTATTGTACCATTGCACAAATTATTCATTCAAATCTGAAAAATATTTTAATTATAAACATCGTATTTATAACCGGTTAACTATAACACTACGCTCACGACACATTCATTTTGATACCGCAATTACTGGGAGTGACACTTTTGAGAAAACTGTTTTGTAATCTCGGTATCTGCAGTTGTCACATTGCTTCTACTAAATTTCGCTTGTTTTTTTAACAAGATTTGTTTTTACTGTTTGTTTTTTTCCGTAACCTGATACACACAGAATTAGGTCTTTAAAAATGTATGTTATATATTTTTTAAATGTTATGGATACAAATACAATGAGCGAAATAAAAAAAAAGTTCTAATTCGTTTTGACGCAATAAAAAATAAAAATTATTTTGAAAATATAATTTTGTATTTGGGAATATTACGAACACCATACAACCTACAATTAAAACAGACAAAATAAAAAAATGCTTTAAAATTTTGAAATGACACATTTACAGGGCAGTTAGGTTCAAAAATATTAGACGAAATTTATTTATTTTCAAAGGTCAATAAATCTAAAGTGACAGAATCGAAAAATAGATCATACAAAGCGTCCTAATTCAATGTCAAGTTATGTACTTCCTTGCCTACTGATTATTCAAAACTCCTATCAGAATACTTAGCTGTAAAACAAATTAATTAATGAAAACCATCGTCTGCAGAATACGAACACGAGAAAATCAACCGTAACGGTATATTTAAAGAAATACGAGGTGAAATCGCAAGAATTAACAAACGAAATATTTTAACGCGATAAAAATTTGAGTTCGGTCATTCAGGACATAAGCACGCGAAAACTTTTAACGGCTGCCCGAACATTTCTTAATTAGACTGTTTTTATTGAACAGCAAATTCGGTTAAGTTTAACAAAGGCTTCGCTCAAATAAAAATAAAGCTGTGATTCGTGACGAATCGGGAAGGTGTTTCGGCCGCTCGTAACCCTTTTTGTGACCGCTTCGACTAATCTAGTGATGGCCTCTCCAGTTTTTAATTAAAGATAATGTACCATAGCTACGTGTACTATAGCTACCTCGCATCAAATACAACAGGGTTTCCACATACCGAAATATATAAATCTACCACAGCCCAAAAGAATATTTCAATTTTATGTCCCTTATTTATGTAAAGATTTTTCTTTTATAATACAATCTATACATAGACTCTTAAAGGATTGCAATTTTTATGGCATAATTGAAAGTTAATGGTAGTGAAAAGCAAAATCAATATTATTTTCGAATCCCAGACTCCTTACATCACTTCTCCCTTATTTAACATCTTTTCTCTCGCCACGAATGAACGTATTAAATGTTCCAATTTAAAATGTGTACAAATAACTACATAAAGTCTATAGATAGTTAGATGTTGGGAGTTATTGAGTAATATAGTGGCAACACTTAAAAGTACCAAATGCACTGTGCAATATTATTAAATGTTATGCAATGCGAGGTAACAAAAACGAACGGAACAATTTTGTTAAGATAGTCTATCGAGCTGTGTTTCGTGGAGTAGTTATTTTACGAAAAGTAGTACTAAATTGTATAAATTCAAATAGTGAAGTTATTATTAATATAGTGCATGTTGTGTATATTTAAATAGTTAGGAGAATTAAAGTTGTTAGTTAATGTGAGTTTGTGTTCTTCTAATAAAGGTATGCACAAAAAACAAAGGCATTTAAAATTTTTAGACTCTTCGTTTAGACGTTTACGTAAGGTTAATGAATAATCTTATCACCTATTATACGCATTAAAGTGTATTAAACTTTTCAAGTCTTACGATATAGCCTTCAATGTTGGCTTCACGAGCACCTCTAGAAGTGCTGATGAATACTGAAAATACGGTCCATTTGTTAGATACTAAATTCATTTAAATATAATTTTGACAACCCTAAATAGTAATTAGTAAGCAGCTCATTTGAGGCCAATAAACAGACGCAACAAAGACGGTAGCACTGCAACCAAGACAGTAATCGGTTAAAATCTCAATATAACATCCGCGTCAACTTATCTAATTCAATTTTATAGACATCAAATATAATATAACGCTTCAGCTTCTACTGCTTGTATTCTTTTAATGAATTTTTTATTGGTCGATTAAGATGCCGAGGAACTTTCTATAACTTTTCATTTGTACTTTAATTATTCATAAAAGTTTAATTTATATTTGATAAAATGACGCTTTATCGAAAGTTTGAAGGCCAGTTATTAATAGACAACGTCTTATCGGCTCCTACATGACATCGTACCTCAAAGCTTATTTAGACCCAGTGCGATAGTTTGTGACCATATTTGCAGTGGGTTTTCACCGATCAAGACCTAAACGGATAGAAATAAAATAATTTTGTATATTCATATTCCCAACCAAGGTCTAATCCTGGTAACTATACTAACGTTACTTTTCACGTAGTTATACATAAATAGGTAATAAACGATTATAATAATAAAATATCTGTTATACGTGTAATTATTTCATCTTTGTTCTGTATTTATTTAAAAATCCTTACAAGGTGCTACATCTTTTATATTTTGAAACAACCAGAATACAAAAGTAATTTAAATCAAACATTTTTATGAAGATATCGTTTCGAAACTACATTGAATTAAGAGTTATAGAATTTAGAGATAGTTGTGTATATTACATTGAGTAGTATTTTGCTTGTGTGTGCAATTGGAGACAAGTCCAAACATTTTTATCGCTCAAATAATCTTCAACATTATAATATGTCTTTTGTCAAAGTATGTTTTTGATATAAGTCTTAAAACAATGCGGCGGCAAATCTAAAACTAATTGCGGTATCTTATTAAAAATGCGTATGCTTCTTTACTTTAAAATATGGGATTACAAGTTTGTTTTCATTTCTTGTATTAAAATTGTGTATTTAACTTTTTTTGCTGTATAAGTGAATATTATCACGGATATATAAGATATAATTCAATATATATTGAGACCGTACTGTGACATTTGATGTATCTTTAAAAATATCTCTTAGAGAAGCACGGGATTCTAATTGACATATGGCATTTCTAATATAAAGATGGTTTTTATGTCCGCTGCCTTAGCCCATAACACTATGCCGTAAGATATTATGCTATGTAAATAAGCTAAATACACCATTTTGTCAGTTTCAAGATCAGTCAAATATATAACAATATATATTCAACGTAACACATGCGCGCACATACACAAAATCACACATAAAAATGCGTGTACATAGACGCATGCAACAATAGATTAAAACTTAATATAATTTCTTGTTTAACTGTTTTTCGGAACTTGAAATACATTGTATAAAGGATAGCCTCCTAACTACAACTCAGTTTTAACTACTGCAGAGGTCACACGTCTTGTACAAAGAGACAAACGTTTTATATTAAAACATGAAAGGCTTCTGCATAATAATATTGATCCAACACGTTTTAATTTATCTCGCGAATGCATAGCCGCGGTTCCAGCGGTCAGTAGGCAGCGAGTCCATCTTTGTTAATTAGTTTTTTGTACCGGGTGGGGCGGTCGACGCCATCAAATTACGATGAGTCGGCCTTTCGGCTACCGGCGCCGCGCTTAATAATTACACACTCGTTACTACCGTTCTACCGTTCTAACACCGCGCCCGCGCCGCGCTGTCGGACCGGAGAAATCACTCACCATTGTGTAACCATAGATACAATTCAGAGAAACGTATTATGATCTGTCATTGTTTTGTGACCGATGACGAAAGGGGAAATCTAGACGTGTGTGGGATGGAATTGAAAGCCTTAAGAGATTAATAATTTTATTCAGTACACCAAATGCAATCAAGATTAGTAATGACATAATTTTCAACTTATAGTGGATACTAAGATTTATACAGGGACTTAGCAATCTGGGTTTTTTCATTCAGGAACCAACAATTAAATATATATCAAAGTCAATCCAGTCGCATACGAGTATACTCCTACAGAAGAATTATTTACATAGTAAAAGTACGCTCGTACAAAGTACACATGTCAGAAGAGAAACTTCTTTGGCAAACTAATTTTTAAGTTTTATTTATATTCATACAAATTTAAAATTTTAGATATACAAGACTTATAGAGAGGTGATAAGGAAAAAAGTGTCGAAAATTAATACAAGTCATTTATTTAAATCTCAAATGACGAATTGTAAAAAAATGCCACGTGTTTTTTGTCAATATTCGAAATTATTAATAAAATTTTGTTTTTGGATTTCAAATTTGGTTAAGAGAATTTGTGAAATACTTTTATTTCATATTTCATGAAAAATAGTATAATAAATTATTAAACGACGAATGGCAAATTAAAATGCCACATGTTATTTTATAACAAATACATTTAAAACCACTTAACCTTCAAACGACAAAAACGCTGCACATCTTCGTGACGCTAATTATCAGTACTTTAAAAATTTCTCAAGTTAAATAAAAGACATTATAATATTCTTTTATTTCCACGTTGTTATTATTAATTAATATTATGTTATGAATTTATGTTAATTTTTTTGTAAACTGACAAATCCGCAGTTGCATCTTCATATAATGCATTCAGTTTGCCAGTGAATTAATGTAACTGTAACTCCTGGACATTTCACTGCAAGAGATTTAGTGTCCATCTGCTAAAGAACCTTAATCATTAAAAAAATATTCATTATAAATAAAGCAAATGTTAAACGCGGTGTCGGTATTTGGGCATAAAAATGTAAACTACAGTAGGCGTACCCATGTACCCATGCGTCATTTATGAAATATGAATATATAAATGAAAGTAAACTTTTCTATTCGTATTGCAAGACAAAAATTGTATGAAAATTCTCTCCTTTAATGGGCTTGATACAAAATAATCAATGCACTAATTTCTTTTTTTCTAATGACGTTGCGTGAAGAACACAGTGCCGTGAAGCCGGTTAAGTATCGACGATAAATTCCATCGATAAAATCGGCGACGTCGACAGCGCTCGGTAATTTCTTAACGACAGCGTAACTCGGTGGCGACGCGTGCGCGTACGCATTTTATTTCTCCGATCTCAAGATGCCGACTCGGAAATAATCGTCATCCACTCAACATAGATGGTAATCAAGTAGACTATTACGATCTTAATGTAATTTTTTTGGGCATCGAACGAGAAATGAAGATCGAATCGGAGTATCACTGATTACGAATGTCTGGCTTTTACGTACGTCATGAGTGGTGTCAGATTGTATTATCAAAAAGTTTACATGAATATTGTTTGCACTTATTTGTGAAATTCTGTGCTTTGACGCAATGAAACAGATGGCAAACGCGCCTTGTAGTTCTTTATAATAATAAAAGTAAGAAAATGGTACCTTTTTAAGCGATAATTTGACCCTTTAATTCGCTGTGTTCGAAAAAGACCTCGTCTTATGTTTCCTCGTCTTATATTCTCAAAAGGTGTTACAAAATATAATTAATCATATCAAATATTGGTGTGTACAACTACATACGTCTATATTCACAATAGAAAATAATGCCACCGCATTATTATAATTTTTTTAAGGAAAATCCCAATGAAATGAACTAAATATGGTATGTCATTTACCTGTCTTGTTTTACAAAATAATCGCATATTTGCAATTTCTTCTTAAATACCTATTTTATTGATATCTATACATATAAAAACTCTTGACATAGGTTCTTATGAAAATTATCTGTTTATATGTTATATATGAAGTCATTAAGCTTTTAATAATTGAATTCCTTGAGATGTAAATATAGCGATTACCATCTCAATGAAACACATCATTGGACTACAAAATCAGCATTAGCGAATAATTATTCTTTATATCGAGTAGGTTCCCCATTTTGACTATAACAAAATAAGTGCACTTCCGAAATCCTATTATATCGATGTGAAGGAGCAATTGCTACATCAAACTTTAGAGAGTCGTCAACAACAATGTATGACCCGTGAATAATTAGTTTTCGGCGTACAGGACACGGTCAGCGAGTGGAACAGTTCGTAACCGGCAACCCGATAACCGGCCGCGACCCGTCAACAAGCCGAAGTTAATCCTTTTCATACTTATTTACAGCCTCCTGCCTTAATACTGCTATTGTTCACCAAAGATGTATTAAAATTTTATTACCTACTTCACCTTCAGTTTTAAAGGCTATTATTATAATACCTTATTCCCACTTGGTTATTTACGAACCCGATTGACTGCGTACTATTTTTTTTATTATTTTATCATTATCGAATTCCATAACTACCACGACGAATAGAACCCAATAGGAAAAAAAAAATTAAAATATTGACCTCTAACGGACCTGTAATCGGACGCTTCATTAACGCAGGGACACGACGGCGACCCTAAGAAATGTCGCGTCAAAACGTTGTTCCGAGAACCGTAGCGCTACTGGAGCCAAAAGGACATTAATAAATACAAAAGGGTTATAAAAACTGTGACAGAATTAAGAACGGACGCGTTAAAAATGGAGGTGTACGAGCGACGGCGACGCGAACAAGTGAAACATAATGCGCGAAACAAAGCAGCCGGAGCGAATGCTTTAAATCATTTTTAATTATGTTATGGCGCGACCGCGGCATTACTGCTCGGCTTAGGTTACACAAGGAGTGAAGTCTTTACCCATGCACTCGGCTGACTCATATGTTGTACGTTCCAACACCACACGACCACCTAGATCTCCTCTCATCGCGGCAAACGTGTCCACTCTGCTCACTGAACTTGTAAATTCATTGGTACAACTTCTGTTCTAGTAGTCGCTATCCGATTTCATGCATTTATTACGGGTCGTGCAAAATATATTCTTGTCTCAAAACGTATTTTATCGTAGTTTACGTTAAATGTGTATTGTAAAAATAAATATCTTTATATTAATATATTACATAAGTATATTAAACATATATATTTAAACACATATATATGTCTCCTTTCTTATGATGGTAATACAATATACAAATTTTAAGAAATAACACTGTTTAATACTCACGTGTCTTGCCATCTTGCTATACAAAACCAATAGGTATTATTGAAGCACGATACTCTACGTAACACTGGTTGAAGGTAGTTAGCGAACACTCAACATTTAGAAACCTTTACACTGAACGATGACTTTACGATATTAAATAGATTTTAATATAGGTGTAAAAAGATTGTGTCAAAAAAATTGGACTACTTTGTCTACAATATTAACATCAATTGTCTGTCCTTTCAAGTTTAAAAATGCCTTTGATCTTGAAGAGTTGAATGAAAATCAAATATGCAGTAATATAAATTACATCCTATTAACGTCCCAATGCTGGGCACCGGCCTCCTCCCTCGTAGTATAGAAGCTTTCCAGAGCGTAAACCCACCACGATGCTCTACTGCGAGTTGTCAGGCTGTACATACTTACTTCCTCTGCATGACCTACTATTTCTCCCAAGACATGCAGGTTTCATCATTATGTTTTCTTTCACCGCAAATCATATTGGCCGATTGTAATTATCAATCAAACATTTAATTATAAAGAAAAACTTATTTGTGACTGCCCCGGATTCAAAGCTGCGACATCTATCGTAAAAATCACGCATCACTCTTTGCCTTATAAAAAAATAGGGAGAATGTGAACTAATGGTAGATTTAATGGTGTTATATTATTTTTGTCGTACATTGTAACTGGTATCGTTGCGTCGTTATTTCACGCTGGCTTAGCGGACCTTAAGCCGCGTGCAACTCGCGACTAGTATAAATTTCTTGTTTGCCTCTAATATTTTCAAATTATTAAGTTATATGGCTCGATGAATAAATACAACTAACAATCCTGCAATATCCCATATAAATTGCAAACTATATATTAAGGACTACGAGTCTATAGCGCATTTATACAATATTTAAAAACGCTTTATTCGTTCTTAAGAAAATACTTAATATTTTTATACTCGTATACAGAAGTACTCGCTTTAGTAACAGGAGTCTCGTGTATGATGGGAAAATTTAAAAATTTGTATTGATTCCGGTCACGAAAAGATTCCATATATAAGAAAAACCTAAATACAATTAATATTATTTTATTATGTATGTTGCAATAACACATTTTATAAAAGTTTTGCACGTCATTAAGTTATTTTACCTTTGCCATTATTCTTGTTTATTTCTTATAAATTCAGATTATTACGTATTATTAGATCGGAAAAAATAGCACAAGGAGGAAACGTAGATTTTTATTTATAAGATTATTCTCTAATACCCAATAATGTTTGTATTGCTATTCTAGAAGATCCATCAAATTAATAACGATTGAACGAGATATATCGAGTGTGTTATGATTGTAGCGATTAAAAATAAGATTTAATAACAAATTTTTATTAAACATTTTTCAATATTTTAATCTTAATAATGGTGACTAAATAATGATATTTTTTATTTTCCTCATCGTAACTTAAGGAGTCAGGTAACAAACTGTGAGTTATAATTAAGTTTTCTGTAAATGCGCAGTTGCTTTAATTAATGATTAGGTTTTTTTGCTGTAGCCAATCAGTCTCGGCGTGTAATTTAAACTGTTTTTTTTTTCCTTTCAATTATAATCTTATTACCCACAATTACTGGAGACAGTATTTTTCAATTCCTACTATTAGGTCTTGTTCATTAATTACAGTAGTCATATATGTTTTTTCCTTAATTAGTTAATTAAATTTTTTTCCGAAATTGCACGGCGGTATCTATTCAAATATAAACTTCTTGTATTAATAAGATTTTATAATAATTTATTAATAAGTAAGAATGTCTCCCTCAATCCCCTTGCTCAACAATCCGATATATGAACAAGTATTTGTACAATGTTTTTTGGGTGTAAGCTGTTATTTTCACATTAAAAGATAGTTTAGTTTAATTTTTTTTGTATATTATATTAAAACTTGGATATACAAAAAGCCAAGATTTTCATTTTTAAAAGAGAAAAAAAAATTCTGTAAAGCTACAAAAAGTTCAGAAAGCACTTCCATTTATACTTTTATTATTTTGTTACGGATAATAACAAAGTAATCATGATATTTCTTATGTTTAATAGTTTTATTTGCAGTTAGAATCAAATTGTAAAGTTGGATCTGTTTCTTGGATTTTATATCGCGAATTACGTTTGCCCCATTTTGCAATGTATTTGCTTACCCGTGCCGTAATGCAATGATTCAACTTTTTATTAAGATTTATTGTCTAGATAATGTTATGCTTACTAGCAACTTAGAAGCATTAGAATCCAAAAGTTATGTTATTTGCTAAAACTGCATTTGTAGTCCCATGAACTACATAACATTGTTTCGCCTCCGAGGATTACTCCGCCTTATTTGTCACATTCTCGATTATTATAATAAACAGTTACAAATTATAAAAATATACTATAACATACGGACGGAAATTTATAAACATTGCATTATTATATTTCGTGTTGTCAGTGATAAATACTATTTTTTTTATTCCAAGACATTATGTAAAAAAAAAACAAATATATCAACATACATCGGACATTTTCTATAGTGCAATAAGATTTCATTAATACTTTAGTATCCTGCGCACAAGAATATGCGTGATATCTAATTACCTACGTATATTCACAAAATATTATAAAACAAAGTCTATCTGTCCTTACACGATAAACTTATAAGCCACTAAAACCACTAAATAAAGGCATTCACGAAGAAGGCTTGGGCATGTTATTTGTCGAGGTTTTGTTTAGATTAATTGACATATAACTATAATTGTACGATATTTCGGAAATAGTCTAGCCACCTGGGAGTTTTCCACGAAAACGCTGCACAATCTCTTAGAGATATAACAAAAAAGTCAATGGTTGGATATTCCCTCTTGGCGATGGCAAATATCTATCTCTTAGGGATAATACCTTTTTAAGAAAATGGTAGGCATAATATGTCTACCGCCAGTGCAAAGGCGGGGCAAGTCACTAGTTTACAATAAATTAAATGTATCAAAAGAAACATTACAAAACAACACCTAAGGAATGTCCCTGTAGTAAGTAATATGTCGTTAGCTAATTTGCCACAGAGCGAACAGATTGCGTGCAAGCATCGAGTATACAACGTTGCGTTCAGCCGGAATGCATGACCGATCGTTGTACAGGAAAAAGCGCTGGATGCCGGTGAATGAAGCGATTGTTGCTGAATGGGTTCGGCACGCGGAACAAAGCGCCCAGCACGACTCGCTGACCAGTGCTGATACTTCTCATTTAATAACATAATTTTAGGGTAAAAAGCGTACCTATTCTGGGTAGACAATCAACAACTATTTTATAATTTTATTTATCAAGTAATAAAATCAAAATGTTTATAGTGTGTAAAGTCATAATACTTATCGTTAAAAGTTACATACAAGGTTCATTAGAAGACCGCTTGCGAAAATGATGACAGACGATAGTAATAATGACACATTTGATGATGGGACGAAAAAAATCATATTTTGTAACATTTTTTAGCATTATTTATGCTCGATCATGTTAGTACAGCTAAATGAAGCGATAGTTCACCAAAAAAACACATAGCAAGGAAACACAAAATCGAAAACAACTGACGCTAGAACGCACGGGTTAACGTTCTTTAATCAGTTCATTGACCCATGCGTTGATCCATCAGCTGTTTTTAATTTTGTGTTTCATTGCTAGTTATAGTTTCATTGTGCTACTATTCATTAATACTATCGTATATCTTCGTTTTCGGAAGCGGTCTCCTAATACCTCGTATACGATAGTGATGTATGAGTCTTTCAAAAGCGTTTGCGTGGATATGTCAACATTTATTGTGACTTTTTGTTCATGTAGGCAATTTATGTTTATGGTACATTTTAGGTTAGAATTTGTAAAAATTATCGTGTGAAGACAGTTTTAGCTCTATTAAATGGATGAGGTAGTTTAAAATATCTTTTAATAATGATTACATGCTGGTCAAGTACAACTATCAAAAGTATTGTCGTTGTTGTTTTATGTAATTATATAGTTTTAATACTAAAATAAAATATCAAAGTTTTGGATATAATATATTATAACTATTACCTTNTACTTGATCATCAGCGTAGAGTAAACATTTGATGAGTAATTCATTCATTCTTAACCCATACATACTTTCTTTTAAATCTGTCAAACATTTATCCATGAATAGATTGAATATGATCCATGCAACTGGGTCGAAATATCGGCAAAATTAAAAATTAAAATTCGCCATCGTGATATGTACCCGTTCAAATAATCAATATCATAATTTAAATATTTTGTAACACAAATTAACTTCTCAATCAGACGTTCCAGGATAATTAGAGGAGAAAATTAAGCACTGGATTCATTATGAAATCGATATTACTATGTTTTGAACTAATTTAAACCACATTAATTGTTGGTAGATTACCAATCCAGAATAGTTTATATTACGTTCTTTTTTTTTTAGTACTAGCTAGCTTCAAGCAAAACCTATTTAGAATGTTATGTTATAAATATTACCGGGTTATTATATCAAGTAATTATAATAACATATTTCGGGTATTTAGCACTATGATTTGTGACAACACTGAGTTCGACTACCGGCACATTGTCTCAGCGCGTTTGACCCGTGCCCCGGGCAAAAACGGCACTAAAAACTAATAACCAATTTAAAATCTCACCGAAATCTTTTTAATTGGATAAAAAATAAAATCGAACATTTGAACAGCGTTGACACTTTTTGTTTTTACTAAATAAACTTCTTGCCGAGTGCGCTGATTATTTTTCTGATGAAGTCCATTGAGCCGAATTTTTAAGCTGAGTAATTAAAGCTTTTTATCGCCTCCAGTTACTACCGAATGTTCGCCGTGTTGAATCTATTTTAGGCGGACAAAAAAAGTCAAAGTTGCTAAATCACTGAACACGTAACATTAATGTATTGTCAATGATTCATATTATTATATCACTCATATTTACATATATAGATAAAACTTAAGTGGCTATGTTTTTAATATCGCAGACGTCTCCCAGGTGGTCATCAATGACCAAGGTCGAAAGAATCTACCGGGCAATGTGCGGCAGTTAATCACTCGTGAAATTGCTAAAGAAAAATTTTGATATTGTAAGGAGACGCTAGGAAATGCCTTGCTGAACTCTATACCCGTATCAATCGAGAGGACCAAATACAATTAGCAATGCCTCTACATGAATGATGCTTACATAACTATACGTGTTTACAGCATAACACTACGAAAAATAGCCAGTGTATTAAAACATTCGTGTATAAGGCACAGAAATTTGCTGTAATGCCACAAAATTTATCCCGTACTAATTGCAGCCCCAGAATTGGAAAAATATAGTAGCATCTCGTTTACCTTATTAAGTGAATCTGTATAGACGCTGGCGTCACTCAACGTCAGCCGTCACGGTGCGAGCGCATAAACACCGCCTTAACTCATCGTTAAGAATACCATTTCATATATTCTTAAAGGGAAAGTGCTGTAAAATACTCGATATAAAAAAGTAATATGAAAAAATAAAGTCCTTCACCTATTGTAAAGTTCGAAGGAGCTCATTGAAAGCAACTTTTTACGTTAGCTTTAAATACACGGGGCTGGCTAATTTATCTTAAATACATTACGAATTGATAAAGTTCAAACATCGAACAAATATCGTTATATTTCAACCAATTAAAAGAAAAACCACCTTTAAGAACCACTTACATTATTATGAAGGGAAGGTTATATTATGATAGGCCCATGA
This sequence comes from Elymnias hypermnestra, assembly GCA_015832385.1. NCBI lineage: Eukaryota > Metazoa > Arthropoda > Insecta > Lepidoptera > Nymphalidae > Elymnias > Elymnias hypermnestra. The sequence goes on from JACTOM010000031.1 coordinate 1,094,719, forward strand.
AAGTCCGTTCAGTGGTTTCTCAAATTCTCACCAACAAACACTCAGACAGACACAGCCTTTGTTTTATAATATTATAATTATATATGAAGTAATTTAATGAAAAAGATTGTTTCAATATTTATTTATATTTCTCATTAAACTTAGCACCAAATCGGATTATATATTATATCAAAGAATAGATAAATAATCAATTTTATGAAGTTTATTAATAACCATATCGTTATTTTGTATAGTTGCAAAAATTCTGTAACTGTAATGCCCAAAACTACTTTTGGCTACGTTTTCGAGGCGCTGGAAAAACGAGAATGTGTCTTATAACAATAATATCTGGTATCCCTACTCACCATTTTAGGTGCTCGAAGTATCGTTGCCGTAAAAGAGAATTGTTTGGTTTATTCATGCAACCAGTATCCAATAAGGCATTTTCACTCATTTACTGTTAGACGCCGCGTAATCAATCAAATGTTTCTCTCTTTTTCCATGTGGTTGCGTATTTTAAACTTTAATTGTGTTCAAATATGTTCGCGCCTTCGTATATATACAATGCAATATGTTTGATCATGCATTTTTACGTGTATAACGTATAGACACGTCTGAGACATATAAGCACAAAAACATATCACGGTGCATATAGATATGAAAATTACATCAATTACAAATATTTCCATAAATTTCAATAAATAAATTTGTTTATACATTACTGATTATGTATATTAAGCAACATAACCGCAAATGTGATCAATAAATAAGAGGAGCGTAAAGATCGTTTTTATAACAATTCCGGTCACGAAGGTATATATAGCAANAGTGAATTAAAACTGAGTAACAGAGTAAGAAATAGTGTGATAAGAAAACGTTGTGATAAAAGAAGATGTAGTGAATAAAATTGAGAAAGGTATACTTAGATGATTTGGGCATATAGAGAAAATAAATGAAAGGAGACTGACAAAAAGGATTTATGAGTCAAGAGTGAATGTGAAAGTTGGAAGGGGAAGACAAGGCGAACGTTCCTAGACCAAATCCAGTACATTTTAAATACTTTAAACCGACGAACTTGTATGAAAGGTTTAATGAGAATGAAGGAAGCGAAGGAGATATGCAAGGATCGTGGCAAGTGTAAGGACGTTGTCTCTGCCTAGCCCTATGGGAATGAAGCGTGATGCTATGTATGTATGTATATTTACTTAAAAAAGATCTAACTAAAAGAATTTCACCATTTTTCTATATTATATTATAACAACTGATTATGAGAGTAATAAGTGACTTTCCATCAATTGAATATTAATATATCATGGTAAGAAAGAAATCGTGACCACGTAAAGTATAATAACCGAAGTCATGGTAGACCAAAATAGCCCAGCTTTGGACTTATTGACTCATATTAATGTTTTACAAACATCTCAGTGCCGTAATTAATATTCATTATTTTATAAATTGGTATACGCTTACGCGAGATGTCGGAGAGACTAATAGAAAAACACATTCAATATAAATTTGTGACAGGTCGGCAATTACCTGTCAAGTAAACAGATAAAAATGTAAAAATTAGCATTTTTGAATATTAAGTACGTTCCACATAATGTTCGTATAAACATAAGAAACCTATTAACTTATTAACACCCCACCAGAATGGTATTAGTAGTCGCTTCGCTAACAGAGATTTCGGGTTCAATTCCCGCCTGTCATTATTGCATTTTTAATCGGTAGGTTTGGACTGGGAAGAGGCGAAGCCTTGACTACTTGACAACCAACCAGCAAAGACGTACTGCTAAGCAAAAATATTTGCGATATGAAATGATTCTGTATGGAAACCATTAAGAGGTAAATTACCAGGTGATCTATATGTAAGACAGTACCATTACGATAAGTAAAATAATAGGTGACATTACAGTCAAACTTTAACCCTGTTATCAAATTAAAAATCCTTTACATACACTTAAATGTTATTCGTATATAGCTATAGTTAATGTAAAGTTTCACAACAAAATACGGATTTATATGAGACGGCACCGCTATTCGAAGCAATTCTGGACTCAAAGGTTTGAGGTAACTATAAAGTAATTTAAAATATAACTCGTTTACATGACATTGGCAAAAGGGGACCAAAAATGACCAATTTTGAATTCAGTTCCAATGGAAACTTGCGGTCGACGAGTGGCGGTCGTATTCAAATTGGCAATAGCGAAAGTCGGAGGATAAATCTTAAGAGGGTTGAAGCGAAGGTTGTTTAATGAGCTAATTCGGCATGCGGCCTGGCGCGCTTCCTACGTTAAACTGCGCCCAATTCTTCGTGTAATCGATAACTGTAATCGACTTAAGTTTACACAAATTATCGATTTTGTTAGGGTTTTTGTGTAATGCAATGCGAGCATGCTTATTTATATTAATAATTTAAAAAACAACCAATTATTTTAGGTAATAAACTTAACAAAACCCTAAATGCTTGATTTAATGCCGTAAATCTAATTTGTGATTAAATCTAATCGCTAATGAAAAAATAAATTTCGAAATATGTAAAATTTTCGAAATAATACAATATAATGTAATTGTTTAATCTGAATAAATTAAATAACAAATTCACGGAAATATACATGTGTGCTGGCATAATTGCTTTGAAAATAATATACATTTAGTTATATGCTTTTATTTATGGGTTTATTTTAATAATAAAAACGTATATTTAATAATAAATTTTATTAAAATTGTATTAAAGAAAGTGCTAGACCTTCTGATACAATTACGGTTCAAAAAATTTCTGGAATCTACTTGAACCAAAGTTATTTAAATTTTTTTTTACTAATCTATTTAAAAACATGACAGTGAATATGTTCTTCCTGATTCCGTGGAAAAAAGAAAATATGTAATTTGTCGGTCAAATTTGATAAATCTAAAACATTCTTAAATCCACTTGAACACAAACAAAACAGTCACATACACATGTAAACTGGAATTATATATTTTTTTAAGCGAAACTTCTTTACATCGCCTCAAGCTGACAGTGTAGCATTTATTGCATGATTTCACTCATTTGAACAACTTTAAACTTGCATCGTGGCTTCATAAAACCACAAAATGATTTTCTTTTTTATAATAATGTACCAAAACAAATAAAACATGTTATAAACTTATATGTCTATCTAAAGATAAAGCCTGACAGTAACTATTTATTTTAATGTCACTAATCCTACAAATGTATGCAGGCGTAACTAAAACTCTTAACAGAAATTCAATTAATTACATCAGATAACCAATAGGCATTGCTTCAAAGTAAACAAGTATAAAAATCCTCCAATGACCGGCGGAAAACTGTTAGGCGAGTAATTAAAAATTCAAATGAATTTCCCCTCCGACGCGGTTGGTGATTACAACGCGCTAATTACCATCGTCCAATTAAAACTCGGGGCGACAGAGCGTCACTGTGGGGACCTGGCCAATGGGAGGCGAGCACTGAAACGAGGCGTGGTAATTAAGACGAAAGGGTTGCTTTTCCGGGCGTACTGCGAGAGGGCGTTGATTAATCGCTCCCAAGTGGGCGATCGACTTTACATAAGTATCTCAGAGGCATCCATTAATTACGTAAGTCGTAAAGGGGGAAAGGGGTTGAGAGGAATCTCACCCAACCTCGCCCAGGGACAGCGGTAGTCTCGGCAAATCTCACGTAATTGCTGTCCCTCAAATTAAAGTTCACATCACCCACCTACTTTAAAGGTGCCTGTGTTTTTGTAAAAGAGAATCCAAAATATTTTGAGAAAGATGACGGTAATAACACAGGCAGAACAACAAGATTTCCCAATAAGTTAGTAATAAATAAATAATGTAAGAGTACTTACAAAAAGAAGGCATACAACATGGCGGTGAAATTATTTAAAAAATTACCAGCAGTTTTTCAAAACCTAGATGTCTTCATGTTTAAGAAAAAGTTTAAAGACTGGTTGCTGGAAAGGACAATCTACGACGTGCACGAATAACTATTATAATTCTTCATTGACTATCTTTTAATTTTGAACATTATTTTTCTTGTGTGTAATTGTTAAATATTTTGAGTAGTCTGACTTTTAATAATGTTAATTTAATTTAATAATATTTTGTATGATGTTTCTTTATAACTTTAATCAAAAATAAAATACTAAACGTATCATTAATGATTTGTCAACCAACAACTCTAATCTTTGTCACAGTGACATCGTATTGTATTTTCAAAATCTAAATCGTTGAATGTGCGACAGGCAAGAACATTGTGTGTGGGATATCAAGTTACTGGTTTTCCTATTTTATCCTTCAGTATTCTGTATTTGGATAGGATTTTCATAATATGGTTACAAATGGCTCTATCTTTTGATTTAAATTATTTTTATGTATACATACCATGATGTAACATTACAAGTATAGTTTGTCAAAAATGAAATGTCAGCCCTATGAAAAATATAAGATTAAGACGTATGGTAGACCGAGTCTGCTCCTGACATCGCCACGAGACCCAACCACCTGCAGCAATGACGTCTTGACCGCGATACATGTAACAATGTCGAAATATCTTCAAAATACAACATATGCCCATTGTGATAAATACATTTTAAATGTGAAATTAAACCACGATTACTAATAATTGTACGTCGAGTATAGTTTCCTAATTAGATCTAAAGTTAGTTGTCACAAAATGCTTATTATCCCTATCGAATCGTTACCATTTTACATTACTCTAGACGACAAATATCAATGGACTACTTAAAGCTCGAGAAATAATTCCTAAAGCTTTTATGGAAAGGTTTTTCAGTTCGGGTGAACAATTTTAGATTTGCGAATCACTGTTTTGTTTTCCAGTATGTTAATGATATAAAAGTACGTGAGAATGAAATCCATTTCTATAAACGATTGTAGAATAAGAATTGAAAAAGAACAACAGCATTCAAGACTAACGCGTTATTAAGAGAACCGATGAAGTGTAAATGATCCGAGCAGCCACTGAAGTCGGCTTCGTCCCCCTCTCCCCACCCCGCCCGGCCGTCACCGCCAGAAGAAAAATGCTAACACGCCCCCGCGAAAACTATTAGTTATTTTGGCACCCCTGCATCCCGTGCTTACGATTATACACGACGGCTTGTGTTTACCAGCTTACGTTAAATAACGTTTTTAAAATCTTCACCTTTTTATTACACGATTTATTAGCTTTACATGTATGTATGTAACGGAGTCGAATGTGATTTTACCCTACTTTCAACGAGTCGATTTGGTACAAAGATGCATGACAGTGCATTAATCCAAAAACATTATAACTACTATGAAAGCTATATCAGACATATTGAGATTAACTTTTAAAAAGGTAACAGTATCAGTCAATTTACGTCCCACTGCTGGGACAGACACAGAACTCCTCATTCATAGGAGAGAGGGTTTTTAGAGGGTAGACCCACCACGCTTCTCCACTGCGGTTTGCACAAGTGTATGCGCATAAGTGCAATCTTTATTCCTTGATGCTCATAGTCTGATGGGGCGTCAATCGGACACGACCGGAGAGAGATCAGGCGCAGGACCGACGGTTTAACGTGCTCTCCGATGCACGCGGGTGGAGCACACCGCCAACTTACCAACTTCAGGCAAATATTGAGAAGATCTTAATAGAAAACTTGTCTGTGGCTACAGACATGAGGTCTTGGGTTCGTGTCCCTGGTTCATCATGTTCGGCTAAACATGATAAGCACTAGACCAATGAGGCAGTCATATAATATAATATAAACTTGCCAATCAATCGTTATAATTTTTCGCTAGTTTCAATCTGAAATGCAGAGTTTATTTAAAAATGACATACAAAGCACCCCACGCTTTTAGAATAGTGACATTAAATATTCTCAACAGTAATGTAATTGTTATTCTGAGAATTATTTGCTACCTTTCATTTGACTACCTCTAAAAGTATGCTTTTCAGTATATTTTTTAACTATAATTTATGTTTTCAAACAGCCGTAAAGATATATTTGCCTATTTGCAGAATTATTTGCAATCATCTGTGACCTTTTAAATTTTCAAAAGTTTGTTCATTCCCTACTATTAGTTCACACTATTCCAATATATATCTCGTTTAAGTTCTCATTCGTAAAATAAAATATTTTTTTATCATCCATCCTACTTTAAAACACGTTTTAAACTTTTAATAATATGATAACTTTTAATAGATGACACGCAAAAGATTTTTATAGGTTTCTAAGAAATGCGTTAAAATAAATGGTTTAGGAATTTCATTATTTTTTTTTACATGACATGTTTTATATCTGATACATTTACATACATTACGTTTTTTGTAAATGCTTTATATAAAATTTTTATAAAAATAAATTGTATTATCGAAAATTCATCAATATTTGCAGTTAAATTCAAACAATTTTAATCCAACCGTTTCGGAAGTTGCTGGAACAAACAGACAGACGGACAGGAAAAATCCAAAAAACATGTTTAATTTAAATGTGTTCATATACAATTATCAACAGGAAAAAAATATAATTAATTAACAACAATGCTTTATATATGCTATTACAATGAAAGATTTCCATCCCTGTGTTGTGTGTGTGGCAAACACATGCAGCTCTCGTAATGTATGATATACTACGCACTACATAAAAAACGTATTTGAACTGATATTGTATATATTACCCAACAGTCGACTGATATGAGGAACTTAACGATAAAATCTCGTATTACAGTAGCGTTGATGAAATTCAAAGCATGATAAAGTATATGGCCCATAAAACTTTCATTGCTGTTAACTTATTTATGAACCCGACTACATATTTAATACATGCGTCAATCATAAACATGAGATACATACTAACAAATCCGCTTATAAATAGCGACACTTAAAAATGTATATGGCTATAAAAATACGCCTTACATAATCTCAGATATATTCTCCATTCATACTTCGTATGTTTACTGACATATCGTTATTTATAATTGTATTAAACGTTTAAAAAACTAAATATAAAAGAGGCTGCAATTAACGAAATTCTCGATTTAAACCATTTTTCGTAACCCCCTAGTACATTAATGAAAAACATCTTATAACGGAAATTAAAACTAGTTTCTTATACTACAAATTCAATTCAAGCATAGGATTATTATTTTTTTATACACCTTATTGCACGGCTGTGATAACAATATGCAATAGAATAAACTTAAATATAAGGGAAATAAAAATACGACAGGTTGTCTTATCGCTAACAAGCGATTTCTTCCAGACAACTTTGGTTTAAAAAAACAGAACAAAATAAGGTGATAGGCAATAAAAAACATACACATTAATATCTACAAACGAATACCTGCATAACAATAAATACATAAACAAACTAATATATATAATACTAGCTGAACCCGCGACTTCGTCTGCGTGGAATATTTTTTGTGTAGAATTCTGATAAATTTAGGCAAAATGAGAATATTCCTACCAAATTTCAATTCTCTACGCCTTATGGTCGCAGAGATATCGTGATGAGGCAATAGATACTTGGATATCTCTTATGTATATAAGAGATATAAGGAATTGCAACTTTTACGTTACTGCTTTTCTTCGCGTGAGAAGAAGAAATGTAAGCCTAGACTGGGGTGAAAACGAGGTGGCAATACATTTTAGCCCTTTTAACCGGCAATGCAATATAAATATCTATGGATGACGAGTTCAATTGACTTTAAATGAACCGTAGACTAGTTTGTCGGTTTATTTTCTGACTAGTTACTGCCCCCGTTTATCTACCTCAACTTAACAATTGTATCCTAAGAGAAATGGCTACTAATATGCTGTAAATGTTAAACGACCACAATATGACTGTTGAATTCAATAGCTCTATAATCAGATTATTTACTGACGTAAAATGTATCTTATATATTAAGAAATAAAATCTTGCACGATTTACTAAATTATAAATTATATTATATTCCAAAAATTATAAAGGTTGTTCTTGTAAATTTTCAGTAGCTGTAGACTTTCAAGCAAAAAGCTAAACCATCGAATGAATTGTTAAGTCTTTTCCGAAGAAACTATAAATAAAATTTAAATTTACAATAAAAAAGCCATGTTTTCAATGATAATGATACCGTTAAGGGTTTCTCGATGCAACAGGATTCCAGATAGTGTAAGTGAATTTGAATGGCGATATTTTAAATTTATAAATTCAATTGACGTCCCAAACAGCATCAAGTTGAAGGCCAGAACGAGGAGCCCAATGTAAATTTTCCGTATAAATAATGTAATGATGGTTGTTGTTTTAGACATCGAAATCAGTATACCGAAATATTAATACTTTAAAATAAAAATAATGATACAGCATTGGTATTCAATCATTATGAAGTATAATAAATTAAACGTATTAACTTTTTGGACCTTTTCCAGTTGCTCGGGGAAAAAAAAATACTCAAATTTTATTACATTGCATTTAAGTTAATATTACGAAATTTTTATACATTTTTTTAGAACCACCAAATATTTATATAAAATGTATAATAACAAACAGCCTAATTACGACCCACTGCTAGACATAGGTCTTAGACAGAGACAGGATGGGCAGGGAACACATATTCTAGAGTTTATCCTGAGGTATGCACATTGCCCCACAGTGTTTTTCTTTATCGAAAAGCACAATGATGAATTTTAAACAATAATGTTACATTAGTGGTGCCTACCCAGGATTCGAAACAGTAAAATACAAATATAGTTGGCGCTATATTTATGCTTACAACTAGCCGAAACTGCAACCCCACACAATGCTAAAGTGAGTATTTTGTTTTGCTGTATATACCCAGCTGGTTTTCATATTAAGAACACCTGCTGGTTTATGAGTTTTTGTTTATTTAATTGTTTAATAAAACAAACTAAGGTGGATGTGCACTAAGAGGTAATTTACTTTCATGGTTCTTATACATTATCGAAAAAAATCTGAATCAACAAAGCGGGGATAGTCACATCATTACACTAGTGAGGCCATCAATATCAATGCTCCAGCCATGTTTTTTATTGACCAATGTTTACGCAACGAAAGTATTATCGCCGAAAATTTAAATAGATCCATTTGAAAGTGACCGTGGTATTTCCACAATGAAACATTATATTCCGGCATTAAAGCTTCACACTGATATTAAAATATTCGAAAACAAATTTAAAGTAATTGATTGTTTTTTATTGCTGACAGTTTTAGCGCTTTACTGTGGTCTCACCTGATGGTAAGTGATGATACAGTCTAAGATGGAAGCGCGCTTGTCTGGTAAGAGGCATACCCCTTTTGGTTTCTACACAGTATCTTATCGGATCACCAATCGCTTTGCTTGGCGCTGCGTCTTTGCTGGCAGGGTGGTAACTAGCCACGGCCAAAGCATCCCACCAGTCCAGACTCTGACAAATTAGAAAAAACAATTTCCTAAATTTGTCCTACAGGGGATCGTACCCGGGACCTCGGCTAGCAAAGCGAATACTCGCACCACTATGCCAGCGAGGCCGTCAAAAGTGATTAACAAGTATCTATAATGAATTGTAATGCATTGGTAAAATATATAAGAGCTTGTGTTGATTTCGCCTACCCTTTATCATATTCAAATTTAAGCGTTACTTTATGTTTTAACAGTATTCTGATACGCCTGTAAATAAGGAATCTAATAATTTTTGAAAATAACGCTTATTTGCATAGTATAAGTATCAAACATAAAAAATTGAATTGTGAATTCTATAGTAGATTTAAGATATTTATTGTCCGTCCGGCGTGTATTTCCTAAATTGTCGCTCTGAAGAATTAACGTTTATTCTAGAAATATTAAATTTAATGATTTATTTAAATTAGATTAGGTTGCTGTTTACAAAGAATATAAGGCAAAGTGAGCCTCGAAGAGAGGAAGTTCAATAGATAGTTGTATCCGCAAATAAAATGCGGCAACCCTGGTTCGTTGCACCAAATGAAAGCTAATGGGGATTGTGCAGAAACATAAAGCACAATACATAACGGGTACACAAAAGGCCAACACCAACATTCGGACAGTTTGTACGTACACGAATAGACAAAGCACACAAACACGTGAGGTCATCTCCCCTCATTAGGTGGTTAGTTTTCCGGGCGTGTCCGCGGAGTCTGTGGACGTGCGGGGTTGGGGTCGAGGGGGGTGAGGGGTGAGTTGCCGGGAAGTTACTTAATTAATCCCCGCGCGGCAGCCATTGGCCGGCGCTGGGCGGCGGATCTTCGCCTACGCGTTAATTGGGCAGACTACGGGGCCTTCGATTAATGAGAAAACTGACACGTCTATACAGAAAGCTATGTTGTGAATTGCGAAGCCTTACCTATTGTCTTAGTACCTACACCGTTAATTATCTAATATTTACTACTTGTCTGACCCAAACTTTCGTAAATTCACTGTCAAATGCTGTATGGGAACAAACCCAGCGTCTTAAAGGAAGAATAACAATTTTATACTAAGTATAGTTATTCATACACCTCATCTTACCGTCTATCAATAATAAGGTCAAAGAATAAATATCTTCGCCATGGTATACAGAATTGCCTTTGAATAAGGTAAAACGCTGACCGTTTTACAACTCACACACTATACGAGTATGGTTGCGACAGACGAATAGAGTTAGGTTTGGCGTTATTGTATTGATATGATCGAACATGTGTATAAATATTTCTTATCTCAGTGTATAAATATATATTATCTTTATGTTAGAACATTGCTCTCTTCACCTATTCTATCTCTTGTAATTACATAATCTCGCAAGATATACAAAGAGTCAAAACGTAGTATTTCACAAGCCTACAAATCAGAGCTATTTGAATAAATCTCTTTACAAAAACAAATGTATACGGGTTTTCAATTTCAGAGGAATATATAAACGAAAATACAGTAATACGAAATCAGGGAAGTCTTTGAAATATTTTAAGTGAGGGGTACGAAGATGTGAACTAGTTACATATACGTATGTAGCAATATGTTAACATTTATTTTGGCATCAAATGAAACTTGTTGACTTGCAAGGAAAAACATGTTTTAATAGATCTATGGGAATGAAGCAAATTCGTCAAAATAAGAGCATTGAGCGTAGAGGGTTCTACAACTATAGCTTCCCGGAGCATTAATAAATAACGTAGTGGAAAAGGAGTTGGCTCGAAACTAATATCGCTCTCGTCGCGTCAAGTGAACGTATAAAGCTCAGATTTAGCGAGAGCCGAGGGCTGAGCAGGCGTGAAACGCCCAGGTAAAATACCTACTTACAGCGCGATATACGGGGAACGTAAATTATAATATTGTGTGTGTCGGGCTACAGCTAACCCTCTCGCCTCTCGGCGCTCGCTCGCGTCGCCTTCCCGCCGGCCGTGTGTGCGCGCCCACTGAAAGAAAAGCAATTTCCTCGGGCGGGGGGCGGCCGGGGGATCGAGGTCTCGCGCGAATATAATTTTGTTCATTTTTTCATTCGGGCGAGTTAATTCGGCTTCGCGGCGTACTCGGCTATTGATTAGGGCGCGTCTTACGTTTTTAATTTGTTTGCGCGCGCAGCCGCGATGCACCCGGCGAGATGAGCTCCCCCTCGCCGCCCACCACCCCCCACCCCCCTTCTAATGAAGCCTCTGCTAACTACGCGCACAGTAATAATCACGATCCTTTTCACAATCACGCTTTGACGTCAAATGTTTTCTCCTAGCCGCCTAACTAACAAAGCTCGCTCCTCGAGGAAAAACGTTACGTTTTCCTTTTGTAAACAAAATCAGACGGCGGGCGAAAAAACACTTCGTTATTGCTAGCTAAATTTTGCGAAGATAAAATGAGGATAGAACTGCGAAATAATTATGTAGCGATTCCTTTTATTTGTCCATATCTATTAGATCTATCTATACAGAGAACATTTTCTTCGACTGCCTTTAATGACGTGGTTGATGTTGCGACTTGTCGTTGTCTTGTGAGTCATCTTACTCAATTTCTAGAGCTTTGTTACATTCGATTCCCGAGTAGATAATTTCTAAAATATTTTGAGTAGACTTGGGGAAAACTAACATAATAAAATGTTCCAGCACGGTGGTGCAGGTAAAGCATTATGATACTATACTTACTAACCAAAATTGCAGGCTTCTGGGTGTTGTATATTGTACTGTATTATGACTTATTTACACAGGATTTCGTTTAATGCCCAACCTACCAATTGCATAAAAATGGTGCCACAAGAATCGTATAAACGACGAGAGATAAACATAAATATAAACCATGTTAGGATCTGAGTGCCTTTCTTTTACTTGATACTTGATTTCAAAATCATACTTTCATATTTACCACTGACTGTTCCATATAATACATAATCACCTGCGTAGTTCCCGATCCCGTAAGATTATGCAAAAAATTACAAAATGAGTTACTACTAAATTACATGCTACTACTAAATCTAGATAAAACAAATATTGATAATAAGAGACTAAATTTAGTGGTTCAAAATTGTCTTAGTCTTATAACTTATTTAATGAAACCGATTTGGAGCATATCGGTTGGATTATTTCAAAGTCTATAAGGGTCATTCCTAAAATCAATTGTTGTGCTTTATATATAAAGATTATGTAAATATGGTCGTATGTTTATAACTATTACGAAATATAATTGGACATGTCCCCACATTAAGCCTCTCGCATCCCCCCGGAGCTCGTGAAACAGCGCAGCCTGTGTGTGACACATTAGTAAATGAGGCGACATTCGTTATGTTCCCCCCCGCTTTCCCCAACCCTCATTCATTGAAAGCCTTCCACAAAGAGAGCGATACGGTGCATGTAAACTTGCCTCATTATACTGCTCATGGGAATATGTGAAAAATATCCATATCATATTATCACGGTGACCTAAATATCGATATCAATAAAGAATTTTTGAAGTTGTTATTATGTGTTTATACATAAGAAAAATTTCTTCCAAACAACTGCATATATGGGATCCATATTGAATGGCTAAATAGCACCTAAGTATTAGAAAATTATATGATCAGCAACAAGATATCCTTGGAGTTTTTAGGGTACAACACCACGATATGCGACGATTGATTCAACAACATAATCTCCACGCAATAAATCTACGTACATACCTGAATGTTTGCATTGACAAATAAGTAATACTTTTATTTTCCGAAAATCAGTATCGTCTTATAATAATTTTATCAGAGTTAAATCATTGAATATTAAATTATTTACCCAAAACCAAAGTGTTGTCGAATTTTGTAGAGATAAAGTATAAGTAACAAACGTTTGAAGTTAATCTTCTTTAGGCGCATGGGGGGTGAAAAGCGTGATCGGCATCATGAAGATGTGCAGCGTTATTTATGCTAGTTCGTTTGAAGGTTAGGTAGTTTTAATATTTACAAATCGCATGTGGCATTTTAATTTGCCACTCGTCAATTAATTTAATAAACTATTTTTCATAAAATATAAAATAAAATTATTTCTTAAATGCTCTTTTCTAAATTATAAATTTAAAAACAAAATTTCATGAATAATTTCTAATATTGACAAATAAAACACGTGAAATTTTTATTTACAATACAATTTGAGATTTCAATAAATTATTAGTATTAATTTTCGAGACTTAGTATAAGTTTGTGTATTTTTTTTGTGGAGATTTGTGTAAATAAAAACAAGACTTTGAAATTAGATTCCCGAAGAAGTTTCACTTCGGACATGTGTACTTTGTACGCACGCAGTTTTAATTTTTTTTTATGTAGTTTGAGAGATAGAGAAATGATAAAGCTATAATCTGTCCCCGGCACCGTCCATGGCAGTGTAAAAGCGTCTCACTCAATAAATCGAAACGGCGTCGCCTCCGCCCGGCCATTAAGGCTCGATAGCGGGTACTCTTCGGCGCTTACTTTGTTTTATTAGTTTCATTTTATTATTTTAATTTGTGTGCGAGTGCGCTATTTGCGTGTGCGCAGTTTGTCGCTCGCCCCGCCCACTGCGCCGCGGCCAATGGCGGCCAGTTCGCTAACGAGCTCGCCCGCGCGCGCTCCCGCAAACGCACCCGCTCCGCCGGCACCGGGCACGCAGCGCGCGCGCCGCCGCCGCGACAATACTCATTGTTTCAAACGATTCTCATTTTGTTTTAGTCCACTCCATCTCATCGGCAGCCGAGCCGCACCTCCCACCGAGCGATAATTTCAATGTCGCCATGTATATTGTGATATTGACTGAGATTCCATCCCGGAATGTTTTAGCCTCGCTGGCGCGTTTCGTCAGCACTCAATAAGCAATAAACTATCCGCCTCCGAGAAGTTATTTTAAACTTCGACTGGGATGCGACTTTATGCATTTTAAAGGTTATTGTGTTTCAAAAACGTTCAACTTATTGCCTGCAGTCAATAGTGACGGCTGCTTTTGTCCGCTATAACTTTGATCACTTAGAGAACTCTTAAATTTGCATTAATTTAATACACTAATTTCTTAGAAACATCATAGAAAATCGTATTATGTAGATTGTACAATTTTTCTGCAATTTACATGAAAACCTTATATGTATTATGTTTATTTTGGTAATTCCACGACACCAAGACAAAATATATATTTTTTTCAATACTGTATTACTAAAAAACATTCCAAAAAAAGATTTTTTTAAATAACGTGATTAACAATATATTATGCCAAGACACGCTATTTTTCCTTGATTTGCGTGACACGTGATATGGTAATCAACGCTTACAATACATATTTTCGTATATTATCTTAAAATGTTAATAAATACATAACAATTAAAAACTACCATTTCCTAGAAGATAGTATATTAATGAATACCTCATATATATTAAGATGACTAAAATAAATAATGTAATACATTTACTACGTACCATCTCAAACAGCCTTTAAAAGTAGTTATTCAAGAAGTTGGTAGGTAGAATTGTAAAATAGGTCGCTACACAAAGCACTAGTCGTCGGGTTCTCGAATAACTATCATAATTCATGATTCCCTTGTTACAAGGAGCGCTGGATACTTTATTCTTCAGGTCCCCATTTATTTTATTCCTATTAAATTCGTTATAAGTAACAACGGTAGAGAAATTTCTACAATTGAAGAATTTCACTTGGCTACGTTCACAAATTACTCCATTATTTTATTAAAATATAGTTACAGAAAATTTCGAATCTGTACAGGATTATCGGAAATATCATCATCACTTTCTTGCCCTTATCCCACTAGGTGGGGTCGTCACAGCATGTTTCCTTTCGCCACTTCACTCTATCCGGTGTCATTTTTACATTCACACCTCTTACACACATATCCTCTTTCACGCAATTCGTCCACACTTTTTTAGTCGCCCTCTCCCGGCCCTGCCGCTTACCATCATATTGCAGGCCCTCTTGCATATATGGCTATCATCCCTTCTCATGACATGTCCATACCAGGATAGCCTTCCACTCCTTAACTTCTCGGTGACTAGTGCTACTTTCACACTTCCTCTACTGTACTCATTCCTAATCTTATCTAATTTTGTCACTCCACACATCCATCTCAACATTCGCATCTCCGCTGCATGCAATTTCCTTTCATTCTCCCCTTTGGTGGCCAAGCACTCTGATAAACGCAGAATGACAGGTCTTACGATCGCCTTACAGCATTATCGGAAACTAATTAGTTTCTGTAAATAAGGAACCCTGTTTCATTGAATATTTTTTCTTCACTTCCAATTCCCTTACCAGATTCATTTTAATGTCTAATGCAATTATGGGAAAATAAATTAAGATAAATATTTATTTCGTTCAGGTTAACGCTTGTCTGTGATTTCACCAAATAATAAAGTCAAGGTAATATGTACTGCTGTAACGTTTATCTTTGGCTATATTTTATTTGTTTATCTTTGGATAACTAATCTTTCTTTTGGGTACTATAAGAAGCGAGAACTTGAACAATTTAGCCAGTATATCATTCACAGTTTTATGAACTTCAATTGGATACAAATCTAAAACTTATTTCGTCGCTAGCGGAGCATCCTAAGACTATTAACAGAAACGCAACAAAATATTTCCGCCATAGTAATATCCTTAAAATTTCCTCGATAATTCTGGTGAACTACTCATGATTAAATTTCAATTTTACATTTATTTCTATGTTAATCTCACAACTCAAACTCAATACCAAGAGTAAAAAACATCGGATGTATGTTTTGATTCAAAAAGTTTAAAATAGGCGTAACAAATACCTATTTATTTAATTTGCAGAAAATTTCAGTCCTTTAAATCTCAAATAACCGCGTAAATGTTTGCTGATGCAACCAAGAAATATTTGTTAAAAGGAAAAACCGGCTGGGTACGATCGTTTGCGTACGCCTTTAATCTTTGATCGCACGAATAATATTAAAGGGGAAAACTAAGCAATTGATAGTAGAAATGGGCGGTGAAATAGAAAAATATCGTCGGACGCATTCGTGGCGCGGTAAAATATTCAATCGGGCCAATTCGGGTCCACGAATAAATTCGGTCCCGCCATTATTTGTTGCGCGTCCTCGCGGCCGAAAATCGGTACGTACGTTGATAGTCGTCATTTTTCTCTTTGCTATCGTTAATATTTTACGCGTGCGTGTCGACGGTTTACGGCCCCACTCTTAACACTAAAACGTTTTAGCGCTGCTCTCATTGTTTATAACATTTTACTATCCACTTTTTTATAGTTTATTGCGACTCGAGTGGCGTTCGGGGTAACCGACACGTAACAGTTTGTGTGACAGTACGATTATATATCATCGAATTTCATTTTTATTGAGCTTTAATAGCGTCTGTGATTTCCTTAACAACTGACATGATAAGTTTATACAATTTCATGAAACTTTCTAGATATGTGATCTACATACTGTTAAGTAATCGATGTAACCAATAGGGAATAATTCTATACCAATTGATCTCAACAATTGCAATTATTTAGACATACAAGATCAATATACCTCCATTAGATTCCAATTATACTTTTAAATAGTTCGAAACGGTTATTGTAATGATAGGGTTTTAAGATAATAATAATATACTCGCACATGTTACATTATGGGTTCGATAAGTCTTGCTTCTTATGTCCAAGCTTTATTGACTATCTCATCTGCAATTTTTTTTAAATGAAACGGTTATAGTTGATCCCCAAAAAGGTGTATACGATGGGTGTAAAACTACGTACATGACGTACCTCTAGGCACTACAAAGCATAATAGAGACAATAAACAAGAGATGGGTTGGTACCGAAGTGTAATTATCCATCCAAGTTTGCGAGCTCAGGAAAAGAATTGCGCTCCTTTGTGAGAGGGGGGAGGCTGCAAGGGGTTAAAGGGAGTGTGTGGGGTGGGTAGGCTCACATGGGACGCGCTCTAATGAGGTGCCTGAAAGCGACAATGTCTTTGAGCAAAGCAAATGTGTAGGTATCTACATACATGGGGTGGGGTTTCTTCTATCTCGATTTACGCTTCATAGATACGAATACGTAGTTACCTACTTTGTATGACCGGTTATGTAAAATATGATGTATATTAAGGATTTCATTTAATATTCATGTTTATGTACCACGTGATTTAGATTTAGTGTCGTTCCTTAATACCAGCTTCAGTCGTACGGAAGGAAGTCGTAAGGAAGTTACATAAGATTATGAATGTGTTTGAAGATTTAGAAGTGCTGTAGTATTATTAAATACTATATAATGTATGCTAAGTATTTTAGTAAATTTGAACCGTTAGAAATAGAAATAGTACTAATTCAAAGTATAGTTTTGCAAGCTTTTATTTCGTCTCACCTAACCCTGTGTCTATAATCAAATATTGTAAGTTAACTTTGGCCCAACTTGGTAAACGCAATATTAGTTTTTAAAATGATTTATAACTTTTATAAAGTCATAGTAAAAAATGCGAAAGAAACTTTTGGTACCTTGAACTTGCTTATAAAATTACGTACATGAATATTGTAACGGACTCGTCCGTACATAAATANTGTTTAGTAAATTTGAACCGTTAGAAATAGAAATAGTACTAATTCAAAGTATAGTTTTGCAAGCTTTTATTTCGTCTCACCTAACCCTGTGTCTATAATCAAATATTGTAAGTTAACTTTGACCCAACTTGGTAAACGCAATATTAGTTTTTAAAGTGATTTATAACTTTTATAAAGACATAGTAAAAAATTCAAAAGAAACTTTAAGTACCTTGAACTTGCTTATAAAATTACGTACATGAATATATAAGAGGTCTCGGATAATATAACTGTTCCTAAACCCTGTCTTCAGTTGGTCGACCTGACCAATAAACAGTATTATGGCGAAACGGGTTTCATTATATCTTAACCGTAAAATATCAAGCTGCACTATAAAATCTAAGCTATATTTTTCTCTCAAATCCGGAAAAGTGGGCCAGCTGTTTCATGGCGAAACCCAAAAGAATAGATTGAGAGACAGAAGATTCAATATCCCAAAAACTGTACTAGGGTTTCTTAAAATATTATATAAACAGCAAAGCTTTCAGCTTCAAATTATATGGAAACACATAAAATAAGTAATCTTTTATAATTGAACTAAAAAGCCACTTATTTGAATTTTAGCTAAGACAATAAGTTTGATTAATTGAATCAACCATGCTCTCTCTTCTAAGAAAGGCTTGCTTGTCGTAACTTACCATCGGGTAGAATATTAGATAAAAACAAATTTTATAGGCCAAAAGTCCAGATATCTATCACAACTGTATAGCAAAATTATGCTATCATCAAGGAACATTAAAACTGCTGATCTTTAAGCACTTTGATTGTTCGAGGCAATAACTGACCTAAAAAGTTATAATTGTGCTAATACCGACCTTTCATTTTAGATTCGCCATTCGTCACAAAATATTACAGATTCGTGTATCTCTACTGTACCTCTATATATAGGCAAAATCAATGTATCATTTATTCAAAGAAGCTCAAAAGCACTTTTGAATCGTCCTTTGTCCATTGGAAACAAATCTACCCCCGGTTCGGAAAGTTGATTGAGAAGAAAACCGTAAGAAACTTAACGGTTACTCCTTTAAATATAGTTTTCTTAGGTAACAATGTTTTTAGCCTTCATGTGCAATGGAAATCAAGTCCAAATATTTGTGTCACTTCAATAATCTTCGACATAATATGCTTTTTGTAACGGGACGTTATAACATATTACTTAAAATTATGAGGAGGCAAACCCATAAGTGATTTGGGTATCTCATTAAAAATGCCTATGCTCAACCCGACAAACAACCCGCTCAATCAAACAATATGGCATTGCATGTTTGTTTTTATTTCTTCTTTTTGCTATATAAATGAATAATACCACGGATATATAAAATCAATATATAAAGCGTGACAAATGACGTTGCTTTGAATTTTTCTCTCAAGGAAATGCAAAATCGTAATTGTTATATTGCACGTATTGCTGTTTTATATAATATAAATTAAGTTTCAATGTCCACCGCCATACTCCATAACAGTATGCCGTAAGTCTAAGACATAACGCTATGAAAATATGCGAAATACACCATTT
Source organism: Elymnias hypermnestra (assembly GCA_015832385.1). Classification (NCBI taxonomy): domain Eukaryota; kingdom Metazoa; phylum Arthropoda; class Insecta; order Lepidoptera; family Nymphalidae; genus Elymnias; species Elymnias hypermnestra. Next base: position 1,114,216 of record JACTOM010000031.1, read on the forward strand.
TAGCAGTTTTAACATTAGTTGTCTTACTTTTCTACCAGAGAATGAAATTTTGATCTAAGTTTACTTGCCAGAGTCTTAATATGGACACCCCACTGAAGCCCAGAACATGCTGTTGGCGATAAAAATATATTAATACAAATATAATTAGCAATTTATTAGGCAGCATGGAGGACTAAGACGGTTTTATTTCTTCGACTCATGGCCGGACGGGGCGAGTAGGCTGATAGCCTGTGCCGACTGCACGGGCGAGGGCCGATCTCCTTCCGGATCCGGGGCTCGTTTTAATTTCCCCCGCGGGCGTTAAGTTTAAACACCCGGAGATGAGCTTACTAATATCATGCACGGGCCGGGCCGTCGCCATAGCGACGCACACTCAAATGACGTGTGTGGCGGCGGGCCGGGTGTGAGGCCGGGGGTAATATGATTTGAACGGCCCCAGGCGCGACACCCCGCGCCCGCTTGTTTGCTCTCCGATGCAATCGCGATACGAGCCCCACCCCCGCGTGCCCCGCTCACACATCTCTCACCTCCGTCTTCGATAACCGCATCGGATTCCTTGTTGCAAGCCACTGCATTCTATTGAAATAGATACACTAGTAGCACCTACCCATTTCCCTGATCCGTGTCACCCTTGGAGAGGTACTCTTATGTCTACATTTATATGTACATTTTAAAACGGTATGATTCGAATGTATCAAATCAAACTATCGAATAGGCTTATACAGCACAGTTGGAACAGCTGATGATGATATTAAGGAGCGACTTTGAAATCATATTTTTTATTACTGACACGTTAGCGTTTGACTGTGATCTCACCTGATGGTAAGTGATGATACAGTCTAAGATGGAAGAGTGCTAATCTGGTAAGAGGCGATATAGGCGAGGTAAGGTTGTAAAACAATTATTTTCATNCAAGCCACTGCATTCTATTGAAATAGATACACTAGTAGCACCTACCCATTTCCTGATCCGTGTCACCCTTGGAGAGGTACTCTTATGTCTACATTTATATGTACATTTTAAAACGGTATGATTCGAATGTATCAAATCAAAGTATCGAATAGGCTTATACAGCACTGTTGGAACAGCTGATGATGATATTAAGGAGCGACTTTGAAATCTTATTTTTTATTACTGACACTGTTAGAGTTTGACTGTGATCTCACCTGATGGTAAGTGACGATACAGTCTAAGACGGAAGAGTGCTAATCTGGTAAGAGGCGATATACCTCTTATGGTCTCTTAGTATCACAGCATCATACCCGAACATAAATCTCTCTGTTTGGCGGTAGGACTTTATTGGTAGGGTGGTAATTAGCCGCTGTCGAATCTTCCCACCAGTACAGATTCAGAAAAATAAGAAAATACAATTTTCTAAATTCGCCCTACCGTTAATCAAACTCGAGTTCTTTGCTAGCAAAGCGAATCCTGGCACTACTGCGCCAGCGGGGCCGTTATAACGATTTCTTCGCGTCTTGTTCTGAGAAGAATCCAAAATGAAGTCAAAGTTAAGAAGTTAAGGTATCAAATCGCTTTACTTTACTCTGCTTAATTTTCACTTAACCTAATCTATTTTCCATTCAAAAAGTGTTACTATACAATGTTATTTAAGAGTGTATAGGTATATTAGCAACGTCACCAATGATATGTTATTGCTACTCAAGCTGTTTCATTGAGCACCTGTGATAGTTAAAAGCGCTTTAAGTATCGGTAAAATAGCCATTTCTAAAATGAAAAAAAAATATTTTAAATTACTTAAAATTTTCTAGAAACATTTATTTATTATTTACCCTAACAGTACCGCGGTCAAACATTATGTAATACGCAATTGTAAGTCGACACATAAATTGAAAACATCACAAAATGTTCTACAAGATTCTTCAAGTCTAATTTCCAATTCATGAACTGCATATCTTTGTTTTGTTAGCACTTGAGAGGTGGCGAACCATAATGAATATTAAATTAATCACACGCTTTTCTAAAAAGGACGCATTATTTCCTTTTGGGTTGTGGGAACTCAGTCGTGACTTGGCGGCAAGGACGGGCTAGGACTGGTGACAATTACGTGATGGCACCGCTCATTAGAGGCGAAGGTGCTACTTCATGTAACATGTATCTCACGTCGTCTGAAGAGGACAATAAAGCAATCAATTCGCGGCTCCTTCGCTACCAGCGAACCATGTTCGGCCTTAAACGAGCTCCACGCCGATAACCAGCGATGCATTGTCATAAATAGCCCCTTAAAAACGCTATTATCAAGTAAAGAATGCGTATTCGATGATCTTTTGTGAACAATGTTTCCATTTTCAACTTCTTGCGCGGTTATAGTTATACCAATTATAAAGGATTAATAGGTAATTAAGGCACGTTTTATGAAGAAACGAATAACGACGCTATGTCATTGCACTATTAGTTTCCAGCCTCGATATATAGAGAATGCACCGTCGTCATATAATCGTGTTAAAATTTTCATTCGGTAATAAAATACTTTTTTTATCCATCCATTCAATTTCAAATACATTTTTTTTCAAACTTGAAGTAAATAACACTTGATAATACACAATTTAAACTGGAAATAGACTTAGTTTTTTTGTGTAAATTGTTTTTGTATTAAAGTACTAATAATTTTATTTAGTTATATTTTCTTGTTTAATATTACTACCACTTGACGTTCTTGATATTTAAAATTCAAAATATCTTTATTGAAGTAGGCCTTTACAGCACTTTAAATTATGAAATACATTTTTTTCCACACACTAATTCTAAATACGAGTACGACTGATGATGGTATCAAAGAACGACTGAGATGAGCCCAGAACTATTTACTCGGGTATTTTGTTTTACCATCATCATTACAAAATTATATCAGTTTATTATATTTGAATTTAAATAAGAGTAATTCGTTTACTTCGACGCGTTTCTATCGTCTAAGTAACCTTGCAAATTTCGACTGATATAGTCCAAATATAACCAAGACAAATTTATCTCGGTCTGATAATTAATGCAAATCTTCAAATAGAGGGTAATAAGACTTTTAATCAACATTTTGCAATGATTCAAAATTAGTAGTTATAAACAGCAACATGAGTAATATATGCATTATAGTCTTATAAAATTATATACATAAAAAAACAAATAATAACAAACTTTTATGTAGATAATTTTACGATATATAATTATTTTCTGGGCTACGGTTTAGATAAAACTATGCGTTTTCAAAAAAATTCCAAAAATGCGAATATTTTACTTGTACTTTTAGCACATATGCGTACAATAGGGACTTTTGGGACTTTATTTCTGTAATATATGGAAAATGTAGCTCTGCCGGAATCTTTGTTGATTGAAATACTATTTTCACCTTATTATAATGTTCGTACATACATACACAGCATCACGCCTCATTCCCATAGGGGTAGGCAGAGACAACGTCCTTTCACTTGCCACCATACATAAGTGTTGGCACCAACACTCCAGCATGCACAGCCAGTCTAGCCTTTTGAGACAATATCTGGCTATTCATAAAGGCGTGCAGAGCACCATTTACCATATTCTCTGCATTCGCTCTCCTTGCAATATCACTTTCACATGTTCGACCTTTTGTAAATTTAGGTCCCAAGTATACAAATTCTTTCACCTCTTCCAGTTGTTCCCCATCTATCAAAATATTGCCATTCATCATAGATTAATCTCTTTCAAAAAGCATAACTTTCATTTCGTTTACATTCACTTTCATTCCTTTCCCTTTCAAAGCTTCATTCATAATATCTACCATCTCCTGTAGCTCATTAGCGGATGACGCAAGTATTACATGATCATCAGCGTAGAGTAAACATTTGATGATTAATTCATCCATTCTTATGCCATACATACTTTCTATTAAATCTGTCAAACAGTTATCCATGAATAGGTTGAACAGCCATGGTGATGCAACACATCCCTGTCGAACACCTCTTTCGACAGGAAACCACTCCATGTACGCCCCGTTTATTCTGACACAAGCACTAGAACCCTCATAGAGTGACTTCAATACTTGAATTAGACTACCGCTCCCCCCATACGTAGATAACGTTGACCACAACTTATTCCTCACCACTCGATCGATATTATAATTGAAAAGTACATATATATTTTGTATTATTATATCAAGGAAATATTTATATTATTGTTCGTTATATAAAGAATACACTGTATTTCAATAGTGTGAGTTCAACTAAAGGCCGCGGTATTGAGCTAGTAGAGGGCTCCGGAGTAATTGCAGCGCGGACGCCGGGGGCCGTATAATGCCGCGCGTGATATATGATACAACGTCTAATAACAGAGTTCGGCCCTCGCGCCGATTATCCTTTTCTCGGCAAAGACGATTGGTATCGATCGCGACGCTCGCTCTCAACTAATGAGTGCAGGATTTACTAGTCATTATCCACTTTCGCCGCTAGCCCCGAGCGCGATGAAGACGTCGCGAATCTATAGAAACAATATGGAAACAGTGATACAACTTCTAACCTTCTCGCGCATTTGTAAGGTAATTTCATTGCTTTCGCCTGTTTTACTATTAGCTCACTATTAACTTGGTTTTATTTTATAGATAATAATAATATGTGTCATACATACGAAATAATAATATTATAATGAATATTATAAAGACGAAACATTTGTATTTTTGTATGTATGTGTGTTTGTAACTTTTTCACACAAAAACTACTAGACCGATTTCAAAAATTGTATTCACTATTAAAAAGCTGCATTTTCACTGAGTGAAATATGCTATATTACTTTGTCAAAAAAAAAATAGGTATCCCTAATAAAAATGGATTAATAACCCAAGGTGTGAAACAAAAAAATCTTTTATCACGTGCGCTGCGGAAACTATTGATGGTAGATCAAAAAAATGTTCTACAACATTATAGAACGTATTAATATCTACAAAGAAGTCCACGATACCATACGTCCAACTACTGTAGTTATGCCACTGTAACTACTATTTTACATTTTAAAAGTTATTAAAAGTGCCAACAATAATCAAACCATATTATTCATACCTCTGTATTAATCCTTGTACTATTAAAGCATATTTTATTGAAGACCGTTTCAATACCTGTAAAATACTTTTAAGTTATTTAAATCGGACATTCCATTCAAAAGATATAACGAATTTAAAAATGGAAATCTAAAGAAAATTGTAGCGACCCTTATAACTGAGCCTGCGACTAGTGAGTTAGCTCATATTCCAAGGATACCAATGATATCCACCGTACTGTAAATCAGTATAGGTATATACCTATACTGTTTTTATTTTCATCAATCTTAGAATTACTGAAGAGATTAAAAAAATTCTTTCATTACCTCCTTGAAATGAAGAATTTTTCAATACCTGTACAGTATTTTCACTCTACATAAATGAGGTTACGAATTTGAAAGTGTATCAGTTAGATATATATTCGTTGTAGAGTAAAATTTGTATATTGATGACATTATGATTGTAAGTGTGTATCTAATAATATGAAAGGAAAATTAAAAACTGAGTGAAATAAAACTTTTCTGTTAACGAAAATAAATCTATAGTCCGATTTAGTAGACTTTCCACTGCCACCAAATAGGTATCTATGCGAGTGAAACCGCGGGGCATTGCTAGTATTTATTATAGAATAAAATTCGAAGTCGAAGAGATAGGTAAATCAATCCGATTTATTTGTTGAAATCAGACCTTTAACTGTTGCATAATGTATTAGAATATCCATCAAATTTTTAACGTTTTCTTATTGTAAACATGAAATAGATATCGTATGTATGATATTATGTCTTAAATTAAAATTATTTTCATTTTTTCACTAAAAAAAGTCATTTAGCACTATAATATCCCTTATAAACCAAAAACGAAATATATGTTCTATAGTCTATGTCTTATATTAGTAAATTTTTTTCATACAAAATTCTATCTGCATGCAGGCGAGCTTTTTATGTCTTCGGAAATTTTTAGTTACCAAGGCTTTCGTAGTACACAAAATGTTTATGCGTACTTAAAAGAATTAATTGTAAATGTACTAACCATTAAAATTAAATAAATATATAAAGATATTGTTAAGAAATCGTTTTAACTCACGGCATGTAATCCTCACGTTTTATATATTTTGTTACTTAAAATTTATTGATTGTATCGTAAAGTTATATTTATAATGGATACAGAAATTCTATATATATTAAACTCAGTATATTACTTAAAATACTTATATTACTGTTTGTGTGTCAGTTTTAAATCACACAAAACAAAATTTTGTTAAGCGCGGAGCAGAATCCAGTAAACATAATCCTACAGTGCATTGAAGTTTACATTTACTTGTATCAATAACACATATGCAAATCTGCCAAATGTAACTTGTCAAAACCAAGTTGAATTATGTCATCGGTTGATTTGCTTTTTTGAATTAAGACCCTGTTCATCAATCCAAATCAGAGAAACTTGTTTTAAATGGTATCAAATTTTGGAATATAGGGAAATTAATACTTTAATTGGCAACATTGAGTGCAAGCCGCGGGCGCACAATTAACTGCGCTCGGTCGCTAGACGCCAAACGCCAATGCCCGCTTTGTACTTTATCCTCAGTAATTGCAACCCCAGCACGATCGCCTTGGAAACCACCACACAACTGAAGGTGGAGGGTAATTGCGCTATTGTTGCATCCGACCTACTAAATGGCTTTCCACCTAAATTAAAAGTGGCCTCTAAACAACTTTGTTATCTATATTCTATGCGGTACAATAAATAGCCTAGCAATGAGGTCCACTACCAATATTAATTTCTATTATTTGCTAGTTTATCTATATAAAAGAGATATCTAGGTATCTAATGACTAATCACGATATCTCTGGAACCATAAGGCGTAGAGACTTCAAATTTGGTAGAAATATTCCTTTGGCCGAGTAGAGGTCAGCTAAGAACGGATTGTGCGAAATTCCACCCGCAAGGAGGGTGCGGGGGTGTTAACTATTGACTCGTCACGATATCTCTGGAACCATAAGGCGTAGATACTCGAAATTTGGTAGGAATATTCCTTTTGCCGAGTAGAGGTTAGCTAAGAACGGATTTTGAGAAATTTCATCCGCAAGGAGGGTAGCGAGGGTGTTAACTATTGACTCATCACGATATCTCTGGAACCATAAGGCGTAGAGACTCGAAATTTGGTAGGAATATTCCTATTGGCGAGTAGAAGTTAGCTAAGAACGGATATTACGAAATTGATTGAAATTTGATACTGCGATAATCTAGAGCCTAAAAAAGGACTATAAGCTCTTTGCAGGAATACACAGCAAATAACTCGTTGAAGTATTTATACGTATGATTTTAATTTGTAAAACAAATTGGCCTAAATTAATGAAAATGCTACCCATTCAAACCAATGAAAAAAACATTCAACGCAGACGAAGTCGCGGGTTCAGCTTGTAATCTATATATCTTATCACTCAATAAATGCTGATTCCTTTTGAGCGACCTCAGTACAATATTTATTCTCCTGTATATACTTCAGAATGAAAGAAACAAAACTTGTTTACATTGTGATTATAAAAAGGTAATTTCTTTTCTCCCAGATGGTTGGGCCGAGGATCAATGTTTGTACTTTCAGCTGAGCAAGCTCACACGTTGTTGAGTGCAGCTAGAGGGGCCAATAATAATGCTGGAACCTTAGTTGATGTAGGCGCAGGTGATGGAGAAGTAAGCCGACGTTTCGCTCACCTCTACTCTAACAAATACGCAACTGAAATCTCAGGATCCATGCGCAAGGCTTTAAGCAGTAAAGGCTTCACGTAAGTATGATGTAGATTTTCTAATCCTTTCACAATAGATACAAGCCCTAAACCAAGCCAGTCCCTTAGTGAAACCATCTCCAAACATAACACTTCTAGCCAACCAACATCTCGCCTCGAAAATATAGGGACAGACAGACTAAATGTGCAAACACATTTGTTAGAAATTAAATCCAATCCAAATCTGATTCTCTACCAAGGATTCGCATATATGGTTCGACTGAGAAGATACCAGGAAAAACGCATTTGAACAATAAATAAAGACAAGCCTCATTGGTCTAGTACAGTGATTCTCAACCACTGTGCCGCGGCACTTTAGTGTGCTGCCAAATTTTGCAAATATATAATAATGTTAATATTATTAAATTATAACATTGAAAAAGAAAAATATTTTTATTATTAGCTTGTAATTAATCCCTAAAAAAACGTTTAGCTATTATTGTAGTATATATTAGTTTATTTCGTATTTTTAAAATTTTTGTCATAAACTATTTATGTAGTGTGTTGTAAGTAAATAATTTTTATATTTTTCTTTGTGTGCCGCCAAATTTTGAAATCGTTAAATATGTGCCGCAACAAAAAAAGATTGAGAATCACTGGTCTAGTGGTTAGCATGTTCGACCACAGACATGAGGTCCTGGGTTCGAGACCCGGGTCGGGCCAATTCAAAAATCGATGTTGAGGTTTTTATTAAGATTTTCTCAATATTTGCCCAAACTTGGGAAATGGCGGTGTGATCCATCTCCGTGCCTCGGAGAACACGTTAAGCCGTCGGTCCTGCGCATGATCTCTCTCTAGTCGTGTCGGATTTCCGTCACATCGGACTATGAGAGTGAAAGAATAGAGCGCGTACTTGTGTACTATGCCTGCCAATCCCCAGTAGAGCAGCGTGGTGGGTCTATGCTCTAAAAACCCTCTCTTATATAAGTGAGGAGGCCTGTGCCCGATGGGATATAAATAGGCTGCTACTTACCTTTTTTTTACTTTTGTCATTACTGAACTGTCTTCCTTTCGCGTTCTTTACATATTGTAAGTTATGTAAAAGATTTCTTGTACCTTGTTATATTTCTATACTTATAAATGGTCAATTATTAAGATTTTAAAGTACTGATATGGTTATATACATATGTATTATTTCTAGGTTACTGGATATTGAGAATTGGTGGCAGGAACAGCGATTCGATTGCGTGTGTATGTTAAATCTGCTTGATCGATGCAACAAGCCCCGGAGTATGTTAAAACAGGCTAAAACAGCCATCGGACCTGACGGAGTCTTGCTGCTTGCCCTTGTTTTACCATATAAACCATATGTAGAAGGTAAGCCTCCTTCATTGCTTTTATACCTGCGACCAATGTCTTGTCATTTAGTATTACACTTCGGGTAGCACTTTTCGAATAGAGCAAAATCTATAGTACATTTAAATATACATGTACCTATGGAACCTAATTCTCTCCTCTATATAAAAAAAATTAAAAGTGTGCTTTACTCCGAAAGACAGAAGTGAAAATTTCAAATTCTAATTTTCAAATTCATAATTCTTTAAAGTTATTTAATGCCTAATGCGATGTGCAATACAAATAGGCATTCAAATTAAAACTATACATATTGAAATAAATGTAAAACTTTAATACTACTATATAATATATGCAATTGTACATTTGTACTTCGTCAACACAAGATGCATAAAGAATTTTTACAATAAATACTAAATTATTATAATGTATTGTCAGTAATGTTATTAGAACAATTAAAATACTCGAATGAGCGTTACATAAACCAACGTAACGGCTTAGTCTCGCTTAATACCCACAAAATAAAGTGACTGGCAAAATAGGTTTTCACTTTAAAATACTTAATCAAAGATGTACAAATAACTTTTATAGATAAACACCGCCATCTTTAAGATAATAAGTAGAATGTGTAAGTTAGAAATTAAAAAATAGTGGTTGTCTGTAAAGTCGGTTTACGGACGATAGTTTGACGTGACAACCTCATGAGAAATCGTTGATGGAAAAGTATATGTTACATTATTAGGTGCACACGATAAATCGAACGCTTAGGCCGATCGCGCATCTCTTTGGCATGTTCCGCCTGCTCAGGCGAAACGTAACAATTAGTGCGTGCATCGAATTTTAAGACGTTATCACGTCCAATTTACTTCATTATAATAATATTGTTACAGTGACGTCAGACCACAAACCTGAGGAGCGTCTACCAATCCAAGGTACAACCTTCGAAGAACAGGCGGAGTCTTTCATAAAATTTATGCACGACGAAATGGGCTTCGAACTGTCGGCTTGGACTCGCGCACCTTACCTCTGCGAAGGAGATTTTGCTCAGGCTTACTACTGGTTGGATGACTCTGTTTATGTATTCACACCAATACGCTCTTGAACAATTATCCAAAAATCCAAATATCCTTCATTCAAATTCTCTTGAATAAGAGTTATCGGTTGTTAACTAAGATCTTCCGTCGCAGCTTCAAGACTTACTAATGGCGCTGCCACACTGCTGTTAAAAATGTTTAGAAACATTTAGAAATAGAATATATTAGACATTTTTAGATGTTTTGAGTGTTCCTACGCTGATAGAAATGTTTAAATACATTTATAACTAGAAAAAATGGCATGGCGTTTAAAATTTACTGACATTAGTAAGTAAGTAGCGAGGATTGTTAGAGCATAGACCCAACACGCTGCTCCATAGAGGATTGGCAGGCATAGTACACAAGTGCACTCTCTATTCCTTCACTCTCATAGTCCGATGTGACGGGAATCCGTCACAACCGTAGAGAGATCAGGCACATGACCGACGGCTTAACGTGCTCTCTGAGGCACGGGGGTGGTACACACTGCCAACTCTCCAAGTTCAGGCAAATATTGAGAAAATCTTAATAGAAAACTCAATATTGATTTTTAAATTGGCCCGACCCGAGACTCGAACCCAGGACCTCATGTCTGTAGTCGATCATGCTAATGACTAAACCAATGAGGCAGTTTAATACTAGTCGTACTAACATTACATACATAAAACATTTTTTAACATTGTTTAATTAAATGTGTGTTAGAAATTTTTTACTAATGTTTGTAAATATTTTTAAACAACAGTGTGGCAGCACCATAAGACCGTTTTTTCCAGAAACTTGAAAACTTNCTGAGGCACGGGGGTGGTACACACTGCCAACTCTCCAAGTTCAGGCAAATATTGAGAAAATCTTAATTGAAAACTCAATATTGATTTTTAAATTGGCCCGACCCGAGACTCGAACCCAGGACCTCATGTCTGTAGTCGATCATGCTAACGACTAGACCAATGAGGCAGTTTACTACTAGTCGTACTAACATTACCAAACATAAAACATTTTTAAACAGCAGTGTGGTTGATACCTTAGCCATAAGACCGTTTTTTCCAGAAACTTGCAAACTTTTTACAACCAAACAATATATGGTATATACATCTAAATCGACAGCCCCTACATATAAAGAGTCAAGTATAAAATCCTGTAATAATTTTGTGAAACAAAGTTTCAAAGATAAATTATTCATAACTGTACCCAGCTTTTATATGTTATGTTATAAAGCATTAGGTTTTAATAGCTATGATTGTAAAAAGGCTTTGATGAAAAGATGATTTTGGTTGTTAAATAGGGTGATGTAATCGTTGAAATTACAAAAACGTCAAAATTTTGCGAATATGACTTGACTCTTTATACGTAGGAGTCGTCGATTATATTAATTATGTAGTACCTCTGCTAGTGAAACGAGTACTATTTTCTCAGTAATTACTCTTTTAGCAAGGAAAACTTTTATAATAAAGTGATTTTGCAATTAATTGATTGGACCTATATACGGAATTAGATTGAAATCCAAGCATATATGTCAGTGGTATAATCCTCATTTGTATAATACGCTTTTCATGTAAGAATGTTTACATATTCCTTGAACTTATGTAAAGGTAAGTACGAGATTAATTTCCGTATCTTATTATATATACGTATTTACGGATGGTGATTTAAGCAAAATGCCTCCAATTTATTATTATAATTATAGTTATAAGTCAAGTTCTTGTAATTTAAATTTGTCTTTTTCTTACTTCGTGATTAAAAGTACGCTTTTCGACCCCTGTTTGAGGAACAAAAGTGCTTCGTTTTCCTCCGGTTAGAATCCACTAGCGCCCATGCACCTAAGTCACTTTTCCTCCCGGTAACTTAACGTCGACTTGTTTATTAAAGTGTCAAAAGCAGATTAAAACACGAAACGATGGTTAAATTTTTAATTATTGATTGAAAAATCGATAAGATCGAACTTTTCATCTCAATGTAAGAAAAATTCGTATGAAAGGAAGGCACCTAGGGAGAGAATTAGGGAATTTTCGCCCGGGAATTTTTGTCCGTTTGAGAACGCCTTATTTTTCTCCCTACGTGCCTATTATACCACTTTGACTTTCATACCCTATGATCTATGTTCTATTACATAATGTGTTGTATTAAATGTTATATTGGATTGAAAAATATTATATAAATTAGATAGGTACTAGAAAACATTCCTTATGCGTATTTATAACAAAAAAGTGAAGAAAATGTTAAAAAAAAGACAATGTGTCGTCCCATGTATTAATTTTGATATATTTAATGTAATTTTTAAATGACCTATTATAATAAGCGCAAGTTTTTTCTACCTCATTTTTGAGACCACCGCCATTGAACGCATTTAAACGAATATTAACGAACTGATTTTTTGATATATAAGAAATGCGTTTTATCTATAATAAAACTGTTTGTTGAAAAAACTGGTGCAAATTTTTATATCTACATTTAATGTTATTTACCAGCTACTTTTTTTGTAGATTTATCTAAGCAAATGTAGTTTTGAGAAATTTTCCATTTTTTTTTATTTGCCACCTGACAACAACATAAATGTTCTTTTAGTAAATAAAATTTCTCATTACTTTACTTGATTTCCAAATTAAGCCGATAAAAAACTCTATGGGTGTGTTAGTGTTCTTATAAAGACACACATAACACTTTTTATTTTTCATATCAAATTAGGTTTTTGAAAAAAAAAGTTTTTGTTATAAATGAAAAGAACATACATAAGTGTTATAACAAAACTTTTTTCGCAATAATTCCAATAAATATTCAAATTTATGTTAAAAATGTCGAACCTCAAAGTTATCGCTCTTGTTTTGTACCATTATGTACTAATACTACAAAAACAACTCCTGACAAAATGTTTTTAAATGTTCCCCTAGATGACGAACGTCGAAATAAATGCTTTCAAGCAGTGCTCCGTGATAATCCCAAAACAAAATCGATTTTTTCTTGACTTTTCGTTAATAGTTAAAATAACTGAGTAAGCTTTACTCCGAACTTGATGTTCTAGACATACCCATCCTTTTACAATACAAATATTATTTTTACGACTTAGTTGAACGTAAGGTATATCTTTGTCGCCGTAAATATCACTCGATACTCTACTATTCATGAAATAAATAATTATGCCTTAATAATCCTTTATCACACATAGCTAATCGGAACTAACTAACATATTTATTATATAGCTATAACATTATGACGTCACAACTGTGGAGACCAATCATAGCGCGTTTATTTTTATTGAAATTTCATCGATTTTTAACTATTTATAATTTATTGGGAAAAACAATTTTTTTAAGTTTTTTGCGTTAAATATCAATATCATTAATAAAAAAGTTTTAAAATACTTAAATAAATCAATTTTTATTTTTTTTTCAAAAACCTAATTTCCCATCTACCACGAACTTCATGAACTCATTACATAGAAACCTTTAATTTTTTTACGTGAATTTTCATAACTATAGCGCTAAAGCATGATTATTATTAATGAATAAAATAATATTTCAACGAAATGGTATTCATATCTAAGAGTGATCTACTACAAGTTTAAAAAATTTCGACAAGAGATATATACATATATAGGGTGAGTGTTATCCAATATGTAGTAAGAATTGATTTATTCTGCATTTCTTGTAACTAAAACAATTATTTCAATAGTAACGAATTTTATACAGCGGTACACCCGCTTTATTAATCTATTTAAATACAGAGATAGCAAGATTTATAATAATTTGTATACATTTATTAGTAACAAATTGTTATTCTTGCCGTGCTTATATCATACGTGTACTGTTGCAACGAACAAATTATTTCCATTTCATTTAGTGCATAAGTATACGGATGAATTTTATCCTTTTTAAATTTACATTAAAATTATGTTTTCAAAGAGCATCACACGTTTGTGTATAGTTATAAAATATAACAAATATTAAATTGCGAAGTTTGTAAAAATATAATAAGTTGTGACTTTTTTACAAAATATAGTGAAAACCAAAGCTCACTTTAAGGTAAAACAGAAAAAGAATCCTTATTTTAATGCCTGTAACATAGTTTATGAGGAAGTTTCTTCGAATGAATACTTTAATTATTCGTTCAAAAACTGAGAAAGTAAAATATTCCCACTGACTTTGATTTGTAATTGGAATGATATGTGTAGAAATGACGTGTTCGTTCAATTATATTAATGAGAAAGCGTCCTTAGCATATGCAATTATAAAATAGCCGATAGTTTTGTCATCAAGACATGGTTCACTTTCCCTGTACTAGCAATTTATATAAGTTTTTCGCATAAACGTTTCCTTTCTGGCAAATTTTCATAACCTGTAGTATAATTAGTTTCATACACATACCATTATTCGTTGTTTAGTTACTATGGTTCGTGAGATACTAAAAAAATTGCATGTATATGAAGACGGTTTTTGGACGATAATTTTACGTGATAACGTCATTAGAAAACATTGATGAAATTTTTTTATTCTTACATTAATAGTTACACACGATAGATGCATCACATACCCAACACTCAAGTCGAACGTGCCTCTCTATCGCTTGTATCGCTTCTATCCCAAGCCCAACGTGACAATGAGGAATGGTTTTTCAGGCATGCAGCAGGCGTTCATCGATTTATAAGACGTTTAACGTCAATAAATATTAAATGCTGGTTATAAAAGTCATCAGTTATTTTCAGATGAACAATCATACATTATATTCACTGCACATGGTATACCTTACTAGAGTTTAACACGTACATTAAATGAATTATAGCCCTGTATATACGTGATCTAGCAACGAAATAAATATATCTTACTGTAACAATTATTTCCCTCATTGTAATGTTCACCCGCTATTTTATTTTTTATATTTCTCAACAAACTTATGCACTCTTAAATTTAATATATTTTTATAAATATTGTAATTAAGAAGTTTTGTCAATTTGTCATTCGACCTGTGTAAGTGATATATGCGTTATTATATTTATTAAAAATTCTTTAAAACGTGAGGTTTTTATTTATTTTTATAATATGTACAAAAATTCTGTGTCTACAGGTTTTCACAAACTAGTTGTAATCTATATATAAAAAGAGAACGCAAGACTTCCAGAGAGAGAACAATGCAACATACCAGTTGTTTGTTAAATGACTATTTTTTTAAAGACCTAGCACCTTCGTATATTTCATGCTTCTTTTGGCTGCAAATTATATTACTTTTTATCTTAAAACTCAAAAGCCGCATGTAAATAAATTTGAGTGTAAAAAAAGTAAGTAGCAGCCCATTAACGTCCCACTGCTAGGCACAGGCCTTCTCACGCATATGAGAGGGTTCTTAGAGCATTGAGTCACCACGCTGCTCCACTGCGGATTGGCTGGCATACAAGTACAAGTGTACTCTCTATTACTTCTCATAGTCCGACGTGACGGTATTCCGACACTCGCGGAGAGATCAGGAGCAGAATACCGATGACTTAACGTGCTCTCACAGGCACGGGGGCACATTACACCGCCAAATTTTCGCCAACTTCGGGCAAATATTGAGAAAATCTTAATAGAGAACTCAATATCGAATCAGATCAGAATCAGAATTGGCTCGACCCGGGACTCGAACGTAGTCGAACTAACCTCTAGACCAATGAGGCAGAATTTTAGTGTATCACATGCAACATACAGCAAACAGCACAAGCCAGTTATTCATAACACCAATTATCCGTTATATTTTCTCTTTTGATAAGCTATTAAATCATTTTATATATTTTTATATCGACAATGACAAACAAGAGAGTTCGTTCCCGCGCACTTGAAAGCCCGCCATCTCGATGTACAGAATATATGATATATCGTATTATAACACAGACTATATCATTCAGCTACTAATGGAGTGCAATAAAGTTTTATTGACCGACGTTGGATGAAAACAAAATATTTTATTAACGATTGAAAAGTTGAATATATAATAGTAGGAATTGAATAATAAAACGATATTATTGCATCACTTAATTTATTCTAATGCATTTCTTGCTCCGCTATATTATTACTTTTTTACAGATTATAAACAATGTCAGCAAACAATAAACTAATGGCAAGGCCACAATTACACCACAATAAATTTTGTAGTAAATTTTTAGACAAAAATCCTAATAAAGAAAAAACGATATCAGATGATGTTATGAAAGATTCTTATCACAGACTCTCGATTCCAATTGATATATAAAATAGATATTTGATTTGTATATAAAACAATGGAGGAGATGAAACCTCGCTAATTATAATAACCAAAACAAATTACAATGAATATACATACAATATCATCCCGACATAAAAATGTGAAAAAGTTATGCATTTCAGTCACTCATTAAATGAATAATGTATTATTTACGTACTATGTAACTATAATAATAAAAAAAATCAGTTGCCACAGATACATATAAACTTATACTAAAATACACTGGTGTTTATAATTTCTACAATAACTTAATGAAAGGCCAAACTATTAATTAAACATCGCATTCTGTTTGTAAAATAAATTAGTGTGAACAACATATTAATACATAGTGATATAGAGATGAAATGGAAACTAGTCATATTTATTTATTTATATACATCCTACACGTTTTCAGAAGATTAATGCTCGATTTCGCCAGCATCCCTAAAGCATCATATATGATTGATGATGAATATATAACCTAACTATGGCTATAAAAAAATCCATTTAATGGGCCCCTAAATCTACTTAGAGAACACACAAAGTTTAGAGGAGGTTGCTAAAATCGGACATTCATAGTAGTCTTGAACCATAAGAACTTTTAGTTAAGACACGAAAAATATAAAGAGTTGGCTAAAACTACAATACATAGGGAGAATTCAATTATAATAAAAAAAAAGTTACCAATAAGAAATCAATTTAGTTTATATTCACATTCATAGGAATGAATGTAAACTTCACAGAATATACTTAAAGAGTTTTCATTATTTTCGGAAACTACTAGGAACTTAACAGTCAATCTTTTTGTAGCATATACTATAATATATACACACAGGCATATTTAGCGGAACATAAATAAAAATAAAGGTTTGATATCAGTATAACCTTACATAATACTGATATCAAATATTTTTTTTTGTTCCGCTAAATATGCCGGTGTGTATATTTTGATTTCATTTACTAAATCATTTTCTTATTTGGTGCACAATAAAGCATAAAATAAATAAATATCCACTTTTTGCGCCGATATACAGTTTCTGTTTAATAATCTTCGCAAAAATGTTTTATAACTTCTATGAAAACGTGCGTACATAACCGAACATGAAATCAATTAATGATGCATAAGTGAGATCAAAAATTTCCATTTTCCCCAAACGGTGGCCCTTGCGTCACATGATATGTTCACTGTACACCATTTATCCATATAAAATTTACTAATCCCAATAGATATTCTCGCCAAAAAGACCAATTTGAAGAAATATCATATCAATTTTTGACTAGAAAGCTTAATTATAATACAGAGAGAGATTCATCCGGTCATTATAATACTTCGTGGACAATGGTGATGATAATACTTAATACTAGAGATTTTTGTAACAGTTTTTAGAAGGTGTACGACATAGCCTCGTTTCTTATTTGGCTGAGGCGATATTTCATATAAATATTACATATAAGCCATATAATAATAAATCAGAAATCGAAATAAGTACAATAATATCTCAACGTCTTAATCTCAATATTTTGAGATTTTATACAAGTGTTATATAAATAAAAATCATAAAAAATTAGACTTCTGAAATCAGATATTGAAGGAAACTGAGCCATTACGCACCGCTATATAACGCTCTTTTGATTGTAAATTCGCTCTTCAAAGAGACCGAACGACGATAATTTTACGTGATAACGTCATAAAAAACATTGATGAAAAATTGTTGTTGGAATAAGCAATTGGATAAGGCCGATGGCGTCTCTCTATCGCTTGTTTCGCACTCTCGCTTTAATGCTCAGTTCAAGCGGAATGTGACATGTCTTTACGTGCGTGCGACCGGCAACCATCTATTTAGAATCCGTTGTGATGTCAACAAAGCTTGGTGTGTCTAAGATCACACGCCAAGCTTTATTGATACAAGACGAGAGCCGAGCGTGACAACTGAGTCTCGTACAATACCCACAAAATAATCACCACGCTGAAGGGATTGTTCACATCAAAAACTAGATTACAAGGCATACTAGGACAAATACAAATAAACCCTCTTTACGCACGCTTGCCTTAGGGAGTAAGCTTGTGAATGCGTGACAAGAGCGTTACGAAAAATGTGATCATGCGAGACGTACAGACGAGGGTAAACTTAAATATTTGTAAAAAAGTTATATATACATTTATATATTATACATATATGAAAATATAGATAATTATAAATATGTTTTACTTTAGCCGTGTGATCTCAACCACCCTCGATTTTTATTTTTCAGGCCTATTCAAAAACAACAAGAAAAGGACAACATCACATTTCACTTTTTTCCTCTCTTTATGTATACAATAAAGGAATTATCAAAATGTTAATCACATCTTACACCAAGAAATCGGTTGAAATATTTCCATACAACATCTGTATCAAAAGTTGCCAATTAAAACTCCAAACCCTAATTTTACATTCAATAAACCGCCTCGTATTGTATCTATAATTGTTTTCAATTTTACTACCGAATAAATCTGACTAAAGGTAATATCCGCTTATTAAATGATTAACGATTTTATGATAATTGTGAAATCAGTCCTAAGTATACCTTGTAATTTATACCATTATTGAAAAGTTCTTTAAATAATTGTCATCGTTATTGATAGTTTAACCACAGGCAGGCGAGAATGGACAGTGTCAAATGTAATGAGCTTCCCTACACTGAAATTCTCTAAAATAAGTCATGAAACTCCAAACCCTTGTCACTATGTATGTATACATTTTAAAGTTAATTTACATAAACCATTAAAGGACTTGTGAATTTATATATTTAGACGACGTCAAAACCGATTAAAATTCAGAGATTAATGTAGTTCAGAGAATCGTATCACAGAATGGACACCAATTTCGTTTCAATGCGATGAAATATGGTTTTTAAAACATTCTACAAATCATAAAAACACAAAATTTATATAAAAAGTAAATAAACAAAATTGACCAAAAAGCCGCTTACATAAAAGCATATTAAAGACAAAGTTAACAAAATGTGATGCCTATAATAATGAAGTTATTTCTACTTTATTAAACTAAGTATTATAGAGGGTGTCCGATGTCACTGTTTGACGACGTGAAGGCAAACAAACTTAA
This sequence comes from Elymnias hypermnestra, assembly GCA_015832385.1. Classification (NCBI taxonomy): domain Eukaryota; kingdom Metazoa; phylum Arthropoda; class Insecta; order Lepidoptera; family Nymphalidae; genus Elymnias; species Elymnias hypermnestra. The sequence goes on from JACTOM010000031.1 coordinate 1,133,693, forward strand.
ATGTATAACAGAAAGCTAATTTCAGTACTTTTTTATTGTTGACAGATTAGTACGTAAATGTGATCGCACCTAATGAAAAAAAAAGTAAGCATTCCCTGATTTAGGGGAGGGCAAAACGGACCACAGCCCCGGGGCGTCCACATGAGGGGAAACCCCACACAAGAGATTTCTAAACTATTTTAAACATTTAAATATGGAATGTTGAAATTTGTTTACAACTGCATATTTCAATCTTTAAATACTGAAGTAATAGGAGGATTACTTGCTATTGCATTTTCAAACGAAATAAGCAATGATATACATTAGGAAATCTCAAGGGAGAGAATACAATTTTTAAGTTCATGGATGTGATTGCATCAAATAACCTATAAGATGTCATTGTATGACCGTGTGTATCTAGAATATAATAAAGATAGCTCGAATGAAAAATTTATGGTTAATCATATGTTATACATACTGAAAATATTACAATCCTTTTATTAGATAATTCTTGTTTAATATTTCAATATGTTAGTTTAAAGTAAGAAATATCTATTACTTGGTTTCACAACAAATTCTCTAATTAGAATTTCAAAAATAATTTGCAGCTAAGGGATGCCTCCATTCGCCTATTATGCCCCAGGCCTCCCTAAACGCGACCCTGGATCGATGAAGTGATAGAAACATGATAGTCAAAAGTCGCGAACGATTGTTTCAGAAATTGAGCATATTAATCTGAAAAACTTCTCCCACGCGCTGTATTAATGAAACCTAATAATAAAATTTAAGGCTAACATTACTTAAATGACACTTTTATATGAAAGAAAAGTAGACTGACTAAGATATAATTGAAATTATATAAATAAAATTGAAAAATTAAAAATTAATATGGTGTTACCCACAATTATTATAAATGATGAATTAGGTGCTTTGCATGATTTCGATAACTTATAACCGGATCTCAAATATAAAAATACAATTATTTCTCACTACTATCACATTTAACACTTTCAATATTTAATTCATTTGCCTTCACATTTAATCGAAATAGAACACCATACATATGCGTAAAAAAATAAGTATGATTTTGTATTATAAAGCTAATATTAAAAAATGTAGGCTTTGCCTAATTATTGCACTGGAACGCTTATAGAACCTATTTTGCAGGTGATGTTAATAATATATAAAGTAATCTGATAAAATCATATCAACATAATATTTTATAAAAATGTCTGTATAGTGTTAACTTTTAAACTGAAGTCACTTTGAATTATAAATTGAAGATAACATACACACAACATGATTATAAATTGTCAAAACTTTACCTCTCAAAGCGCATAGAGGGTGAAGCAAATTAATAATTAAACAAAGTGTGTATAAATAACATACGATTGTATACACTTACTAATAAACATGGTGCAATATCATACAATTATAATAGAAATTAGTGAATATTCATATGTCATCTATACTTATAAACAGTGAAACAAGTAAAATAAACAAAAAATAAATACTAGTAATTTACATACTATGATACTACAACGCAGGGAAGTGCTCCAAATGTCGGTACATCGATTTTTTTAATAATTTTCGATTTTTAAACTGTTACTATCAATTATCATTATTTATTGTAGTGTATATCAACTTGGCTACGTTTAAATATTTATATAAATTTACCAACTGGAACTCGATATAGATAGACATATCGACGGCTCCTACGTATAAATAATACCTACGGTTAAATATACAAGTATAATTTTGTAAGACAGATTCAAATTTAAATTATTTATTACTGTACTAGCTTTTGTACTAATTATGTGATTGTTTAGAGTATCTTGTTCTAAGAGCTAAAATTTTAAAAAATAACGATATCAATAAATGGACTGATATAATCATCAAAATTACAAAGAACAAAAAATGTCTAAACTGCAAGTGATCTTGTTATACGTAGAAGCCATCGACAATTTGGGTTTTTTGTTGCCTAAAACAATATCTTTTCACCATTTGCGCTTGCGACACCAAAAATATAAAAAACGGGTAAGGTTTTTTTATAATACTTAATGATAACAAAAATAATAAAAAAAAATTCAAATTAAAAGTGACAGGTTTACTTATCATATTGAATATTGACTTCACTTGAAAAACGTTTCCGTCTTTTTCTAATAACTTGTTAATATAACTAATAGCCATTTTTATCACTTAACAATGCCCTAAAAAAAATCTTGACTCACGTGATGATTTGTGCAAACAAAATGTATTTAGTGATATCTTCACTTTTGCTTCAATAACGTGTAAAGCCTAAAAAGTGATATTTATCACATTCATAAATACTGCAGTATGCGATTTTATTTTTCCGACAAACATGGTACCTTTTACGCCTTTAATAGAGATAAAATGCCAAATTTACAATGGAAAATCATTATTTTTTTTAATTTATGATGAAACCAACACACTATTGAAGCAAAGAACCGATGAATTTAAAAAAGACAAGAACATTGTTTTAAATATACATTAAACTTCCGATTTAAACTTGAATTCCAATAGACCTTAACTTACATAATACTTTCACATACAAGATCCATGTCAAGGCTCCGCTCAAACCTAATGCTATTACACCTTTATCACAGTGTAAATAATGCACTTAAATCAGTAAATCGAGATTAAAAGTAATAAAATTAGGATGTATTCAAGGAAACAGTATACATAAACTTAAATAATACGCGCGGCTGTAACATCTCCAACGAAATCATTTGGACAAATTCAATATATGGGTAATACACCAAGTGTATTAACGAGAGGCGCTAGCGTGGAGATGTTAGTTCCATTGGAGAGAAGGGGAAACTCAGGGGTAGTTGAGAAAAAGAGAATAGAGAAAAAGGGCGGAGAAAAGTATAAAAGACGAATAGATGATTAAAATGGAGCTTATATGTTTCCTGTTGTTGTGTAATTGTAAAAAAACTTAAATTCTGTGAGTGTTAAAATTGTTACTGTTTCGTTATATATGTATTATGTAATTACAAGTAATTGTATGCATTTTATAAAATATAACACTAATTAGTTACTAGAACTCTAGTTCAATAGCGAATTAATTATCTGAGATTCTATGAAATAATACAAATATTACCAGTATGAAAACAAATACATCTAATTTCAATAACACGAGTTAGGTCTACATAAAAATAATTTAAAATAATTCATAAACTTGTCAGGAATTTTTTATCTGACTGAATATGATTTTATTGATTCCAATTTCTTTAATTAAATCAAGTTAAATAAAAAAAATTGGTAGACTTTACAGACAACCAATTTTGTTTATGGACATGCTATAAAGTCATATAAAAACATTGTTAAAGTTGTTGCTGTAATAAACAACGGAATTAAGCTGATACAGCCTCTCTATCGCTTGTTACACGCTCCTGCTTGCATGCTCGGGCCGTGCGGAATGTGACACTGATTCATGGATTTCGTGCGTCCAGACGACGTCCATCGATTTATAAGACCTTATATATCCGTAAACATTATATAAGTCGATGTAATTCCATTATTTATGGTATCCTTCATCCATTAAAAACCTTAATTTTTTTCAATAATAATCAAATACCATAATTGTTTAACTACAAATATGACGAATACAATTACTTTCCACGCATGTATTGCAAATAAAATGATAATAATATGTCATCTAACGACTCATCTTGACTGTTATGCATATAATGATCGAATAATAATGTGGTATGTATATCGTATTGTGTAAATAAAAAGTGAATCCAGAAATCGATCGAGACGTTACTAAGCCTAAAAATAATCTTAAAATATATTCATTTCTACAACATCAAAAGCAGTAAAATCATTAAACACTAACAACGTTAAGGAAAATATTCCGAACAATAATAAAAATACCGAATTCAATTTTGTGCGAAAATGTATTACAATATAAATTATAAAAACTAATATGCTATATAAAATTGTCATTGCACGTCTTGTGGGTGTGTGCTTGACGATATGAGACGTGAATTTTTTTTAAATCATAAGAGTGACATTACATACATGTAAACTCACACACAGAGTGACAAAGTATACATAATACATGTAAGTGTCATATTATCAATATATGTCATGAATTTTTTTTACGTCATATGCGTTATAGTACAGCTCCTTGGCATACAAAGACAAGGTATAGGTGACATGTGTGGGATTTTATTTACACGTGATTTTTTTACAACTAATGCGCCACATTATATACAAAATTATATATATATATAAACTCAACTGCCTCATTGGTCTAGTGGTTAGCATGTTCGACTACAGACATGAGGTCCTGGGTTCGAGTCCCGGGTCGGGCCAATTCAAAAATCAATATTGAGTTTTCTATTAAGATTTTCTCAATATTTGCCCGAAGTTGGGAAGTTGGCGGTGTGATCCACCCCCGTGCCTCGGAGAGCACGTTAAGCCGTCGGTCCTGCGCCTGATCTCTCTCCGGTCGTGTCGGATTCCCGTCACATCGGACTATGAGAGTGAAGGAATAGAGAGTGCACTTGTGTACTAAGCCTGCCAATCCGCAGTGGAGCAGCGTGGTGGGTCTATGCTCTAAAAACCCTCGCTCCCCGGAGTGAGCCACGATCCAAGCTCTCCTTCGCTTCTTTCATTCTCATTAAACCTTTCAATCAAGTTCGTCGGTTTAGAGTAGGCTTGACCTGGCCCTTATTCAAAATATCCTGGATTTGGTCCAGAAGCGTACGCCTTGGTCTTTCCTTTCCAACTATCCTATTCACTCTTGACTCATAAATCCTTTTTGTCAATCTCCTTTTATTCATTCTCTTTACGTGCCCAAACCATCTAACGATGCTTACCTATCTTGTGATTTTATTTTTACATCATATGTGTGACAATACGTAAAAAATATTCATGCACATCTAAACTCGCACAACTCACACGCAAACATCACACTTACAAGTGAAATTTGTGGTCGGGTCCTTCCGTGTGTCTTGTGAAGCGTATGTGTGACAACGCATACAAAATATTTATATATGTGTATATCTCACTCGCACACACGCAAACAAAATTTATACGTAATATTTGTGGGTGTGTGCTTACATATGTCATGTGAAATATTTTTTACATCATATGTGTGACACAAAAACATTTACGTACAGGAAAAGACAAACACACACTCACATGTTATACGTGAAATTTGTGGTTGTTCGCTTAATTAAAAAAAAAATAGGTCTGTAGGTGAAAATACATACAAAATATTTATGTTAATAAGAACACACACACAAGATACCAGGTGGACCAATAATTAGTTTTTGTACATTACCAGCATGTACCAAGTTAGGGTACCAACCTATTTGTTTTACTTTAGTCCAAATAATTTCAATATTCTTAATATAAAAAATTCTCCCAATAAAGCGCCATTTTACTTCAACAAGGGATAAGTCCGATAAAATTACATATTCAATTCAAAGCAGCAATGCTGCGCGCGTTTTTATTTATAACTTGATACTTTTTTTATGCTTTTTAATGGCTCATTGACAATAAACATTTCATTCTGATCAATTTTGAAGATTAATAAAGAAAAGAGACGATATGTACTATTACACAAAAAATGGTATAATGTCATTTGATGATTGCCGAAAACAAGAATTTGGAAGAAACTCCCATAAGATTTGAGGGTTACAAAATGTAACTTATATGTAATAAGATCATGAATCTTGTTATAATAATATGTTGATTTATATATGGGTACACACAAAACACTCAACGTCAGAAATATTTGAAAAAATGTCCGAAACTATACTTTTCTTAATCAACTGCATGTTGCTTGTTTACCATGCATTTTTCAAAATAAGACTTCAAATGTTGGTGCTTCGTCTAGTTACCACTCACAATTTTACGACTCTCAAGCTCCTCCATGTTGTTTGAACTGTAAAATATAGCCTTTTATTATTAAAACATCTATGCTATATCAACTGAATGGTGGCTAATTTTAACGTATACAGAAATATAAAATTTACTAATACTTCCGCGTTAAGACTTCAAATTCTACCACATTGGATAATTGCACCCAAATACACACAGACACAAATTTAAGCACATACACCATCACACATCCACGCGTATTTCATACAGATGCGCATACACAGACACGCAAACACACCCAAAAGATAAATGAGATCTTATTGTAATATTATACAACAAATATATATTTCCCACGAAATTTATGTTATAATAATTAGTCGTAAATTGTATCATTAGTCCGGTCCATGGTAATTTCTTTTTTCATTTTAAATGTCATTATAATTGCTTTTGGAGAAAAGTCAACGATCGATCAAGATTTCTTTTAAAGAAATATTATTTGATAAAGACAAATAAATAAATCTCTACTATAAACCTACGCCTGCCAACCCAGTGAAGAGGCGTGATGGTTATATGCTTTATAAGCCCAAACTCCTATGAGTGATAAGGCCTATGCCCAGCCGTGGGATGTTACTGAGCTGATTCGTAAAATTATAAAAAGCCATGAATGCCTAGTAGTGGATTGCATGGATGGTCCTTCAGAAAAATCGTGGGTTCGAATCTTGTGCAGGCACCACTGAGATTCTTTCTATATTAAAAACTGACTTGATTGATTGTTTTAACTAATTAATCACTGTGTTATTCCGTAAAAGAAAACATCGTGAAGAAACCTACATATCCGGACTTCATTCTGGGGTACATGTAGCCTGGTAGGCTACATGTACCCCAGAATGCTACCCACAGTAGAGCAACATGGTGAGTATATGCTTCAAAACCCTATCCCTTATAAGTGTGCCAAGTGTGTGCCAAGCAGTGGGACGTAGCTTTTTTTACCAATATTACAACGTTGAAAATATTGTATGTTAACTTAATCGAACGCGCTAATCTCACGAAATACCGAGGAAGGCCGACCGACCGACCGACTGTAATACAATCACATCACAACCAATAAAAGCAAATCATCGATTATTACTGTAAAACAAAAACCTAAATGATTATGGTGGAAAAAAGAAATAAAAAAACCTTACCGTAGTTTGTCGTCATTTTTCCAAGACGTAACCTGAATGTGAGGCGGCGGGAGATAGCTTCGAAGAGACTGCACTAACTGGATTGTGTCTAGCAGTACTGAAAATATACGGGAAAAAAATTATATTTATTTCTGATAGGTTAAGACGTAAGTGACGATGCAGTTTAAGATGGAAGCGCGCTAAACAGTTAAAAAGTAGTTTACCTTTTACACAACATCATACCGATTCGCAAATTTAGCCACAACCGAAACCTCCCACCAGCCTAGACTAAGACGAATTAGAAAGTGCAATTTCCTAAAAATCTTTGATCAAAAACACCGGTTAATACTTTCGAAATGGCTTATATGGCTTTTATATATCTACAATAAAGTAGGTATATACCTATATTTTGAGGAAAACTCACTACATCCATTTTATTTTCTACTACTAATTACACAATACAACAGACGTAACATATATAGCCGACGTGGACAATATGTACTATTATTGGTCGTCAGTATAATATATGCCGAAGAAGCGGAACATCTGATTATAAATGGAAGACCATTCCAAAGCTTAAGACCTCCGCTATGCGAATGGATGTATACACGGGAGTGACAATTTGGTGTGCACAATATGTTAATAATACGCGACTGAAGATTGGTGTGTTTACTTACTCTTCTGTAATTGTTCACTCTGTTTCCCATATGGTTTGCACATAGCGGGACGAACGCATGGTCGCATACGTTGCAGGTTCCGTGCCAATTCCGCAAAGGCGCGGACCACTCGCTCCTGCCCGCCTCCCCCTCCAGCCCCCGCTCCCCCTGCACTCCCTGCACTCGTACTACTACCCGCTCGCTCGCCGTGACCACTCCCCGCTCCACCACCACCGGACAGCGACTCCAGACTTTCCAAGTTGGCCCTAATCACATAATTCAAATCAAACTATTATATATGTACTATGATAAAATATTAAAATAAAAGTACGTGCGTACAAAGTACACATGTCAGAAGTGAAACTTCTTTGGCAAGCAAATTTTTAAGTCTTATTCACATTTAAACAAATTTAAAAGGAATGTAATAAGGAAGGAAAAAGGAAGATATGTCAGGAATGTAATAAATACAAATCATTTATTGAAATCTCATATGGCAAATTGTAAATAAAAATGCCACGTGTTTTTTTCAATATTAGAAATTCTTAATTAAATTTTGTAAACAGCAAATTTATGAAATATTTTTATTTTATATTTTATGAATAGTATATTAAATTATTAAATGACGAGTGGCAAAGTAACATACCACATGTTATTCTGTGTGTCTGTCTGTGTTAATGGCAAGCTTTCTGCGGGGTCTGTGACAAAACTCGGGGTTCCATATTGGGACCATTTCTGTTCCTCATTTATATTAATGAACTTCCTTACTTTGTTAAGGGTGATCATGAGATTGTTCTGTTTGCTGATGATACTTCGCTATTGTTTAAGATTAATAGGCGACAAACAAATTATGACGACGTAAACAACTCTCTCAATAAAATGGTACAATGGTTTGAAGCTAATAATTTATTGCTCAACGCAAATAAAACAAAATGTGTTAAGTTTAGTCTGCCTAATGTTAAAGAAATGCAAGCCATTGTTAAAAAATAATAATGAGGAACTAGACCTTGTAGACAGTACCGTTTTCTTAGGCATTACGTTAGATAACAAATTACAGTGGGGGCCCCATATAAGTGGTCTATCGAACAGGCTCAGCTCTGCGGCTTACGCGGTTAAAAGAATTCGTCGTTGTTGACACATGTTGATACTGCCAGACTGGTATATTTCAGCTATTTTCACAGCATTATATCATATAGTATTCTACTTGGGGGTAATGCTGCTGATATAGATGTCATATTTGTGCTGCGGAAAAGGGCCTTTCGTGCGATTTACAATATGGGTCCAAGAGAGTCGCTAAGAAACAAATTCAAAGCAGTTAACATAATGACAGTTCACTGCGTATATATATTAGAGAACATATTGTATGTAGATAAAAACAATGACTCTTTTTAATAAAAAGAGTGAATGTACATCATATAACTTACGAAACCAAAACAAACTTGTCATAAATTCTAGTAGGCTGCATAAGATTAACAACTCTTTTAAGGGTAACTGTATACGTTTCTATAATAAACTCCCACAAGACGTTCTAAAGATGTACAATTAATAAATTCAAAGTCTTTCTTAAAAGAAAGTTGATAGAAAAATTGTATTATAAGTTGCAAGATTACTTAGACCATAGAAACGCCTGTGAGTGAACGAATTGCTCTAATTTTAATTAAAATATAATAAACTAATATGATATTGTAATGATGATGGTAACAAAAAGAAAATACCCGACTGTGTTGTGGGTTCTTCTCGGATCAGGGCGCAAAGGAACCCTCGTAACTTTACATTTTAAGCCGTTCTTGAGTACCATCATCAGACTTATATTAGAATCAGTGTGAAAAAAAAATATAATTTGACGATTCAAAGGTGCATATGCCTACTTGAATAAAGATATTTTTGATTTGATTTATTTAAAAATATTAAAACTACCATACCTTCAAACGAATTAGCATAAAATACGCTACGCAGCGTCGTGACGCTAATCACGCGTTTACTCCGTACAAATTTTACCCTCATGCTCCTAAAGAAGCTTCACTTCAAAAATTGGTTGTCTTTAAAGTCAGTTTACGTTACGTTTTACATGATTACGGTATAAGAAAAAATTTGATGTAGTAAAAGATTGTTGTAATAAATAATGGAAACCACATTAACTTGCGCTTCATTTCATAAACATTTTACTTGTAAGTTGTGTGCTGCCACTCACTCTACACTACTCACTACACAACGCATGGGTCAATAAAGTGGAAGAGTGATTGATGCGTCACAACCCGTACACTTAGGCCGATCGCGCTTGTCTATCGCTTGAACCGCACTCTCACCCGCACGCTCGGCTCAGGCGGAACATGACAATGGGTCATGCTTTTTCGTGAGTGGAGCTAGCAATAATCGATTTATCAGACGTAATCACGACAAAAACGAAATAATAATTTATTATTAAGAGGTTATTTGAAATACATTTCAAAAACACTGTTACTCTTTATGTACAAAATAAATAACAGTCTCTATACTGGGATTTTGTTTCGGAAAACACTGGATGGTTTTTAAGAAGACGTTTCTTAAAAACCATTCCGGCATGCCTTTTTGGCATACACAAAAATAGGAAACTTTACCTTAAAAAGTCTGTTAGCTTGTGCTCTTCGCTGTAATGATGTTTTGATTTGGATTCCATGCTGGAGTGTGAAGAGGAGCGCGTTTGGTGAGAGTACTTGTCGACTGGCGCCTGATGTGCTAAAGACCGGTTCTGCATTAGCATCTGCTGAGATAACTTCTCAGCGCGGCGCTCAGATTTGTCACCGGCTAAATTTGCTGAAAATAGCACATCTCATGAAGTAAGTAGCAACCTATTAACGTTGCATTGCTGGGCACAGGCCTTCCACGTAAGAAAAAGAAGTTTTATTACAGAGACCCGCTACGCTGTTCTACTGCTGTTTGGCAGGGTATCCATACCCCAAAATTACTCCCGGAATATGCCAATTTTCTCACAATGTTATCCTTCAACGAAAGGGACAATGATAGATTGAAATTAACAAATAAAACCATCGCTAAGTTTCTCTTTATAAAGAGAAACTTAGCGATGCTTGCCCAAGATGCGAACCCGCAACCGCAACGAAAGTACCACACAGTTAAAGAATCTCATCGTAAAACTAATATATACTACTAGCTGAACCTAGCGGCTTTTCGTCATATAAGAGAGAGAAAGATAAAACGCATTTTAAAATGTTGAAACAGTTTTGTAGGTGTCTCATTGGTCACAAACACTGGCAGGGAATTATTAATTGGGCTATAATACTCCTCAATAGTAATGATCACCTTTTATTTATTATTAAACAGATTGCGTATTATTACGGTAGAATCAACTAGTAAACTTAATACCAATAGACAGACTATGAGCTCGTTTAACCTACCAAGCCCTAATAATAAAAAAACTATGCGAGATCCAAACGGGAGTACCAGTTCATTTGTATGGAAATCTGAAACAATGCCGTACAATTGTCTTGCGTTCGTTGGAGTGACAGGAATATCATGTCACTAGCAGGCTAAAACAAAACTTGCTTGTAATAGGAGTGCAGACGTTGCGTATCAACTATTAGGTTTTTGTTACAAAAACAATTGTTTTCAGCGATTGGCGCTTTCGATAATTAACATACATACATACATACATAGCATCACGCCTCATTCCCATAGGGGTAGGCAGAGACAACATCCTTCCACTTGCCACGATCCTTGCATATCTCCTTCGCTTCTTTCAATCTCATTAAACCTTTCATACAAGTTCGTCGGTTTAGAGTACTCTTGACCTGGCCGTTATTTAAAATGTCCTGGATTTGGTCCAGGAACGTTCGCCTCGGTCTTCCCCTTCCAACTTTCGCATTCACTCTTGACTCATAAATCCTTTTTGTCAGTCTCCTTTCATTCATTCTCTCTACATGCCCAAACCATCTAAGCATACCTTTCTCAATTTTAGTCACTACGTCTTCTTTTATACCACAACGTTCTCTTATCACACTATTTCTTACTCTGTCACTCAGTTTTAATCCACTCATGCTTCTCAACGCTCTCATCTCTACCGCATTTATTTTACTTTTGTGATTCTTCTGCCATACCCAACTTTCACTACCATACATAAGTGTTGGCACCAACACTCCAGCATGCACTGCCAGTCTAGCCCTTTGAGACACCATCTGGCTATTCATAAAAGCATGCAGAGCACCATTTACCATATTCCCTGCATTCACTCTCCTTTCGATATCACTTTCACATGTTCCATCTTTTGTAAATTTAGATCCCAAGTATACAAATTCTTTCACCTCTTCCACTTGTTCCCCATCTATCAAAATATTGCCATTCATCATAGATTCATCTCGTTCAAAAAGCATAACTTTCGTTTTGTTTACATTCACTTTCATTCCTTTCCCTTTCAAAGCTTCATTCATAATATTTAGCATCTCCTGAAGCTCGTTAGCGGATGACGCAAGTATTACTTGATCATCAGCGTAGAGTAAACATTTGATGAGTAATTCATTCATTCTTAACCCATACATACTTTCTTTTAAATCTGTCAAACATTTATCCATGAAAAGGTTGAACAGCCATGGTGACGCAACACATCCCTGTCGAACACCTCTTTCGACAGGAAACCACTCCGTGTACGCTCCGTTTATTCTGACACAGGCACTAGAACCCTCATAGAGAGACTTCAATGCTTGGATCAGACAACCGCTCACCCCATACGTAGATAACGTTGACCACAGCTCATTCCTCACCACTCGATCATAGGCCTTTTCTAAATCTACGAACGCGCAATAAACTTTTTGGTGTTTAGCCAAACATTTTTCAGTTATGCACCGTAAAGAAAAGACCTGATCCGTACATCCCATTCCTCTTCTAAATCCCGCTTGCACGTCCCATATTTTCCCATCAGTTTCATTAATCACCCTTTCAATTAATATCTTTGCATACAATTTGCCGACGACACTAAGAAGGCTGATACCGCGGTAATTTTTGCACTCCTGCTGTGACCCTTTTCCTTTATATAGAGGGACAATTACGGCCTTGCTCCAATCTCTTGGGACTTGACCTTTCTCCCAGCATATATTGAAAAGGCAGTACAGCTGAGCTACCACAATCCCGCGGCCAGCCTTCAGCATCTCGACTGACACTCTGTCATACCCAGCAGCCTTACCTGATTTCATACCTTTTATCGCTTTCATGATGTCATCCATACTAATCTCGCTATCACTTGTCTTACATTCATTGCTATCCGCAGAGGCCATATTTACCTCTGCTTCATTTCTTTCAAACAAACTTTCAAAATGATCCTTCCATCTCTTCAATATCCATTCTTCTCCTTTTATTAAACTTCCATCTAAACTTCTGATTTTACAAAGCTCCGAGGAAGTAGATCTCCCTCGGGCAAATTGTATTGATTTCCAGAAAAACTTTTTGTTTGACTGAAAATCATCAGAAAGTCTCCTATCATACATATCACTGTATTCTTCTTTTTTCTTTCTTACAGCTTCTTTCACGATTACTTTCACCCTTTTGTATTCCATTCTTGCCTTTTTTACGTCATCATTCGTTGCCTTTTGCATTCGTTGGTTCGCTTTTGTAGCCAACCAATCGGACCAAGCTTTCTTCTTTTCACACACAGCTGCTTGAACATTTTTGTCCATCCACAAATTCTTCTCTTTCTTACCTTTCCTCCTTTTAGACACGCCACATACATCAATAGCAGCACCAACCACTCCATCTTTAAATTTATTCCATAAACTTTCAATCTCATTTCCTTCGTCTTCACTCTTGAATCGCCCACTCAAATTTTTCAGATATTCTTCTCTAACGTCCTCTTCTTGCAATCTCTCCACTTTTATTCGTTCAAGAATGAATAATTAAAAGGGGAAAGGGTTTATTACAAAATACATGAAGAAAGCATCTCTTCTATCTCTCAAGTTATTAAATTAAAAGTCATACATGGGGGTTTTCAAATCCCCAGCATGTACCTAACTTAAATAAAGAATATTTTGTTTTTGAAGAGGTAAATCAACCCTTACCAATGTGATACCTTCTTAAACTCGTAACTACTTTCACCATAAAGGCAGATCACAGTCAACCGCTAACTTGTCAACAATAAAAATAATATAATTGCCACAAAATTTAACCCACGCGTGTGTAGCTGCTACTGAATGTAATATACGTACTCAGTGCAGCGAGATGCGGTGCAAGTGGCAATTGGTAATCCTGCGGCAATGCAGCGCCGCGTAATAACCTTTCTACCGCTGCGCTATCAGGTAAAGCGCCGCCGCCGGCCTCTGAATATATACAGTTTAAATAAGATAGCGACTCTCAATATAACTTACATATATCTCGATTTAACAAAATTGTCAAAATGCCCAAAGACTGTCCAACAGAGTTAATGCAAAATATATCTTTAAGTTATGAATAATTATGATTTAGATCAGCGGTTGCCAAAATTCATTTTAAAAAATAGTATTTACTAGATGAAATTTGGCTCGCACCAATATCCTTATAACATTTGTGGCTCTCCTATAAAATAGGTTGCCAACCACTGATTTACATCATTGCTAAATAAAAAAATCTGCTGCCTTAAAGAGTTTACAATCGTACATTCAAAAACGTTTGGACAGCCACAATGATCATACTAGGTTTTATTACTGTATGGCAGCGTTCAGCGAACCGGGGTAAATTACCCCAGATGGGGTAAAATGAAATTTTTGGTGGTTAAAATTAAACTTTTGGGACTTTTACTTGGTATTACATTGATAAATTGAATAAATGATGTTTGAATTAAATTTTAGTTCGTGTTTTCTTTTCAAAATCGTGGGGGCTACAATATGAAAGATGCTAAAAAGAAACAATTTCATTATATTTTAGCTATTTGCCATGGGGTAATAGCAACTTACACAAAAATATCTTGGGGTAATAAGTAAAAAAAATCCCCGAGCGCTGCTGTATGCTAACACATATATTACTAAAGCAAAAGCAAAAAAGATTTTTTTACTCGTTTTTGTACATAACTGATAAATAATAAAATTTACGATAGATAACCAAATGTTTCAACGTTGTTGTGAACGAAATGTGCTGTTATATATTATGTTCACAAAAATATACATTCTTAAAATATAATTATCAATTACATAAGAAACATTAGTTGTAAAATAAGTTACCAGGAATATATGTGGGTTGCTGTGATAAATGTTGCTGGATGGATTTCTGTGTCATCTCTAACTGGTTTTTGTAGTATCTGCATGCTGGATTGGGACAATTTTGAACTACTTCAACAATAAACTCCTTCTCCATTCCAAATTGGTCACGACCAATAGTGTATGACTCGACAACCTATAAATAAAATTATACAAGTCCGTAATTGTTGATTATAATTTGACAACCTCATAGGTGCAATAGTGCAAATACTTGTTTCACTAACAAAGGTCTCTGAGTCACTTCCCAGTAGGACAAATTTTAAAAAATTGCATATTTTGTCTGTCTGGACTGGTGGAAGGCTTAGGCTCAGATTGTGCAAAATGTGCTGGGCAACAAAAAACTTGTGCTGTAACCAGTATGATGTTGCATTTATTACTATATCACCATGCCACAATCCTCTATCAGGAAATAAAAACTTTTATTATTAGTAATATATTAAAAAATCTTACAATGCTACATATTCATTAAAATTAATTTACTATTTCAAAATTGTACTAAGATCAATACGAACACCAGTTTTAACATACAAACACTTAGTAATAACATTAAAGTTTAAGACTTTATTTATTTATATTAATAAACGGGTATACATTATTTAATCAATTCTTAGATAAATAAGTTGTGGAAACTACTATTTATTGTTTAATTAAGGGGCAGTTACTATATAAAATAATGCATATGAACTAGATTACAGATTAGGCTGATTTATTTCTCAAATAAAATGCAATATGTAGTTATAGTAAAAATACTTACTGCCCTGACTGTTGCTTCCAAACCAAGATGCAAACCATGTGGACCATTCATGTGTTTAAGCATAACAGCATTTGCAAAATGTTCATAAGGAAGAATAATTTTTCCATTTTCACGGTAAATCAATCTGCCTTGAGCATCCAACCCTACCCTCGAAGCCATCATTCTAAAAACAAAATGTTGTCAAGGAAATTAAACTATGTAAAATAATGCAAATAGTCCAATGTTTTTTTTTTTCAATAGAATTTCTTATAAAACAATATTCACAAACAATAATCTTAGAAGTTTGATGGCAACCCAATTAATAATATCTCTCGACTTATTGTAGTATCTGTCAAAACTGTGGATACAAATTCATATCTGGAGTTCTCAACAATGTGGGATCAGAGCAGCACAGGAATAATTGACTCTATTGTTGTTGTTGTCTTATCTATGTTAATTTTTAGACTATTTCAATAAAAATATTGACTAACAACCACTAAACAGACATGTTTAATAATAACATAGAAATAATTAGGTTAAAATATTACAATAAACAAAGCTTACTGCAAATAAGCAGCACTAGGAAGCATGGAGGATTCTTTAAGATCACTAAAACATTGCAAGAGTTCTATACTCGGACTCCAGCCTTTGTTTTGCAAATATAGTTGTAACAGCATGTACAGCTTCTCCGTCACGTAGCCTTCGGCGCCATGCGGAGCCGAAGCACTGGAACTACTGGCCGCACCACTCGCATTTCCTGAACTCTTTGCCAAGACATTTTTCATTGTCTCGGCCAAATCCATCTTGTAGATGTCTAAATATGTCCTCTTTTGGGAATCCTATATGAAAGCAATTGGAAAAAATATATTGTTTTTAAGATCGATAGAAGTAGACGTGTGTTACTCCAAGCACAATTATACACTCACCAGAATGAAAATATGCCTCTATCAACCACTAGGAAATAGTTTGATGAATTTGTTAAAATTATACCCATACAAATCTTTTTTTGTGATATCTTCGAATAAACTAGAATTAAATAAACTATTGGAATACGGTGGAGGCTTCTTTCTTTTTGACGCTGTCAAACATTGTCAATCTGAAGTTTTTATCAGCCTTGGATACGTACTACCATAAATAACTTAATGAATTAAATGTTCAAAAACAAACTTAGTTTTAAGATATCTTATAATGACAGTTATATATATTACGTCTAGGGAATAAGATGCATTGTAATAACCATAACGAATTTTACAATAAAAAAAAAACAATTAGTAGCAAAAAAAGATAATTTCATTGAATTCCTTATAAAAAAATCTTTTTAAACTCCTTGATCACTATTCTCATACGAAATACAATCTAATTTGATTCCAATACCTTAACCATTCCCAATGTGAAAAATCGCCAGTTCACTACAAGACTAAAATTACTTTAACTACACGGAACTCAACTTTATTCAACAATACATCTTTCACACTTTAAACAACTCATCAGAGGATTTCCCTCTTGATGTGTATACGTTCTTAAAATCGTAATAAAACGAATGATAACAAAATCGGGAGATACAGGATCAGTATAAGATCCCACTTCAAATGTTTATTGAAGGAATATCTCATTTAAGTTTAAATTTTTACAAATAATTGTAGGTAACGGAGAATCTTACAGTACTGAATTTTAGGTACATTTTTAAGTAATGTTATTATTTTAAAATGTACCTGTTACATATTGTAATTTTGATGCTCTCGTAATTTTAAAATATGCTTTAAATAAGAGAATTTAGGTTTAATATCACAACTATAAAATAGTTAACAGAAGCAGAATAGCGGGACAAAGAATTTGAATTAGTACAAAATATAATTTTGAGGCACTCTTATATTTTGACATTTTGTATGAGACAAATGAAAGTCCTACTCAAAATTATATCAATGTCCTTTTTCTTTAAAACGTATCTTAAGTGGTGCCAAATAAAGTTTGAATTTATTTATAAGACGTTGTATTTATTAGTTATGCCTGCTTGCAAGTTGCAACCGAGTTTAAAAATGTGATTGACTCGACATTGTATATTGAGGTTATGTTATGTTATTTATAGTTGGTAGTTTAATTGATATAATTTATGAACTATAAAAATGGATGAACTAATTGTGGGAACGTATGAAGGCTTTTTACTAGGCTATACACTAAGGTCGGAGGATAATGTAAGTTTAAACATTTCATACATAAATCTCCAAGAAACCTGTTCACCCTTAAGTATGAACTATCAATGGCTTATAAATTACATATCTTGTTTAAGGAAACTAAATTAAAACAAACGTTTGCAACACATTCGCATACATCCTCGGTACGATGTATATCCGTAGCGGGAAAGTTTCTGGCTTCGGGTGGAACGGATGACAAAGTCGTTGTCGTTGATTTGAAGACACGCAAAGAGCACACCGTTTTAATGAGCCACGACGGAACAATTACCACTGTGGCCTTTACTTATGGGGGTACGCATCTACTTACTGGTAGTGATGATGGTTGCATTATTGTTACTAGAACAGGCAACTGGCAAATTGAAAAAATCTGGAAGAAAGCTCATGGAGGTAAGACAATATGTTCATAACATATGCAAATGCCTCTAATAGATCTGTAGAACATATATTGATCTATGGTTTTGTGTCCTTTTCATATCAATAGCTGGACAATGTCTCCCAAAGGTTTCTACTATCCTACACTGCTTCCGTGATATTATTGATACCTGAAAAAGTATTAAAACTTTTTTGAATAATTTAGGTTACTACAGTATAAACAAAGATCATAATTTTATACTTGTATTTACTCATTTCTTAACAACAATGTTGTGTGTAATTATGTTTAAATTGCTTATAAAAATTTGCTAAATATGTTATGGTTAAATTCTCTGAAAGAAAAGCCTTGATGGCCCAGTGATGAGATATGTCGATTCTTGTTTAGGTGTGGGCAAGCTCTTTATAAAAATGAAAGTTATAGGCTAGATTCTTTTTTACAATCCATCATTGTGCTTTTTGGTGAAGAAAAAAATGGTGAGGAAACCTGCACTTGCCTGGAGTAATTCTAGGGTATGTGTAACTTGCCAACCTGCAATGGATCAGCATGGTGGCTTTATGCATGTGCACATCAGTGGGATGTTAAACGGTGGGTACTTAAACTGTATTATCTGGCTCGTGTCACCTATCTGTTGAATATCTGGCTAATTACTGGGGTTTCTGTTGAGAGTATATATTTCATTGTGATGTTACTATTTTGATTAGCTCTGAACCCCAATGCCAAGTTATTATCAATCAGTATTATCTTGAGATTGTGGAATAGTACCAAAAAGAACAAGGAATTAATTCTTTTTATTTAAAAAGAAAAATAAATAGTTTACAAAATTATCTATTAAGTTGAAATTTCAGTATCATAATCCATTCCATTTACTTATAGTATAACAAAAAACATTTCATTATTAATGCAATTACTTACAGGGCAGCCTGTCACTGCTATAACTGTTCACCAGTCAGATAAAATGGCATTAAGTATTGGAGGTGATAAAACTCTCCGTACATGGAATTTGATTAAGGGCCGTCCAGCATTCACAATAAACCTGGGTAGCAAAGGAGTTAATATGCCTACTGAAATAAAATTTTCACCTAGTGGAGATAGATTTTCTCTCATTTCCTTACAAAATATAGATGTATGGACAATTAGCAAAGCAGGTTTAGAAAAACGGTTGACCTGTAATTCCAAACCTACAACAGTACAATGGACAGATGATGATAATATGTTTGTTGGACTTGAAAGTGGAAATGTTATTCACTTCACTGTGTCAGAAACTCAAGCAAATACATACCAGGCACATAAACAGAGAGTCAAGTGTTTGCATTATGAGAATGACACTTTATATTCTGCATCCAGTTCTGGAGAACTAAAAATGTTTTCTTTGAGTAACAATACATTTGTAGAGATTTGTTCTGCTAATGCGGCTTGTAGACTCACTTGCATAGCACTAAATAGACAGAATCACTTAATCAAAAAGGAAGAATCAGATGACGATGATAAAGAGGATGGATCACAAGCTCACAATAGCGATTTATCAGAAGACGATATTGACATAACTAAAACAGATGATTCAAAAATGAAAAGGAAGCCAGGGGCATTTGTAACTATAAGTTATGAGGATGCTGAAGACAATGAGGTCCAGCCACCTGTGAAGAAAATTAAAAGAAAAAAGAGAAATAAAAAGAAGAATAAAATTAATGAATGAATAAATATATTTTAAATTTCAGCTTTTATTTTAATCAAAATGCAGTGACTGCTTTAAGATTTGCTAGGGACACTGAAATGTTTTGGTTTCATGTACCTTGAAATTTTATATTTACTAGTCAGCAGTTTTGTATATCTATTTAATAATATCTATCTAAATTTAATTGTTCTTAGTTTGGCTTTTATACATTCTACTACATATACTTTTCCAAGGATTTTAAAAAGAAATGTGTTATTGCTAAATCGCAACACGTAAAATATATGATACAAAACAGTAGTAATGTAATTAAAACAACTTGGAAAATAATTAATAATGAAACGGGAAAAGCAACTCCGCGTTTTATTAAATTTAATTTACAGTTAGAGAATAAAAAAAATTCGTCAGGCTCAGAGGTTGCTAATACTTTTGAAGAGTTTTTACAAATATTCCTGTCTCAACTACTAAATCGCTGGACTCATCACCTTCCATTGCACTCTCTTGGCTAACTGATAGCATGCCCAATGTCATAGTATCTTTAAATTCAGTCATGTCGATGCCTCTGATGTTATTAAAAACTAACCATTTGTGGGTTCTATCGATTAACCTTGTAAAATCATTAATTGACATCGTTGCACCTGACATGGCGGTAATTTTTAATAATTGTGTTAATTGTGGTTTACTTCCTAACTTAATGAAGTGCAGCAAAATAATACCGATGTTTGAGTCAGGCAGTACTTTTAACCCTAGTTACTTTAGGCCAATATCGGTTCTTCCATCTTTCAGTAAAATATTTGAGAAAATAATGTTCAGTTCAGTTCAGGACGCGAAGGAACCCTCGTAACTTTAGATTTTAAGTCGTTGTGGAGTATCATCATCAGACGTACATTAGAATTAGAGTGTGGAAAAGAAAAAATGTGCTGTAATACATAAAATGTTAATGTTAAAATTATTTAAAAAAAAGTTCAATTTCAAGCACCTTACCTTTAATACATTGAATATTCTGGTGTACCAGGCCACTGAATTCAAAGTATGGCAATCCTTATGACAAATTTGCTTTTTTAAGCAAGAGGAATTCTTTGTTGTCTTTATTACATGTTTAAAATAAAATTACTTGGATTTCTATCGAAGGGTATGTCAATATTATTATTATTATGCTCAATAGGAGCATGTCTACTAGTCAAGTTTTTGGCTAAGGTTGTAAACAAATATGATAGCGAAATAGCTATGTGGTGTTTATATTTATTAAATAATTGGATAGGTGAAACCTATCATTGTATATATTATAATAAGAATTAGCACACTTTGCTAAAGTCAATGAGGTGAAATTTATTATTATATGTACATAAATTGTACAGTCATATTTAACTTAAACCTAAGTAAATTTTCATTATTAGGCAATGTCTGACAATATGGTAGGGTGTCAATGACAATATTTTTAACATTTAATTTATGTAGAGTATCAAAACAATTAATTAAATCTTGTTTGTTCAAATTGCCTCTGTTTCCTAAGAGGATAATATTTGTATCACAGTCATAATATTCCCTATTGCTATAAATTGCTTCCACAGTTGATCTTAGGTTTGAGTTGTGGATACAATAATTAAAGGTTGTGTGCCCGTATAAAAATGAGTGTAGCAATATGCCCATATTACTTCCAATCTCAACCATGTACATAAAAGTTTTAGTCAGGTTTTTATAACAGCCTGAGGTCTGGCTAATGGAACTATTATTATATTGTTTAAGGACACTGTCACCCAAGTAGCTCAGTTTTTTGGGTAAACGGTTTCGACATTCCCAATAGGATCACGCGCAATATTTTTGATACTTAGGGCTGGGAAGGTTAAAAATGTTTAAAGGTTGTAATAGAAACAAAATTTAGACTTTGGTTTCTTTATTTATTTATAAATAAAATTCTTTCATCTGAACACCATCCAAATACACAAACAATAATTGTAGGGTTATAATAAATTAATTTGGTCCCAAAATAAATATTAAAATAATTTAAGGGGGAGTAAATAAAAAAAATGTTAACAAAGATAAAAAAAGTACTCATCAATTTTGGCAATCGTACATGGGAGTCCTACTTATGTTAATCGTTATACCTTAACTGAAATAAATACTCTAAATGATGTAAATCAGTCATACTAACATATATCATACGAACACAACAAACATACTAATTAGTCTCCAGTCAGTCCATTTCAAGACTATATTTACACGGTAAATGTTGCCACAGAACCAAACACGCTCAAAAGATACACAGACAGATAAACACTTAGATAAATCCTAATAATTTTGCCTAAAGAAAACTATAAAGCTCAACGAAATCATTCAAATCACACACAGAAGTAACTATATTGAGAGAAAGTTATTGGAATGTAATAAAAAGAGTGTAGATATTACAGGAACTGATAGTGTATCGGGAGCTCAACTAGCAAATACTGTAAGTGAAAAAAATAGCAATAATTTCATGAGATCACATTATATATGCTGCAAAGACAACTTTGGTGATACATTACTTATATTAGCCACCAATATTTTGGTCGAATATAGGGTGCCGGATTTAAAGAGGGGGGAGGGGCATCCGGAAATAAGAGCCCCCGGGCCCCCACAAGACTTTGAAACTTCAAAAATTGAAAATATGTACTGTTGACATTTGTTTCAACCGTTATTTTTATTTGCTGAACTAAATGGACGATTTCTTGTCATATATTGCCATGCATTGGCAATCACAATTAGCAATGATATACATTCGGAATTGCCAAGAACTCAATTTCAATCAGAGAATCAAAAATTTTTAGGTGAAAAAGGCTAAAAGAGTAGCGTTCGTTAACTCTTAAATTATTTTTTACCTAATTCTCTTGTTCTTTTTTATATTTTTCCCATTTATATACGTATATTACTAGGTTTCACAATAAATTATTTACTTAAAAGGGGGGGGCTTCCACTTAACTTTTAGCTTGGGGTCTCCAGACCTCTAAATCCGGTCCTGGCCGAATCAATAGCGGCCAATACAAACCTTGAAACACCAGAATAAGTACATTTTGTGCAATACAATTTATAAATAAATGCCGTTACCAAAATCAATTTGTATTTTATCGAATATTGACCCTAAGATAATCTATACCGAAATACAATCGTTTAATCAATACATAGTTCCTAAATTCATTACACTTCAAAGTTACAATTTATCCTAAAACATGAAAATTCACAGAGAAAAAATGTTATATTGTTATGTTTATCATAGATTTCCAAACAGTTTACAAATTGATCTTATGACTAGATTGAGCCAGTATTTTCAGACAAACCATTAATTATCACGCAAACTCAGAGAGAAATAGAGACATTCAATAAAAAAAGTAGGAACAACGAAGAATTTCAGCATTGAAAATATATTAGTCGTATTTATGTCACTTTGGTAGAGCTTTTACTATCAACCGGTTCATTGAATTTCACATTCACTTATATTTAACCTACGTTTCGATAAACACTTTTCGATTCTTCGTACAAAGCAGCTCCATCATTTCTACCCTCTAAAAGCTACAAATCAGATGGCACTCTATATGCTATGTGCAGTTAATATTACTGCAAAGACAGAAGGACCAATCATATTTATTAATCATTAATTCATGGTTAATTTATTGATCAAGTTTCAATAAACATTTGATCCCTAAATTAGGTGGCACTTTTTTGTTTAACTGTGAGAAATAATTCATTGTTCATTTACTTGGTTACTTTGGAATTGCTTGGCGGCATGTCTTTGATTGGTAAATAGCCACGATCGAAACCTCCTTCGAATCCATACCCACACAAATGAGTAAATACAATTTCTTAAATTTGCCCTGCCGGGAATATAAAATGAATTTTTGATGTAATTTTCAGACACAAAATATTTCACGTGCCACATGATTTTTCTTTTAAAATATTAATACAATATTGTGTTGTAAGTCTTTTCACAACAATCGTCAGAGATGTCGTAACACTGAGTAACGAAGAGCAAACATAGCTTCGAATATTATAAATAGTGTAATAAGGCAAGAAATGCATAAGTAGGAAAGAATAAAAATCTTAAAATAAACGACACATATGCTGTTACGAAATTCTCGCGGCGTTTGTTGTGAACTGTGACTTTCTTTGGCGGGAGTGCATTTATTAACTTTCCTCTCTGTTATACGAGAATAGTGTAGAAATTATATTATGCAACCGAGTTTAAGATATGACAGTAATTCATCATCTGTTACAAACAGCTCGAAGCGAAACGAACCGAAGCAGAAAAAAAAATTGCAATTAGCAATGACAAATTTATTATTCTATCCAAGTATACTATGGTTAAAAACCAATAGGAGCATGATAATTAAAGTACCAAATCGATATATCAAAGTAGACTTAACTAGCACTTTTTAATTGTAGAGTCTTTTCATTAGTAATGAATCTACAACTGGTCAGGAAGACTGCCTGTACTGAGAAGATACCAGCAAGAATTTAGTGATTATACTTTTTAAAGAAAATGTTGCATTATGATAGTGCATTTAAATACAAGCATTTATGACATGCAAATATTCTTCAGTGCTCTTCACACATTGCTTAAACTTATGTAAAGGTACGTTCAATATTGATTGTGGTATTTTATTGTATACAAAGTTGGTTAGCCCGGCAAGTGATCCCTTGATCGGTTGTAGCCTAAAAATTGGTGTCACAATTTTTTTTAAGTTCGTGTTATAGTTAATTATGTTCCTTTCTTATCAGTTAAACTTCATTTCTAAATGTACTTTAAATAAAAGTGTAGAAAGTTTTCTAATTTGTTAGCTACTGTCTATTGCCTCTCGTGTTACACATGTAGTTCCCGTTCCCGCAGGAGTATGGTTTCATACTTATTGACCATCTACATTGCGAAATGAAGCACTTTGCTAAATTTCAAGCCATTCGCGAGTTTTGAAAATCTCTTAAGTTTAAATCATCTTCGCCTTTGTAATGTAACTGGTTTGTGGATATAATTTGATGGTATATATAGCTATGTCCGTTACATATAGTTAAATTGTAACAGATTATAAATTCTGTCATGCCTACAAAGGTATCATTAGACATGAATATAATGCGTCATGATTTATCGTCTAATATAGGACTGCCAAACCTACAGGTTGTAATAATTTAAAATACAGCGTAAATACAACATTTATATCCACATCAATCGGCTTCTTTTAACGTTCATCTACATATCTCCTAGAAACTGATCAATTGAACCTAATTATGCAGTAAGCCAATTTGGAAAAAATACAAATCAAAGTATGAGCGTTTCTTAAATTTCTACTTTGTCAGTTCACACTCCCTTTAATCTCGTTGAAAACTTCAATACATTACATTCAAATACATTTTTTTAAACTATATTAATTAGGTAATTAATTCTATTTTGGGGAAAAACTATACAGCACTATCTGTTGAAAGTCCACCTAAAACGTTTATTTCCCATGTATTTAATTTACGAAGAACGTACTAGAGCACGTGGGAATTGACTATATTTTGTTGTATTACTTGTTTTATTAATGTTCGCTCTTTGATTATTTTTTATTTCTGTTCATTAATATATAGATAAATGTTTTAAATATGTATATAATATTCTATTGTCGTATATATGTTTATAATATTGTATAAAATATATTTATAATTAAATGGGGGTGCATTTAATTTTTCTTTTGCATGATCCTCACAAATAGCTTAATTGGCACCATTTCATCTTTCAAATAATTTCTATCCCTAAATGTTTTCTGCAAGAGATTGTTGATAGCAATAAGACCGCCTAATCGTCATATTATTACTTAGCTTTAATTTAGATAACTTGATTATATCTGTATCTCTATATACTTAAAAATCAAAGAGCAAACATCGACACAAAAACGCTCATAACTTATACATTTTCCTATCCAGAATGCATAATTGGGTACAATTTATAAAACGCACATGATCGAATACTATTTCACGAATTCTCACCAAAGATTCTTAGGGCAGTCCTAATTGAGAAATGTAAATTGGTGTTACTTCTTTTTGGCCTTTTTCTCGGCCTTCTTGATCGCTTTGATGTGTTTTTCTTGTGCCGAACGGAGCTCCTTGAGGCGTCGCTTCATTCTGCGGCGGTCGTCACCCGCCAGACCTAATAGCTTCAGGTCAGAGGAGCTGAGAGTCAGTAGTAAACAACCGTCGACACCACGCGTGGCGAAAGCGCCTGCGTGTCTTTCCAGACCCTCTCCCAAACCCGACACCCATTGCCATACCTGGAAAAATAAAATTGTCGTTGGAACCAAAAATTTAAAAATCTAAATTTTGTATTTTGTAAAATCGACGACCAAGGTCGATAAATGGGGTGACAAAATCGTCGAAATAAAAAAACTGTCTAAATGCAATTTGGCTCCTTAAAAGTGGGGGCCACCGATATGTTAATCCCAGCCCAGTTCAATTGTATGGGAATCTGACACTAGGTCATCCAAACATTACGTGCATACCATTGAGCTTCCATGAGGCTGATTCAACCTACGCGGTCATACAAATGAGCCAAGACGAAAACGCATTAATTGTCCCGCTCTTTCCTTACGGTTTCGGGGCGTTATGTTTGAGTGAGAAAAATAGCATGTCACTTCACTAGCAGCTAACACAAAACGTACCAATAAATTTGATTTGCATTTTCGACAATTAAAAAACGGGGAAAAGGTACATACATATGGCGATAACGAGATAGGTCTATTTAAACATCATCATCGTCATAATTTCCTTGCCCTTATCCCACTAGGTGCGGTCGATACAGCATGTTTCCTTTCGCCACTTCATTCTATCAGCTGTTATTTCTACATTCACACCCCTTACACACATATCCTCTTTCACACAGTTAATCCACACTATTTTTGGTCGCCCTCTCCCGGACCTGCCGCTTACCATCATATTTAGAGCCCTCCTGCATACATAGCTAACCTCCCTAGGCATGACATGTGCATACCATATCTTGGTATGGACATGACATGACTAGGGAGGTTCTACTCCTTAACTTCTCGGTCACGGGTGCTACTTTCATACTTCCACTAATACACTCATTTCTCATCTTGTCTAATTTTGTCACACCACACATCCATCTCAAGATTCGCATCTCGACATATTGACTATTTAAACGGGTACATACCACAATGGCTTTTTGAATTTTGCCTATATTTCGACCCAGTTGCATGAATCGTGGTCACGATGTAACTGCTGTAGGCGGTTGTGTCAAGCTGTCAGGGGCAGAATAGGGTAGACAGACTGAGTCGATATATCGACAAAATTCAAAAACGCCATCGTGGTATATACCCGTTCAAATAGTCAATACACAGAACAGATGTTCTGTTTTGGTCCTAACTGATCTTCAACCCTACGCTTTCCAGATTTTCCTGCCATTTTTCCAGCCTTCTCTGCACCTCAGCTCCAATCCTGATGAAAACCTACGGCCACATTGGATTTGTCAGTTTCGCCAGCTGCGGAGCGAACGTATGTAGTAGCTCTACCGTACATAGTACAGATAAGACGCAGGTATTTCCCAGGAAATCTTTTCTCTTTCCAAACCCTATCATATGCCTTCTCCAAATCAATGAATACCCTATGCAAGTTCTTATGTGCTCATTCGTACTTTTCGCAAAGTGAGGATACGGCATCCGTTGTTACACGTCCTGGCATAAATCCAAACTGATTCTCCGTCACTTTCATCTCTTCTCTCATTCGTCTAGCAACAATCTTCTCCCATAATTTCATGCTGTGTTACATGAGCTTTATTACTCTATAATTATTACAGTCCTGTACACCACCCTTGTTTTTGAAAATAGGCACCAGCGAACGGAGGCACTGTTCGTCAGGGATCGCCTCTTCTTGTAACAACTTTTTTTTTATTGCTGAGAGTTTAGCGCTTGACTGTGATCTCACCTGAGGATAAGTGGTGATACAGTCTAAGATGGCAGTGCGCAAATCTGGTAAGAGGCGATATATCTCTTATGGTTTCTACACAGCATCGTACCGGAACACAAATCTCTTCGTTTGGCGATACGATTTTACTGGTAGGGTGGTCACTAGCGACGGCCGAAGCCTCCCACCAGACCAGACTAGACTCAGACAAATTAGGAAATACAACTTTCTAAATTCGCCCTACCGGGAATCGAACCCGGGGCCTCCACTAGCAAGGCGAATACTCGCACCACTGCGCCAACGAGGTCGTCAAAAACAGCCACGTCCATCCATCCATTTCCTCACTTCTATTGGTATCTCATCAGGTCCAAGTCTATTTAAACATTGCAAAATATTACCAGTACAAGAACAATTTAAATATATGATGGTAAAGAAAGAATTTTTCAATAAAAAATATCAGATTAAAATAAAACACCCTATACAGACACGAGCGAAAACGCAAAACCGGTTGCTAAGAAAGTATATGGCGAGCGAATTAAGAGTTACCTAGTTCCTGGCCTTATTAATGAACTACCCTACACTTTGGTAGAAAAAGTGTCCAGCAAAAATAGTAAAATGCATGTAAAAGATATTTGCAATTTACATTGAAATATATAAGAATACTCATATTTGGTTGAATGCAATCGAATATGAGTATTTAATGGTAAAAGAATTTTTACACAATATATTTTTAATTACAATTAGATGCAAGCTTAACACTAAGGCCAAACCTTTGTGATTTTTTTATAATTTTAAGCAACGATAGTTTTAGATTTCTGTACATAATAAATAAATAAATGATTACAAGAGATAGTAACTCTAAAGAAGAAAGTAACTCTTCTAATACTCAAATTATGAAATTAAAACTCATACTATGGGATATTTCAAATCATTCGCTTCGGGCCGGCTAGGTTAATAAAGAAAATATTACCTGCTGTTTAGTCCAGAGGCTAGGCGGTTGCGGCAGCGGCAAAGAAGGCAAAGGGACCGGCGGCGGAGATAGGCTGGCCTCGGATGCGGCGGCAGACAGCGGCTGCCACGGCACCTCGCCGCCGACTACACAAGCCGGAGCTTTCTTCACTACAACCACACGCGCCCGTCACATACACCACTAAGCACGCCGTCAGTAACTAACCGTTATATGTATACAGATATTCCGAATATCTCAAGTCCAAATAAAAGTATAACTGAACATGTTATTAACTTATTGTCGATATTTGATAAGGGACCGAGCAAATAGTACTTTGAGGGCCTCATTAGCACAATGGTGTAAGTATTCACTTTGCCAGCACAGGTTCTGGAATCAATGGCAAATTTAGGAAATTGCATTTCCTATTTTGTGTGAACTGGTGGATGATTTTAGCTGTCACTAATTCCCACCCTTTTTTTGAGAAAACCGTTTTCTTCCCGTTATGATGTAGAACCATAAGACGTAAATTACCTCTTATCAAGTTAGCACACTTGCATCTTAGACTTATCATCTTCACTTACCAGCAGGAGAGATCCAGTCCAGCGTCAACATATCATGAATAGAAAAAAAGTGATAATAGCTTCAACTACTACAGAGCAGTGTTAGAACGAAAATAACCAGTACTGTGAGTGTCGAATAATTAATAAAATTATATAGGATTTGCAACAAATTAATTTATTTGATAAGAGATTAACTCTGATTGTTTACTATGTAACCGTTTTCACGTTCATCTCTGAATTAAAAAGTAACGTCCAAACATAATATTTTACATTCAATATTTTGTAAGAGTATAAAAAATATTGCAATAGTTGTTTTTATTCTCTAAACTACGAAAAGTTTAGAGAATAAGTAATGTAGCACAATTTTCAGAAAAATTAAAATAAAATAAAAAAAATAAATTCCAATCAAAAATTACAATAATGCAGGAAACAAAAAAAATTAGAACATTTAAACATATATTACAAAAACAATGTACCCAAAAAATAAATGTTAGTCACAAAATAAAGCAAAAATCAGCATTTATATATATACCTCCATCACCCATAACTTGAAGAATTAGATAAAAATAAATAATACGATACTTGTTAAATTTGTCATAAGAAAATAATAACACTTTCTTTTCTATATGAATACTCCGTATCCAAAGATTATATATATATATCGATAAAGAGTTTTCAAATAACCAAGAAATCGCATGTGTTTTTAGAAGTCGGAATTTTTAGATTATGTTATACTACATTGAGAAAACGATATATTGTCGTTAGAATTGAATTAAACTATCAACGCCTCGATAATGTTTAAGCCCAAAACCTTTAGTAACCTTTAAAGAGTTTTAATTTTTCTATTCCTATTATTTGTTTAAAACTGTAGTAGATAATATTTGATGATCCATTTTTTTGTATTACTTATTTTGTTGCTGTGGTTTCTCCTAAGATAATGTTTGTCACCAAGTGTACCGCCTTGTATATAAAATCCCTCACAGTATGTGCTGTCATACAAACCTCTGGCATTGGCCTCGCTAACTGCCTGACGTATCTCGTCGACTAGCTCGTTGGTAAGCCGCACAGGGTCAGGGTGTGGTGAGGAACCGGATGCGAGGCGGCGTTCACGTTCCGCCAACACTTGCTTCAGCTGTTCGGCCAGCGATGCCGGCGGACCTATCCACCACGCCAACACCGTCGATATTTTATGGGGATTCTTATACGATTTTTGCTACCCAAATGAAACCGCTATCTTAAAGGATTTTCAACTCACACGCTTCCTATCTTACGCATCCTATATATATGTTATTCAAATTAAAGTAATTTAACGAAAAACTGTGAAGCACTATTTATTGCGCGCTCAAAGATGAAAGATCACAAAAAAGTCTTAAAGATTTCTCTCTATCCTGTAAATTTAGAAATCTAAGAAGTGCGTTCTAGATGGCGTTAAACTTAATTTAAACTTTTTTTTATATTATAAGTTACGACAAAAAGCATAAGAGACGGTCAAAAAATGTATCTAAAGCAAATGGGAATTATTTATATGTATATTATTATTTGTGCATGTGGAATAGGATCGATATCGAGGTTTTTTACGACAAAACACAAGCACATCCAAAATAAATAAGGTACGTGTAGATGTAGTTTAAAAAAAAATCATTGTATCAATATATTTTTGAACAACTTGAAAGACAGGGTAGTTTTGAAGTTAATAGCTGGCGAGGTTGTTAAGCATACAAACTTTTTTAATTTTTCGAGTTCAAAAAGACGTCTGTCAGGTGGACTACCAATACGAGTACATACAAATCAATACAATTATTGTTACATACATTTATATAGATGGAGCCTTTATATAAGTACCAAAAACAGTACTAAACAATGCTACAGTATTAATATTTTGATGTTTAGCTCCTTTTATTATTACATACTACAGTGAAATAATAACAGGCAATTACCCTAACCGGCCCGAAGCGGGGGTTTTAAAATCCCCCATGAACGAGTTTCAAATTTTGTAATTATAAAAATTGCTCGCGTATTATACTTTTTATTCCCGAAGGCGCAAATCTTTTAAAAATATTATTTTTAACAGCAAAAAACAAATAGTTGATACGCAATTATTTCTCGCACTTAAACGCGGTAACACCGTAAGATGAGAGCGGGACAAATGTACGACACTGTTTTTGTCGCCCACTCGGCTCATGGACATTGCAACGGTATGTATGTGATGTTTCAATGATTCTGTATTCCATACAAATGACTTGGCAACTATTAAACCCCGTTAATCACGCGTGATTTTTCGATACTTAAGGCCGGAACAGTTGAACATACTACAATTTAAAACCACATAACAATTCGTGGTAAAAGACAAAAGATGGATGTATAGAATAACATTTACTGAGTTACATGTCATTTTCTTCTTGGGAGTTGGATTCTAGCAAAGTAATAAAACTCTTTAGGTACAGTTTTAGCAAAAACCTCTTTACATTTATGTTTAATCTTTACATTTTTAATTACATATTGATTGTTCCTATACAAGGGATTGAAATCAAATCAAAACAAATCTATCATTGAAATTGATTACGTGTAAAAGTGCTCTGAAACTTATTTAAAAACAAGTCCAAGATTTGTCGAGATATTTCACTATTATATTAGTATTTTTTGCATTTTTACTATAAAGGAATTATAGACATGGTAATATAGTGTGAGAATTACGATTAAATTTTTTTTCGTTTAATAGCGAAACAATAGTTTGGAAGCCAGAAAACTAGGGCCATAATATATATAGGACTCCATCTATATCATATAATTTAATATTAAGCTGGCAACAATGACGTTACATACAAAATATATAGAGCGTGATTTGCTTAAGCGTGAAGAGTCATACCTGAGAGTGGGTGGTGTCTATGATCCCGAGAATACACACCGTCATCGGTGGCGCTGCCTATGGAACTTCCGCAGCTCTGACGAGTGTCCCGCTGAAGTAGGTAAGATAAGAAATAAGATAAGAAATCTTCTCGTGGTTAATCACGATAAAAGACTAAGCATTGGAAAGAGAGAATACACTATATCGTACAACACAAACAATAAAATATCAAACAGAAATAGATACAATATCTTAATCATAGGGTACAAAAGGTAGCCTAATGGCTAAGTAGCGATTTCTGTCAGGCAACCATAGGGTTAATTAAATTTTGTTATATATGTATATATGTATGTATGTATATACATATTATGACAAATTAATACATATATAATATATATGTATAGGCGTCGTTTAATTGGACAGGGAAAGGTAGTCAGTATGTCAATGGAAGTATGTCCTTTATTTAACAACAGGCGCTTATACGATGTACAAGTTGTATTTTGAGTCCAGTCAGCAACTATTGATAGACGTTGTGATAGGAGGGACCGCTCTTCCATATCAATTCTAACACTACTCGAACCCATTTGAAAATTATTTTAGCATTAAATAATACTTTAAATGAATCGTATTACACAATTTAAAATTTATTGGAATAAATTTTCAGTCTCAGTATAATTCCGGGCTTAATAGTGATGTCAATAGATAGAAGTTTTTTTATTAATGTGCTTGTGAACCCGAATCGATTTTTTTATTGCACTTCAAAACTATTTGACTAAGTCACATTTGAGTATTTGTATATTGTTGATACTTTTAAAATTATAAGTACGTCTCATAATGAGTGAATTCTTATATTAGATGCATTACGTCAATTTTATACATTGGTCGTTTTTGCGCTCGTAGAGTATAGAAACACTGTGGACACTGACCGCGTGATGAGAAGTGTGGGGTGGTGCGCCAGACGTTGATTCACTGAGCGACTCATCTGCTGAGTCGTTATAGGAGTCGTCCAGGCCATCGTACTGCAATAAAAGATGCAATCTTTAAAGAATGTCGCAGATTTTCGACAGCCGTGTTAGCGTAAAATTGCGTGTGTTCTCTTCGCTAAAAGAGATACTAGGCGCTATTCCCGACAGGGCACATTTAGGAAATTACGTTTTCTAATATATCTAAACCTGTACTAGAGGAAAGCTTGGAGCGTAGCTAGTTATCATCTTACCTTGAGGCATGATGCTGTGTTAAAACCATAAGAGATAAATAACTTCTTACAAGGTTATCGCGTTTCTATCGAAGACTGAAGAATCATGGCATCAGATGAGAATACAATCGAGCGCTATTCGATCAGCAATAAAAAAAAATAAGATGAACTATTGAAATATAACTTGCTTGGAGTGTAACCTTCTTCAAAAATGATAGGCTCTTTTTATTTTCTGGGTGAATGACACTAAACCGTCTACGCTTGAATATGCAACGCTCGTCCGAATAAGTCATTCTTAAATGTATATCAGAATAGAAAACTTTTGACATAAAACAAAAAAAAACCGTATTTCGTAACGTATATTGTTGCTAAGAAGATTTAGCGGCATTTTCGTAAAGTTTTGTTAAAACAATATTAAGCCGGTACTACGTTTATACTTTACTGTGTCGATATATTGTAAGTCAGATTAGTTACACTAAATAAGTAAGCAGCAGCCCATTAACGTCCCATTGCTGGGCACAGGCCTACTCACACATACGAGAGAGGGTTTTTAGGTTGAGATTAGATATATGTATGTAATACCTGCACTTACTTGATTACTTATTTTGTAAATTAACAAGGCCCTACGTATAAAGAGTCAACTACCATTTTAGACATTTTGACGTTTTTGTCATTGCGACGATTATATCACTCCATTTATCAACCTATGGCATATTTTTTACCATATACCTATTAAATCATATCTACCTATATATTAGCACAAAGGGTACAGTAATAAATCATTTCTATTTAAAACACTGTCATATAAAATTAGAATTTCATACTTAACTCTTTATATCTAGAGGCCCGTCGATTTGTATACCACAGCCACCACACAGCTATTTTGTTGTGTTACCAGAAGGTTGTTAGTTTTTTTTTATATCATTAGACTCACAGAACTGGCGTTGCTGAGTGAATGCGGCGAGTGTGTGGAGTGCGAGAGTGGAGCGTGGTGTCTGTGCCGCGCGAGGTCCGTGCGTGCGCGGTGCGCTGATGTGTCGAGCAACGCGCCTCGAGGTACTGCTGCGTCTAGCTCGCGTGACGTCACACCTTCGCTGTTCAAATCACATTCAAATATTAAAATCGCCTGGTAGAGATTACTCTAATCAATAAGGACACCTTTGAACTCATTTTTACTGTACGTTTTTGCAATATAGTATATTTTTTTCTTCCTTTCAAAATGTCTTTATTCAAATCGGCAAATTGTTTACAGCACTTTTGAAGCGTTAAATAATGACTTATAATCTAAAGTTACGTAGCGTCCTTCGCGCCCTGTCCTTAGAAGACACCAGAACAAACTCATACGGGTATATCTTTTTAACATTATCACTACAATATATTATTAATTTATTATATTTACATTAGAGCAAAGGGTTCAAATTATAGTATGACATTTTAATTGATTTTCTTTTACCAAAGGATTTTTCCTCTGGGAGTTTTTTTTATAAAAACGTATGAGTCACACTTACCCTTAAATGTAGGAGTTGATTTCACTATTTTTTTTAAAGTCAATATCTTTGTGGATGTACATATTACTTATAAAAAACCTTAAAACCCTATATGTGAGCTTTCAGTGTGATATAATAATTAAATAATAGACGCCGATTTACAAATATTAGCGAACACGTTTATTAATTAAATTAAATTAATGAATTAACATTTGCAAAAGGACTTACGTATTATTGGGTCCCAGCCCGCTTGTCACACTACTTGTCACGCACTGAGTAATAGGCGTCACACTGGTGCCCGTAACCACGTTTGCACTGGCCCCATTGCTACAATCATAATATTACAAATCAATAAGTCTGTATACGGTGTACGCTTACGTAATCTACACATACAGCTAGTCTATATATATATAGACTAGCTGAACCCGCGACTTCGCATGCGTGGAATTCTTTATTAGGCAAATGGTTTTACAAATAGGAAATAGGCTCGCACTGCCCCACTTTGAGGGTGGAATTTCCTAAAATTTACTTTTGATAAATTCCATTATGTCAGAAAAAATCTGACCGAGTTTTACATACCATAAAAGAAATAGTTTG
This sequence comes from Elymnias hypermnestra, assembly GCA_015832385.1. Classification (NCBI taxonomy): domain Eukaryota; kingdom Metazoa; phylum Arthropoda; class Insecta; order Lepidoptera; family Nymphalidae; genus Elymnias; species Elymnias hypermnestra. The sequence continues at coordinate 1,169,069 of JACTOM010000031.1, forward strand.
TAAATGTGAATATTGAATTTTATTTAATGTGAAAATATGATTTTTTTTAATTAACATCCCCGCAACCTTGCGGGTGGAATTTCGCAAAATCCGTTCTTAGCTGAACTCTACTCGGGAAAAGGAATATTCCTACCAAATTTCATGTCTCTACACCTTATGGTTCCAGAGAGATCTCTTCTATATATTTATATATGTTTAGTATTTAAAAATACGATTGGCATTGCAGGCAGATTTACTTACATTGTATCCGTTACAACGGCAGGAGCTACAGTTGTCACAGTTACTTGGCTTAAAGAGCTCGTTACAGGAGCAACAATAGGAGTTGGCGAAGTCATGTTGACGTAAGTAGTAGCAGTGGTGACGTCAGTGTATGATGTAGCCGAGCTGACCGTGGCGTACGTCGTAGAGGCCACGCAGGCGTATGAAGTTACAGAACTTGAAAATGAATTATACAATTAACCAACTCAATTTTTTTTGCAATGTAGGACACAACAGTTACTCGAGCTCAATAATACGACCAGACGATAGGTTATATTAGTAATATAAAATTAATCAACAGCGAAGGAAAATATCCTGTTTGGGGTATTTTAAGCTTAGCAACCAGCGGTAGCGACAGTATTTATGAATGAAATGAGGTTATGATATATATAAAACATCAATATTTGTAGTTAGTCTATATAGTATAATTTGTAAATATTCTACGTATTTCAAAATAATATTGACAAATTCTTTGAATCCAAATGTATTATTTTTGTATTCGTCAAGTGCAAATGTTTCGAATTTATCTTGGTTTCATATTCGATTTTTGCAAATTTAAATACGTACCTAGTTGTGACGTTTACTGGTTTGACGTCACTCGCCGTAGTTGCCGTGACGTCACCAATATCAGGCGCTTCTCGAGATTTCTTTTCAGACTTGTCAACTTTAGCGTACTCGTCCTCGATTGGCGACAGATCGGAGAGATCGCTGTCTGAACTCCATGGATCTTTAAAAATTATAAATATATTTCGATAATCTTGCTGACAAAGCGACGCTTAACAATTAACATCAGTAATGTTTAGTTATTTATAGCAGGAATCGCCAACTTTTTTTTATACAAAGGCCACGTTTCATCTAAAAATCCTTTTTTTGGTGTACTTATCATATTTATCTTTTCTATCATTTCTATTTGCTTGCGGGCCGCACTGCAACGGTCTACGGGCCGCTGGTTACCATCCCCTGATTTATAGTATTTTAATATGTAGCTATAATTCTTATTGAATGACAGTGGCTGCAAGCACTGAATATGTTTGATTGTATGTATGTGGTTTGAGTGTATAGCTTACGTTTGTTTGGAGATATGGTTATATACATGTGTGTTTGTAATGACTAAAAAAAAGAACTTTGCGCTATAAGCATTAATTTTATTTACCATTAATTAGCAGTGGATCGGGATCCGGACGACGTGGTAGTGGAGGAGTTTCCCGTCGAGCGGATGGCTCGTGAGGTAACATTACAGGTAAGCCGGCCTTCTTCTGGGTTTCCTGTATGAATCATAGCGTACGATATAATATTAAATAAACCGACAAGTTTTATTATAATGAAAAATCATTTCTAACCCCGACAAATACAAAAATGACAAGTCCATTTCGTTCGATACTTTATCATCCAAGTGTCATGACACTCAAACTTTATTCGTCATTTTTTTTAATTCGCATTCTGTTTTGTGCATCACAAATAAATAAATAAATTTGGCAAAGTGGACACAAATTTTGATCCATTTATCATGTGTGAGTCCTTGGATAGGGAACTTGGCAAGAGCAGATTTTATCTCAAGCGATCAAATGGATGTGGTGAATAACTTGTTTATGAGGGATAAAGTCTATGTTAGAAAAAGTATTGACTGTAGAAAAACTCTTGGCTAGTAATATTAGTTAGTGAGTGGATTTATAATTTTTATTCTGGAAAGTTCAAAAGGCGGTCTTAAATCTATAAAGCGTTATCTAACAGAAAATTAATAAAACAATATTTAATAACTTAAAATTCTATAACTTGAGTACTTTGTCGCCTAGTAAGAGATCCAATTAAATGACTGCCATCTTCAGTATTCGGAAAGGCACTTCCAGAAGAACCTATATGAATGATATAATTCTTACAAGTAATAGTACTTCAAGCCTGGCGACGCGATCGTGGAGGGTGGATAGGGCAGCAGCGTATTCGCGGTGTGCTTCCCGCAACGTGCTGCTCCACCACTCCTCACGCGCACGCACCATTGCGCGCGTGCGACGCCACTCGCGTAGAGCACGTCTCGCCTGAACAAACAACTTACACTCTAGAATATATAATAAAAAAATAATAACTTTAGTGTGAAAACTTCTATTTTGTATGTTTTCAATATGACTATGCCGTCAAGCTCGGTTATGTAACGATCAACCGAGTCTTATTACCTCGTGCGAGCGTTACATTACTGTAGCTTTTTATAGTCCCACCCATTGCTATATATTAATTAATTATGTTATGAATTCGCTATCGGCAATAACGCCAAACGTTATAACGTAATTTACATGCCATATTGAGGTTTAAGATCTATATTCATAAGAATAAATTCACTTACATAATTTACAATAGATATTTACATAGTTGATAGATGTTAACAATAACTTTAAAAATAGATCTACCTTATCAAACTTAGTTACCTATGTGGATAAATTATCTTCATACGTTAATAAAAATATGCAAGTTGACAGCCTTTACACTGACTTTTCTAAAGCCTTTGATCTAGTTGATCATAATATTCTTACTAGCAAGTTAAAGCATTATGGCTTTTATGGAAATATTCTTGCCTGGTTCATCTCTTACCTTAGTGACAGACATATGAGGGTGGTACTCGGTGGTTTTGAATCTGTGCCTCAAGGATCAATATTGGGTCCAATGCTTTTCAATATTTATATTAATGATGTTATTGACTGCTTTCAAAATTCTCAAGTATACAGATTCTCATTACTATATGCAGATGATTTAAAAGCGAATAGGGTTATTAGTTCGGTTCAAGATGCAGTTTTATTACAGGAGGATATTATTAGGTTATCTCAGTGTATATCTAATAGGATGGTTTTAAATCTAAATAAGTGTTTCTGTGTATCGTTTCACAGAAAAGTTCACCCTATTAATTTTTTATATAAAATAGATAATTACCAGATCAAAAACTTAAGTTGTATTAGAGATTTAGGAATCAGTATTGACAATAAATTAAGTTTTGTTCCCCATATTGGCAATATTTGTAAACAGGCCTCTAAAATTACTGGATTTATAAAGCGCAGTTTTAGGACTTTTAGAAACTCTTATACCGAAATTGTATTATTGATTGCGTTAGCGAGAAGCATTCTCGAATACAGTTCGGTAGCTTGGAATCCTTTCTATATCGTTCATTCAATGAGAATAGAACGAATTCAAAAACGCTTTTTAGACTATGTTAATTTTGGGGATAAGTTATCTGATGTGAATCCCAACTATGATTCCAGACTTAAATATTATAAAGTCCTATCTCTCTCCAACCGTAGAAAGCTTTTGGATTAGATGTTTTTACACAAATTGCTTAACATGTCTTCAGATTCATCTGACTTATTATATGAAATTTCATTTAGGATACCTAGGCCTTGTAGTCGTGTTAAAAACTTTTTACCATTTAAAGCTAAAGTATTCAAGACTAACCTTGGTTGTTCAGCACCAGTAAATAGAATACTTATGCTATATAATAAAATATGTAAATTAATTGATATAGATATAAGTTTTGATAGTCTTGCCTCCTTTAAAAGGAAAATTGTAAGTCACTGTCTTGCCTGTCCTGATGTAGACCTTGTTGCATAATTGTAAATTGTATTATTATTATTATTGTTTTTTTTTTGTCTGTTTTCGTTTCTTTCTTTATTGTTATTCTTAGTTAGTATATATTTTTTGCATGCTGTGGCAACCAGTAAGTGGGTTTGCAGTAATTACTTTTTGTTATTTATTAATTTTTTATATTTTGCATATTATTACTGTAACCTGTTGGTGTCCTATTTATATAAACAAATAATATGTAAATACATTTAACAGACACAACTAACGAAAACCATATTTTATTTTTTTCCTAAATATGTGTTTACTTATAATGATTTTATAATGTGAAACTTTAACAGTTTTGAAATAATGTTTTTGGGAAGTCCTAAATAGTTGATAAGTATTATTTCTCTTACTCAAACAAATGCGGTACAATCGTAAGAAAAGAGCGAGACAAAAGTACGACACTGTTTTTGTTTCCGCCGATTTTGTACGGCCTTGTATGTCGCTCAGTCACCTCAGAGCTGCACAATTTATTTGATACTTGGGTCTGGAAAGATTAAAATCATCAGGAGGTTCCTTTATCATTATATACAACGATAGCAATAAAAAAATCTCACCTTATCGTACTTGCGGTGCGCGCGATGGGCAGTGTCTGCAGCGGTGGCTAAAGCGCGCCTGAGGTGCTCGCTAGGTGCTCGAGCCGCACACCACTCACGAACACGCGTACTGATCTCCGCACCACTTCCTCCACCAGATTCCATACCCACTAGCTGGAATTTTAATATTATTTTAAGCATCTTTCGCGCCACAAATGCCCGATGGGTAAAAATATCCTAAGTATAACGCTAGCCCCGGCTTAATATTTTAATTCGATGCAATTAAACATCCTATACATAAAAAAACGTCAAATAGCCGAATTTTTATTTAAATTTTTTATTCTACATAATCGGAAACTTATACACGCACACACTTGTATTTTTTCTTTTCTAATAAACATCTTAACTGTGTTAATTTTGTTTCTATCTGTATAGTAACGGTCGTTGAACGTAGCACCAAGTAATACGGGTCTTTATCTAAGTTATTACTTAATAACATTTGTTTAAAAAGCAGCATCCTTTATAACTAGACTAATGAGATAAATAACGAACCTCATTGAGCAGAGCCCGCAACTCAGCAATATCTGGATGTCTTGCGTCTGTCGCTGGCGGGCTAGGCTCTTCCTCGGTCTGCTGTCGCCGTTGTCGTTCGCGTGCCGCTCTGTGCAAAATAATTATAAAAGATCTTCATTCGCATATCTTGTTTTACGTTTAGTATACAGAGGTTGAAATTAATTACAAGAGAACATGCATGCGAAAAGGCAGAATTCGGCTTAGTTGTTTTTCAGATCCTGCTATGTAAAGCGCTGCCGACACATGTAGAAGAGTTGTAAAAAATTCAATACAACAAATATAATAAAAAATATCATGAATATGTATTTCCTAATTGCTTGTTTATTCTTGAAAATCATTTCATCAAAATGGATTAAGATCAATTCTCATTCATTATAAGGCTCGCTGAATATGTTTTCAAAATTATACAACGTTACAATGAATCAGTCACTTTACGGAATGGATTTCATGAATAGCTAGGTGTTTTGCTACATCGAGTTGCTATATCTTTTTAATATACCTTTCTTCTCTCTCCTTATCTGCCGCAAGAGATTGCCTTATAAGATGAGCTACTTCACTGTTTTCAGGATCCTTCTCGCGCCCTATTAGGAACTTCACAGGGCCCGACGTATTGCGTAAAACTGATGCTGCGTAAGCTTGTGTTACACCCACCTATGAAAACAATACTCATGTATTATGTATATGCATCTTAATTTTATTTTAAATTTGTTTTTGCAAAATAACTTACATCAAAGTAGGTAATTTTGCAAAACTATGATATAAACGTTTTAGTTGTTTTTATATACTAGTAAACGCTATATAATAATATGTGTGCTTTTCTTAAGGGGATAAGGCACTGAAGTTGAAACACAGGTATCTAATTTCGGCTTGGCTAGTCTAAATTGTTATAAAATGATTAATACAAAGATGCCCCACTTGAAGCAATTGTTATAATAATTTAAAGCACGTTTCTTGTATTTGTATTTTATTTATAAGAAATAAAAGTTTCCTTGTATGTACTTTTAAGTGTGATGTGGTTCAATAGCGTTAAAGTAGGAATAAATATGAGTATATACTACATAATCCTTAAAGTGATCATGCCTCTTTGAACTAAAAACTTATTTAGGCTCACTATGCACATGTATTTTATGGATATTGAAGATACTGAGCCGTCGCGCTCGATATTGTGAAGGCCTCTTTGGCGTAATGGTGAAAATTACTAGCTTCGCAAGCAAGATTTCGTATTCTTTCCCTGGTAGAGCAAATTTAGGAAACTGCATTTTCTGATGATTCTGAATCGTGACTAGAGGATGGCTCAGCCGTGGCTAGTTACTATCACATCAACAAAAACGTTCTACAAAGCTGAAAATTTGCGTTCCGGTGCGATACTATGTAGAAACCATTAGAGGTAATTTAAGTCTTACCAAATCAAAATCAAAATATTTATTGTAATGGGAAATTCTTCATAAATAAATATTGCCATGCATCAGTAAATCCGACATAGCTACCATCTTTCTCTGGAATGAATACAATTGATTGCAGTTAAGAATAGCTTCTGCAACCGAAGTACGGTTAAAGTATTTCAAACGGACATGCACACATACACAACAATATTAATCACTTACCAAACTTTTGCCATCGACCTCGATAATTTGATCGTTCACTTGTATCCGGCCATCACGCGCGGCAGCACCGCTCTCGGTGATCGTCTTAACAAATATGCCTAGTTTTTCTAAACCAGCATCTGCTCCAACGCCCATTCCTATAGAAATTATTAAAGTTAAATAACTGCTTTTTTTATTGCTGACAGGTCAGCGTTTAACTAATATATAATCACATCTGGTGGTATGTTATGTTGCGGTCTGACATGGAAGCGCGCTAATCTATTAAGAGGCCATTTAGCTCTTATGGTTCCTACATAGCATGACAGCAGAACGTAATTTTATGCTTAGAAGCACGTCTTAGCTTGTAGGCTAACTAGCTGCTAGTAACTAGCCACGGTCGAACCTCCCACAAGCCCAACCCCATACAAATTTTGAAATACATTTTCTTATGCCTCGGTGGCACAATGCCGCGAGTACACACTTCACTAGCAGAGGTCCTGTGTTCGATCCCCAGTAGGTCAAATTTAGGAAATTGCAATTTCTTTAATAGAGCATAATCTAAGCCATACCAGCAAAAACGTGCCGTCAAGCAAAAAATAGCCTTGCCGTATGATATTGTGTAGAAACCATTAATAGGTAAAAGACCTCTTATGAGGTCAACGCGTTTGTATCTTGTAATCTAGTCATTACGTATTTAAAGAAACCGTAATAAGAATTTTAACTTTTATGGCTGAATAAAAAGAATTTTTATTCATGATTACAATTCTGAACAAGATAAAAGGAGAGTGTGAACAAATAGTAGGAATTGAAGTCAAAAAGTAAAAATTACTCATGTACTTGTACTGAATAACAACATTAACATTGATTTTATATTCCAAGATTAATTTATTAATTGTAATTATGTTTTCCTACATCAATGATCTTAACATTTAAAAAAAAACCTTATGTTAACGATACATAACAGAAAAGGACCTGGTGACCTGAAACATAAATTTAATCTAGTTCAGGTACCAGTCTCCACAACCTTCCCTGTACCAAAACTGTCTTTTAAGTTAGAAGCAATATGAAATTGTATTTAGATAATTTGGAGATAAATCAGTAAATTTGTCCAGTTGTGTACTAATAAATACACTATTAGTACATAATTATTTTGATAACATACCAATAATTGATAGGCCCAGCCCGTCAGCGCCTTTAACAAGGTCCACAGGAAATACATGCATTTTCTCCACGCGTTTCTCCAATTCATACTCGGCAGAAGCGGCCACTGGGTCCACGTCTTCGTTGCGTCGGTCATACTCTCGCACCGAATGCGTGGAGAATACACGCATTGGATCCGTACTGAAATATTACAAAGACAATTGTCACACGAGTTACCAGGCCAATGGGACACGCGGAATATGTGTTTTTTTTTATTGATAACAGGTTTTACCAACACTATAATATTACCGAATGGTAAGTGATGATACAGTATATGGGGAAAGCCCGCTAGCCTGATAAGAAACAATCTACGCCATGGTTTCTATAAAACATTGTAACTCAAACTATATGCTTGGTAGTGTGGTAACTAGCCACCGTCGAAGTCTGCAGCCAGTCTAGATTAAGACAAATTATAAAAATGCAATTTCCTAAATTTGCGGTTTTTTCTTACACTGGGATAATAAATTAGGGCCCTGTATATAGGACAAACGTGCCGCGTTCTGTCACTGTTAGATTCGAATGGCACGCTTGCACCTAACTCACTTTTTCTACCGGTAACCTAGCAACCACTTGTTTATCGAAGTGTCAAAGGACCAAGTCAAAGGACTAACTTGCCGTCACAGTATAAGAATAAGTATAATTGGTAGCTTTCCTATCACTGTTTTATCATACATCTTAAGAGAAAATTCTATCGTTATGTAAAAAAGTCAAGATTTTGTGGACAAGAATTTTCTCCCTGGATGCGTAATATAGTACTACTAATAAGAACTGTAATAAGACGATGTCTTATATACAGAGGAAAAGTACCTGAATTTAACTTTGGTATTCTTCTTAACAAATACTGGTGGGTAATAATCATCATCCTCGTCTTCTTCGACTGGCGGTAATCCAGCAACCTGAAATTTTTTAAGGTAGGTAAAATAACATAAGCAAGCCGAACCCGAAATTACCCTACATTTGTCACAGTGCAAATATAATAAAATTAATTACTCAATTTTAAATACGTAATGTATAGAGTAACATCCATGCTAAAGATCAAACTGATAACGCGATAAACTGGTATTGGCACCGGTATCTAACGAACCGAATAATCATACCAATACATCAGCGAGCCGTTGTAATAGAAATCCACTGTAATCATTATTTATATGTGTGTATATTTGAATAGTAGAATCTCGTGGAAATTTGGGGAAATGCATACTGACTGAACGTCTATAATGCGAAAGTAGTGCAAAAAGAAAGAATTTAGTACCTGTGAAGAGTGAATTTAGTAGTATAAAACCATCTTCATATGATGGCCTCATAGACATCGGCTAAATGGTTTCAAAGTGTATAATGGATATAGGTATTTTAAATTTCCTGTTTTATATATATAAATTTATATTTCTATAGAAAATTTAGAACAATGTCGTTTACTAGGAAACTTTGGTACCTCTGTATAAAAATGGCCATCCTCAAAGTAGTGGATACCATTCTCTTCAGCCAACTCGCGCAGTGACCGCGGCGGGTAGTGGTCAAAAACTGTAGCAGGTTCGGCCTCAGGCTCCGGCGCAGGCTCTGGTTCGGGTTCGGGCTCTGCTGCCGATTCGGACTCCAACGTAGACTGCGTTCGAGCGTCGCCCCCAGCCATGCCCGCGTCAGCTTCCAGAGAAACGAACTCGTAGCTCTCGTCCACGGACTGCATACTGTTCAATAATCAATGAATTACAACCGATGTACAACTCATATTGCACATGAAACACCTCTATTGATTTCTATAAGACATCCTTTACAACTTGTAAACGAATCCATTGAACAATATTACATGTACGAAGTATAAGAAGTGGAACCGTCCACTTTTAATTTTTCGTACATGTAAATGATGGTGCTATCATTATAATACAATCTAGACCGCCAGAAACGGGGATTAGAAATCCCCTTTCCATGAGCCTTAATTTAATAACTTGAATATTAAAAGAACTACTTTCTATATATTTTTAAGTCATCTAAGCACTATAAATAAACCTTTTTACAGTTTTCTTTTATTTTTTAACGTTTAAAACGCAAATCGTAGATATATGATTGTTAGTATTTTTAATAATAAATACTCAATTATTACGTAACATCTACATGTCTATTATTAGCACGCTTTTTTTAGTTTGCTATATATCACGTTATTTCTCACACTCAAACGTTGTATGACCGTAAAGATAGAGCGTGACAAATATACGACTCTGTGTTCGTCGAATTGTAAGTCCACGTTTGTCGCTCACTCGCGTCATGGAAGCGCAACGGCATGCAAGTGACGTTCCGATCGCTCTATTTCAGATTTACTTACAAATTAACTGGGGTCTAATAGTACCCCCATTCGGTTCGCACTTCATTTGTTGATGCTCAGGGCCGGAAAGGTTCTAAAAGTTCTATAATATGGTTGTGGCAAGTCACGAAATTAAGTGGTTAGATCCTTTAAAAAAATGGGTAAATGTGATACCTAGTAAGACGACAATTATCAATTGTAAGTAATGTATTCGATTATACTGATGTTATTTTGATTTACATAATAATTAATTAGAGAATTTACTTAATAAACTAGAAAGACTACAAAAGCAATGTATTTGTGTCATTTGTTTCAATTACCGAACGGATCGCGCAGAAATTTACATTATCTTACTGTCCTATCGATAAGTTCGCCTTTGCACTTTTTTTTACACTGCTGTAATATTCTCTCTGTAATTTCATCGTATTGAAATAGAAATATAAATATAGTAATCAGGTACATTACCTCTCGTACGAGAGTACAGACTGGTAGCTGTCGTTAAGAGATACGCCGTTGTCGTGCGGCAATGTGTGAGGCGACAGCATCGCTACGATCTCTTGGGCTTGTTCATCCGACAGGAGAGCCTCTTGCCTAAAGAGAACCAATCGCGCTTTTATCTCGCAGGCATTTTCTTAATTTTCATCAAATTTCCCTAAATCATCACACAGTTCGGGGACCCCTTAGCTATAGAAACAATGGTCCATTAATGTACTTAGAGGACACATAAAGTTAAGGAGAACCTGGTGACATCGAACATTAATATCCTATACCACATAACTGGGAAATCTAAAAGGGAATCAGGAAAGTAACTAAAATATATACACGACTATAACGCTTGAGAACTATTACAACTCTACAGTGTTACCTAAAATTAACAATAAATGTTATGTACGATCAGGAAATGTACGTCATATTTTGTAAATTTCATGAAGGCGGCAATTAATTCTGCGATATTTTATTAAAATCAAAATCTTTTTATTCGTTAAAATAGGATGTATAATGATAGTATTATTACATTTTAGTGTCGCTCTTTTATGCCATCAGGCGTACAAATTTTTGGAATAGTTACACACGAATCAAATTTTTTTCGACTTTAAAAGATATTATACATTATGAGTTTAACTCATCATTTTGGGTATAACCCTTTAATCATAACGATTAGTCCATGTTCAGTTTTTTAATAAAATGCTACAGAGGTGAAAATATTTTTTAAGCCCTATTTACCTCTTGGACTTTTAATTTCTGTTCTCAACCCGTTCCTATATCCCGTGTATCAGGTAGATATGATGCTTGTTGTAGTTAAAGACAGGTGATTATTCGCATCATCAACAATTATAAAGTGACAAGCGAATCGTTGCATGTTGAGGCTAATAATATAGATATGAGAAAAATTAAAACTACAATGAAACTTATATTCTACTATCTACGATTAAATAGAAGATAAAAGGTCTGAAAGTAGTGAAAAATACTTGTAGTGAGAAAGTTCGAACTTTCAAACAAAGCAAGCTTACCTAAGTTTTTTCTCCAGAATACTGCAAATGTGATTCGTCAAGAATGAAGCGTTGTGTGCACAGGCAGCATGCAAATGATAAAATCCAATATTAAATATAGTATAGAAGCCTAAAATACAACTTAAATAATCTAAAAGCAAAGAAATTGTATACTCACGCGTACGCAGGGATTTTAAAACAAAGATTAAGCGTGCAACAAAAATTAAAGAAATCATAAAGATACGTGCAAAACAGAACATGTTATTTTACACAAAATATTGATTATATCATAAAAATCTTGTTCATCTGCTAATCAGGACCTTAACCTATAATAATTCCCTAAGACCTCCACAAAATCATTAATAACACATGCAAAAAAGGGCTGCAAATATTGTACCAAACCTCATATATAATCCTAACACCTTTAATACAAGTATATACGTTACGTAACTGAAAAAAATATTTCACTATATTTCTTATTTTTTGAAATGCAAATATAATAGTAGACCGAAAATTAAATAATTCCATCTGCCAAAAATGTTTATGCAAGTGCTTAAAATGGTATATATTTAACACATATTGTGTATGACTGCGTGAGCGCGCTAGCGCGTGTGTATACACGAGAACAGGTTTTAACTTTTCTTATTACTTAATTTCTTTATTCCACAAAATGTAGATATAACCTATGAAAATTATTATAATGACTTTACGATGTAATATTGCTGTCTAATACTTCAATTGAATAATACTTTCAGGTAACACAACAAAAGTTTGTTATATTTGTTGTATTGAAACTTTGTAGTATATAAGATACGAATTTAACAAATGTTTTGCTATTTTTTGTATTGCTAATAGGCTAGCACGTGACTGTGATCTTACCTAATGGTAAATCATGATTCAGATTTCTATCTTTATAGATTTCTAATTACTTCATACTATCGCTGCTTTGGAAGAACAGTCCCACAATACAAAATTATGAACAAATCAGATAAGGTCATAATCGAATCCAAAATTTAAAAACTACAAAGTAATGTATACCAATTTATACCTGGAGCTTAAGAGTATCTCAGCCTCGTCGGGAGTCATGCTGTCCGGTTGTTTTGCGTCCGCGTCGTCGTCGTCTGTAGCGCCCGCTACACCGCGCGCCTCTCCCGGCACCTCTTCCGACACACTCCATTGACTGGTGGTCGATTTATCGAGCACCTCTATGGAGCCCTGACTGGCCTCGCTTACTACAACACCAGAATCCTGTAATCAATTAATACAAGATAAATTAACTGTAATACAAGAAATAAAAACAAACTTGTATTGCCATATTTTGGAGCGAAGGTTCAGAAATCATTTGATTGAGCATACGCATTTTTAATACGATACCGTAATCAGCTTTAGATTTGCCTCCAAATTTTCCCATTGTTCTTGTTATTCCCATTGTACAACTGATGATAATATTAAAGAACGATTTAAAATCTTAAGTTACGAGTGTTTCTTCACGTCTTGTCCTGTGCAAAGCCCACAACAATTTCAGACGGATTTGCTTTTTTTTCTTACCACTACAATGTAAGTAAGGTAAGTAATAATATAAATTAATAATACAATGTAATATTAATTTATTTTATTTTATAATCTCGCCCTTACCACTGCTATGTAGAGCTAAATAAAACATCACAATTGAATATATTTCAAGTATTTATTAGATGTATTTTTCTTTTGAATACCAATCATTCTTAATAGATTGCATTCGCATAATGAATAGATAGAAACTCTAAATTATTTCAAATTCCTTTAAATGTTTTAGGTAGGTTAGGGTTCTATCATAACGCTATCTAAATGTCCATGCTTACAATCCAAATTTCTAAACTAAATTAACCACATTTATTTTTAGGAAGCAGCTTGAATGAACAAAGAAGGAATTTATCAAATCAGCTTGCAAAAGATATCCTGATGTAAATTTCTTAGAAGTGCCTATTCTACCTACCGTAAAGATTAAAGAGAAACAAAACCAGCATGCATATATCGTCCTAACCCATAGGCGAAATGGTTTTTAGAGCATGGACCGACCACGCTGCTTTACTGCGGGTTGGCAGACATAGTACACAAGTGAATGAGGTAACATAAGACTATTCTTCATTCCGTCATTCTTGTAGTCCGGCACGAACGGAGAGAAATCAAATTCTGGACCGACGGCCTAACGTGCTTTCCGATGCAAAGGAGTAGGGCCCACCGACAACTGCCCAACTTGACTAAATATCGATTTTTGAATTCGCCCGAACTCCATCCTCCAGGACCTCGTGTCTGTAGACGAGCAAGCTCTCCACTAGACCAATGAAGCGTTTTACTAATAGATTGGTGAATAACCATGTACGAAGGGTCCTACAAATCCTTACTAGACATATCAGGATATAAAATTTGCAACATTTGCTCTGTCCGGTAACGAACTCGGGAACTTTCTTTTCTTCTCGTTAGGAAAACAAGTACTCTCACCATTAACATTAGTGCAGGCGCCGCTGTTCGCGTTTAAACACTCTTAATCTCTGTAAATGGTGTACAAAAGAAAGTATAAATAAATTAAATTATCAACAAACCTTACTATATTTATAAACTTTCTTCAGTTTTTAAAAGATTATGTTAGCATCGAATTATACACGCGAATGGGCGTTACGGTGCATTGTTGCTTAATAAAATCAAGAATCATCAATAATGACTACGTCATACATCACTCTATATTTATTTCCTGAATGAAATGAGTTTGAGCAAACGTTACGCGTGATTCATTCTTGTTGAAATTCGAGCATGCTATATAAATATCTACACGTGAAGTCGTTAGATAGAACCCACTATTTTTATTTATATCTTTTTAGTTTATAAATTCAAGGCTTCGAAATGTATCCAAACATTTAAGGTAATATTTATTTTTATTTTTCTTCGCATATCGTAACAGTAAACTGAAAGTACAAAGATACTGAAATTTTAAGTCGAAAAATAAATAAAAAAAACCTAAATACCATATGTAAAAAAAGGTAAGGTTTTTAAAGCAGAGACCCACCACGCTGCTCTACTGCGGATTGGCAGGCATAGTGCACAAGTATACTCTCTATTTCTTCACTCTCATAGTCCGACACGACCGGGGAGAGATCAGGCGCAGGACCGACGGCTTAACGTGCACTCCGAGGCACAGAGGTGGATCACGCCGCCAATTTTTTCCCAATTTCGGGCAAATAATGAGAAAATCTTAATAGACGACTCAATATCGACTTCGAATTGGCCCGACGCGGGGCTCGTACCCAGAACCTCATGCCTGTAGTTGCTAACCACTAGACCAATAAGGCAGTCGCATAAATACCTTATGTAATATATTAGAAATCAGATTTTTTTGTGTGGTATTTCAACATTTTTTGTCGTATGGGGAAACCTTGTATGAAGAAACCTTGTATGCTGTATCACCATAGTACTTATGCTGTAGTAACTTATATGAACCCTTAATATAGGAGGTTCGTTGGGCGTAGCCCATCAGATCATTAGAAATAGCAATCATTAGAAACATTTAAACGCGTCATATTAAGATAGAAGGTAAGTTATCTACATCGAAAAAAAGTGTATATATTAATTATCTGACAATTTGAACGTGGCATAAGGAAATAGGCGAGTCACAAAGTTATAAAAAAACATCACCGCAAAATATTCAAGGGCAGTTCCTTTTTTTAAGAGATGAGAGGGACATGCGTGGATTCACGTTTAGAGAAATCGCGGGATCGAAGCTATAGCAGGTACCTGGCAAAATGATTATGGCCATGGGCAACCTTGCCTGATGGCATTGATGGGTCTGAACTACTTTAAATTGTCTGCATTTTTGACGACGCCAGTAAAAATAAGGCAAGTTACACAAATTAAATCTTAATACCATATATGATGAATGATACAAAAAAATATGACCTCAACACGTACTAATTTATACAATTACATCACAAGCATTTAAGGTTTTCCGGGCATGTAAAATAAACTTCCAGGATGTCAAAAACCATCCGCATAACTGCATTAGCCAAGCAGCAGCATCGAAAACAATTAAATGATAATATGGACACGGATATTCCTGTTTTTGTTTATGTACAAAGAAATTTATTTATATACAGAATTTTTTAAATTATACATACCTGTAAATTCTATGACGACTTCTCTAAATTCAATAATTTCAAACGTTAACATACACATACATACATAGCATCACGCCTTATTCCCATAGGGGTAGGCAGAGACAACATCCTTCCACTTGCCACGATCCTTGCATATCTCCTTCGCTTCTTTCAATCTCATTAAATCTTTCATACAAGTTCGTCGGTTTAGAGTACTCTTGACCTGGCCGTTATTTAAAATGTCCTGGATTTGGTCCAGGAACGTTCGCCTCGGTCTTCCCCTTCCAACTTTCGCATTCACTCTTGACTCATAAATCCTTTTTGTCAGTCTCCTTTCATTCATTCTCTCTACATGCCCAAACCATCTAAGCATACCTTTTTCAATTTTAGTCACTACGTCTTCTTTTATACCACAACGTTCTCTTATCACACTATTTCTCACTCTGTCACTCAGTTTTAATCCACTCATGCTTCTCAACGCTCTCATCTCTACCGCATTTATTTTACTTTTGTGATTCTTCTGCCATACCCAACTTTCACTACCATACATAAGTGTTGGCACCAACACTCCAGCATGCACTGCCAACTACAACACCAATATACACCAACAACAACACCAATATACTTATTAAATTTGAAATTTGCCGACTCATGAACTCAAGCATAACCCTAGATATGTTTATAACTTGCACATAAGTATTTATGCGTACTTTTTTCATGGAATGTTTTGAAAATGCCCGTTAAATTTTTAGTAATGATAATTTATTCTCCAATAAATACTTCGAAACGTAATTGGGTTAGAAATGAATGATAATTGAGCGTATCCTGATATTCCTAAAAAAGAGTATCCTGCCTTTAAAATGTTGCCGGCAATAACAATAAAAATAGCATTGCAAGATGTACAATCAATATCCTCTTTTTTTAACCTATGATCTAATTCAACGCTATACAGAATAAAGGAAATTATTAAACCTGTAGGCCAGTATGACCATATCTAATGGAAACGGTGATCCTCTTTTGAAAAAAAAAAATCTAGTATACCGTATACGACAAGTGCAGACCACTAATAATATATATGTATATTGCTGAGACATACAGAGCAATATTTTACTCTCATGTTGTGTATTAACATAAAAAACAAGATTATATCAGCTACATCTTTCTATGGTTAATATTTCAATTTGCGATATTTTATTTCAAAAATTTTTTTTGGCATTACGACACGACTGCGAGCAGAGTTACGATAAAAACGCAAACTAATCTATAAGGCTTCTATAAAGACATTGACACTGGAAAGTAGTATCCCGTAAATCCACAAATGTTCATCACAACAAAAAAATATATATCACTTCCGTGTACACACATATAGTTTATACAATCAGACTTCCGTACACATATATTGATACTATACTTATACTTTTTTGCTACACAGATTATTTAGAAGCATTATCGTAGTTTTGTTAATATTTTGCGGATTACTAGGTGTTTGTTATCCAGCCTCGATATAATTCACCTGCTGAAGCACAGAGAGCGTGTCAGGGTCGGAGCGGGCTAGCTCGGCGTCACGTATTTCCCTCGTGAGTGCGGGTGGGTCGCGATAATCAGCAGGCCGTAGTCTCGCCACCACTTCCGGCGACGGCTCGTTGAAACCACCTTCGTCTGAAACGCTTGACGCCCGGGACCGCGCCCGCCCCGTCGCCTCTTCGCCTTCCGATGATTTGCGACCACCACCCACTGTGTACATAAGATTTTTCTAATTTGTTTCATTGTTCTCTTATGATGTCAAGTGAAGATGCAAAGAAACAATATGGGACTGTAAAAAGTGATGATAGTCTAAGGTGACAGCGTGCTAACCTGATAAGAAGTAATTTATTTCATGATTTCAACATCGTACCGGAACGCTTTTTCTTTGCTTAATGGCACGGCTGTGCTGGTGAATTGTGGAAATCGGACATCTCTCACCAGTAAAGACAAATTAGAAAACACAAATTACTAAATTTTATCAACAGTATCATTACAGTGATGTCATCAATTTTAAAACATGAATCGTAGGAATAACCAGACGTGTTGGCGTTAACTACTATGTTATATGTGTATTCTCCTTCTGAGAGTTAGGGGATCCAGTCGCGCCCATGGGCAGGCATCATAAGTTTCTTTATATAAAAAAAAACTTATATGACCAAATGTATTGTAGTGAAAAATTGATCATTATATACATTTCAGTGAAGGAAAGTATATGAGGAAACATACATATACCGGCAGCAATTATGGGTATTTGAAGTTTACCAATCCCCATTGATGCTGAGTGATGAATGTAAAGTTCAAAATACCTCTATCATGAGTGACAAGGCCTGGGTGTAACAATGGGGCGCAAAAATATGTTGACTACCCTTGCAAAGGTTTACTTTTATTTATCTGAATTATAAGAATTAACTTAAACATTTAGATTATAGATAAGAATATAGGGAACCGTATAACCATACATATTATGTTATTTTACACTTTCCAGAGTCTTTAAAAGGACACAAATGCTTACGATATTGGAATGAGACTACAGTGAGATTACAATAAAAAGGTTAATTTTGAGAATACACTGGCTCCATCATAGTTACTTGGATGTAAGAATTCAGCCTGTAAGGTACCCGACACAAATATATAAGTATGAAAAATAGTTATCATCTAATATATAAAATTCTCGTGTCACGGTGTTAGAAGTTGAATTCCTCCGAAACGGCTCGACCGATTTTCGTTAATTTTGGTGTGCATATCGGCTAGGGTGGAGAATCGGACTACATGTATTATTTGTCCCCCTAAATGTTAAGGGTGATCCACCCCTAAATTTTTTATTTTATTTTTTGGACAGTTTTTTTGTTTTTATTTTTTTATGATACAGCATACACAACATTTTCACCCTTTTACGATCAACCCCTATGTTTTGATAGCGATAATAGTCATTAGAAAGCTCAACAAAGTTTGCTGGGTCAGCTAGTATTAATATAAAAGTCATTTTTATATATCCCATATTTTCCCAGACATCAAGTGATATTTTAGCAAAGAACAAATCGACTCAACGGCAACGTAACAGTCAGACAGAGTGAAAACGCATTTATAATAATGCTCATGGATCCCTTAAACGACTTATTTTAATAATGGGCAACCGACCGTAACATTAGTGCCGTATTTGAATAGATATCATAATGTCAAAATATTTGTATAACAAAAACCGACAAACTGAGGGAAATCTTACAAGTATTCGTGCATGCATGAATTTCATTATCTCCGCACAGACGTTAATTAGTATTGGAAGCAGTATAGTGCGGCTAGTACGCAATCTAACTCATTGAAGCAATGAACAAGATCCACTTTACTAATTAATAATTGTCGGTGTTCAGCCGGAGTTTTGTTTGGTACTAATTCTTACAGTTGCAAAGGCATGGCTTCATTAGGGTATAAAAATTACTTTGGTGAGCACTTAAATTGTACTCAATTTTTTCATGACAAATCTTTTTATATTTTAATACGATATAAAGGCAACACTTGGACAAGGACTGGGGTATCGATTAGACTGTATTGCAGAATCTTCAATAAGTAACAGATTAAGTAGGCATTCAGATACATCATTACTTATTTTTTTACGATAAAATTACCATTTAAAACTTGTGCGTATTTAAAGAAATAGTACGAAAATGTAAGATTTGGGTTTTAAAGAATTGCATATATAACAGTGTTAGTATTAACTGTTATTTATTTTATACATGTAAATTTAAAACAAATAAAAATGGATTGCTTTTCTCTTTTGTTACGGTTAAGTCATTCCCTTGTGAATTCTAGGAAGCCCTCTATCTATAGACTTAACTATAATGAATGTTATCTTCTATTTCGTAAATGAAGATGTACACGCATATGAGGTCTACATTCCTAAATAGGCAATGATCGCATTAAATGATGCAAACGGGTTGATCGTCCCACGTACAATTTAACAACATGTATTTCAAATAAATATGATCTCACAATAAATCTAAATAATACCCAAGCGTTACGAATTAAGTTCGTTAACGCTTACACATGCACAAAAATGTCGAAAACTTAAGACACATATCACACACACTTTCTCTAGTTAAAATCAAAGAAATTATTAGACCTGAATACTATTTACATTACGAAAACATTTATTTTATTAGAATATGTAATTTATTATATTAGTAAATATCCATAAATTTAAATATTATACATTGCTGTCGTATAAGAAAAGTTCAATCAACTGTATGTCAAAACGTGCCAAGATTAATACAAGGGCGGCTGTCTCAGTACTTTATGCAAAACAAATTTCATTCATACGGCAAAGGCATAATTTCCATTATCATAATGAACTGTAGCAAGAACTACACATTCCTTATAGTGAATACTGAGAACTGGGATAGAACTGGCTTCATAACGTTTAGCTATAATACTAATGAACTTTAAGAAGCATCGTTCTTTATCTTAGATGAATTTTCATATTATACTAACGGGCCCCGTCAAGTTGAAGCACTAATAAGAACTTTTAAAAATAAAATTTAAATGGGGTGATTAATGGCTATCTATTTGAAAAGAAATAAAGATTTTTTGAGTATTTGGTCATTAAAGTTAAAACAGCGAAAAACTTAAATTTTTTCGTAGCAAAAGCTAGTATAAAATAAATTCCAAGTGAAGAATTTTTTTGAATAAGTATATTTTGAATTAAGCCATATTAATGTTAATTAAAACATTTTAAGCATAAACTAAAGTTTATAATTTATTATTTAGTGATTGGTAATAACACTTTATCGTCATCGGGTGAACGATAAAACATATACTGTTTAGGGGATATGGAGAAATAAAAAAAATTACTATTATTATAATACAGTGTCATATAATCTAGCTAAGAACTCCTATACACGGCTATATAACGAGGGACGATAACGCAATTGCTTATAGACATTTAGGATTTTCCGTGTACTTTAATACTGACCAATACAGCATCCACAAAGTCGCATGTTGTGCGAGCGCGGGTGTGCGCACGCACCGTGCGTCTCATTGCTCCGACATCGCCAATCTTGCGAGTCAGCGTTCCGTACGCTCACACTAACTTTTAACTCGATGCGGCGTATTGTCTCTAAGCCGAATGCATTGATTTTGTCCCTCATCCAGACGTCACTTCATAAAATATTTCGTATCGAGTTATTAAAATCGACTTTACGCATGCTGATTATCAAAATTTTGTTGAACTTTTTAAAGAAGCTTAATTACTATTTAAGTATTCTCATGGGAAATTAAGCGGTCATAACTGAAGTCAACATGTCATGTTTGATTAGATTGAAGCACTCTATGAAAGTCCAGTACGTCTAACACGTACAACGAAGTAATATTTGTACTTGTACCATAACCAAATGATGTGTTTGTTTTAAGGAACATACGAAATTCACTATAAGTATTCGAGAAAACAAGTAATCAATATTTAACGTGAAACATAAACATCCCTTGTTGACATATGTTGAGATCGAAAAAAAAACAAATTATCTTGCGTAGCGCGCACTGCTGTACGAAAATCGACAAGTCACTTTCACAGAGAATCAAACTCAACATTCGTTCAGAGTTCAGATATGAATTAAGCACAGTTAATGTTTTCTATATAGTTTTAAGCTGATGAACGAAACGATGAATGATATAAACACATTCACAAATGTCAAACGATGACACGATAAAGTGGAGCAGTGAATTGTTAAAACTGTTGTCCCGATTTTCGAAGTGAAATAAAGAGGTTAGGGAAGGGCGCGCAGGACAACGTCGCTCGGGTTACTGCGTCGTCGCGGCGGAGGCGGCGGCGCCGGAGCATCTAAATCGGGATCGACTCACAACTCTCGCTACGACTCAAATACCTTGACTTCCTCAATATTACATTGAACCCGCTGAGCACGAGACCGCCAAACGTACGTCAATCGACGCCCACTTGTGCAGACTTCTTAGGAAATACTCGACCCACAGTGCAAAAACGCAAACTTTATATTTTATTCTGAAAGGTTTTCTTCATGGCTTGTATATAATAGTAAATTTGATAATGTATAAAAAATACATACAGCAAGTCAGCATACTTTTTATTTATTATATAGAGTTTTTATTCTTCAACAAATAGAAAAACCGCCTGAAAACCATAACTCTAACTTCCAGTAAGAAATAAATATTGAATATGGACGTCCAGAATATTTTTTTAAATAAAGATAACATTTAAAGTGTAATTGTTTGAAAAATACTTATCAGCACACATAATGTGACAACACAGAGATAAGATATAAACTATTTTATTTGTATATTCATATCAGAGAATTACATTCTACAAAATAAATCCAACATACCTTGAGATGGCGAAACGGGGGTCGGTGACGATGAATACAGTAGACTATGTACTGGCGATGCCTGGGGAGATAAGAGTGGCGATTGTGAAGTCTCTACTACGCAAGGGGCTATCTCGGGAGTCGATGAACGTCGTGTGATTTTTTCTTCCCAGACGCCACTATACAGTATTGTCTCATAACCATCTTCTTCTTGACTATTTGTCGGTGACTTGAGCATAACATTACATATATCTGGTGTTGGCACAACCGAGGATTCTGACTCAGGTAAGTTATTGCCTTTGACTAAATCATGTTGAAGAGAAGCGATTGATGGCAAAGAGGGTGATTTCACGTAGGAATCTAGATCAACAGTGTCTTTGCTTTCATCCTCATTCGTTAAATATGAGGCCGATATATTTTCTTGTCGTAGTAATTCTGTACTATCAGCGGTATCTATGAAGTCTTCTATATCGAGTAAAGGTGGCGGAGATTTTGGCAGTCGTACCGGGGGTGATGGTGGGTTATTATAGAGCATAGAATTTTTAGAAATATCGCTACTTTCTTGGAAAGTATATGTTTGAGTAAGTGATGTAGATTCTGATTTATTGGAAGGTGATAAATATGAATCAATTTGTGGTATGAAGTCATCGAATTTCTCATTATTAACTTTTTCGACTTCGGGAGTAATTAAAACTCGATTTGAATATATCCTGTCGATAGGCTCTGCTTTATGTGGGCTTTGTCTATTAGGGGAACTTAAATTATCGCTATTTGCTGTAGGCGAAGTAAGGATTTCGGTTTTAACGGTGGGAGGTATAGTAATAGTTCTAGGAGAAGGTAGTACAGGAGCGACATTTTTTACAGGACTAGGGATTTTCGCTACATGTACACCTCGATTAACTAAAGAAGCAGGAAGAGTATTAGGGCGCTCTATATGAGTATCACCGGCGCCTGGCGAAAGAGGCGGTGAGTAAACTCGTGAAGGAACGATATGTCTATCGGCTACTTCTGGAGATCTTCTATCTTGATAACCCGGTGGCGACTTATAATCCAGTCTAGGCTCTTGATCATATTTTGATGGACGTGATTTATTAAAGTGAGCCGTCCAGTTTCTCTGTTTTTCTATAAGTTCTTTATTGAATCGTCTATCTGGTTTTTCCGGTTTAGGAAGAACGCTAGGTTTCACTGGTTTAGGTGGTGGTTGTTGTGAAGCACCATTAGATAAACGGTCACCATTGACAGCTGGTGCCAAAGTACATGTCGCAGTAGTACTATTTCTTGTAGGGCTTACAGAACCGGCCGAGCTTGAACGAGAACGCGCGGGAATTACTGGCAAAACGCCGCGCGTCCCGGCAAAACTAGCCGCCGCCGAAGGCGATTTTTCAATACGAAAATTACGATTTTCTTCACCTAATTTTTCAAATAAAGCTCTGGCATTGTTAAATCTAGCCAAGTGGCTTTCAGTTCGCACAACTGTCACATCACTTCCACGCATATCTTCGTCGTCCCTCGACGGCATCCCTTGAAATATATTAGCTATTTTCGAAACTTTTGTGCCTTGTGCTCTTTTCTTACACTCCTCCATACTAGCCGGGTACGGCCGCTTCAATCCAATCTGGAAAAGGAATTATCCAATATGAGTTAAAAGAAACTGTCTTCATGTCACTAAATATAAATATGAGAAGTAGGCCGCATTTTAAAGCGCCTAACTGATAACAAGATAAGCGCTAACGGCGCAGGTAGTTGGCGCTCAGCACGGACACTAGTGCGAACGATGCGACCACTTACGTTTTCACTCCCTCGTTCGTCGCGAAATAGAACTCGAGATAGCGATAGCACTGATAATACCATGCTCATATAAGATACAAGTAATTGTTGTTCATATACATAAATAATTAACCGATTGTAATGACTATGGTCTAGGATGATCTTTATGATCGATCCGAAACTGACTAGAAGATAGAAGAGACTGTTTTTTCAAAGCTGGTTTATCTTTACAATATCAAATACCGAATTCAAGTATATCACTATCAGTGTTATTCTACTTCTAAAGAATTGTATGATAATGATAAGATTTTTTTGATAAGGACTCAGATATCAAAAAGTAATTAATACAGTATATTTAGTTGTGCGTCTGCAATAAATACGTTTTTGTTGCCATAGAAAAATGAAAAAAGTATTCATTTTGTTATTCTTTTTAACTATTAAAACGTATTTGATTAGTGCGAATCGGTGTGAAATTGCTGATACATGTGTGACTGATCTCTCGGATGCCGATTGTGGAGCAGGATTTGTTGTGGTTCGTAATGCTAGTATCTTTGGTTGTTGCCCTGGATGCCGAATGGATGGAGGTGAAGGTGATGGCGAAAATGGTAAAGAATGGTATTTTTCATTAAAAAAAATCTTTATTGTGTAATTCCTATATTTTTTAAATTTTAAGTTAAATTCAATAGCCCACACATTGGTATTTCATAACATTTATAAGTGTAGTGTATATTCAAACGTCATTTATATTTCCAACGCCGAAATTATGACCCAATATTTAAATAAGTAGGTATATAAGTTAAATGTTCTTTCTACTTCATAAAAACCAGCAGTTAGAGGGCTCCTTTTTTTGTAGATAGATAATAGTAAATTCTACACCAATGTGTAATAATATTAATAACTCCATATGAAAATTGAATTGAAAAATAATTATGTTTAATTCAATATATAATAAATGAATATTTTAATAGTATAAGAATTAGACAGGTAAATGGTTATGAGTCATTGCAACATTAGAGAGATGAAGGCCGATGTTTTATAAGGCGAAAGTTAACCGCCACAAACGTGTTATCTGTAGTATTGGTGAAACTCAGTTGTCGCAGAGGTTATTTTATGAGCCAATCACAAAGCATTCTCTGTCACAATACCTGTGGATACAATTCGAAAAAAATAGCAATAATAACATGAAAAAAATGTGATAAAATACGATATATTTACAATTTTCAAACAAACTTGTTATGTCGTTCATCTGTCTCATTAATTATTTTTACAGACACAAATTTTAGTAAATGTACTATTTAGTATAACTATTTATAGTTAAAAATTTAAGATCACTCATATTTATCTATAGTCTGGTATTCTAGGCGTTTTTAATAAGCCTGCATTTGTGTTGAACGTCAGGGTTAATATCAATAACAAAATATAAGAATATGTCTTGAAAGTTTATCTTTTTTCAATCATGCGAGCACATGAAACATATTGTAAAGAAAAATGTCATAAATGTCCTTCGCTCTCTAAAGAATAATCACCGTAGGCGTAGACGATCGCGTGAGAGTTAAGGCATTTTATAGATTTTCTAGCATATCAAAATTATCTGGCCATAAATTAATTTTTATATTGTAATAAAAAAAATATTGATTCCTGATTTGTTTTAAATGAAATAAATAATCCAAAAATTCAAAATTTTCACACACAGGCGGGACAGATGAATGTAGACCCCCTGCAAATTGTTTGCCGGACGGGCGATACGCTCCTGTCCAATGTAAAGGAGACTTGTTCATGGGAAGGTAATCGATAATATAAGTTACAAAATGTAGTATTATTCTACTAAGTTCTAGCTTATCTACATTTATATAGTTTTTGTTAGCTTCTATATAATCAGTTACAAATTCTTTACATGTTAAAGACTGTATGTATTTACAAATTAATACATATATTCATAATTTTATTTAACCATACTCCAATGCACCAACGATTCATCGTTGAAATTTACTATTTACACATTACACAGATGTTTCTGCTCTGATGAAAATGGGAATAGAATATTTGGACAAATGTGGAGGAGCGAAGCAAATGAGATGAGTTGTGGTAAGTTTAAATAAAAAAAGATAATAAGACTAATTTTGTTGGAAATTGTTCTACCTGAAAGCTGTACATGATGGATATATTCATTCATTCATTAAATTAAAATTCATAAAAATAAATTTGTCTTGCACGAGAACTATTTTAAAACAGTGATAACTGGAACCATTTTACTCATTTGCACAAATTACACTAAATTTGAAACAACACATGCAATTTTTATTATAGGATATTGTCATCATGAAATTTGATTTGATAGAATTTATTATTATAGTCTACATACCATAGACAAGTCAAAGACAACGTAACTATGAATTAAACTCTTTAAATTGCAAAGAGGCAGCAGATAAAATCATCTGTAAATAGTAATGGAATCCATGATAAGATTTCAATACGTACTTTTAATTTACCAACATTGCTTTATCCTGAGCGATGCAAATAACAACATTCGTGTATTTGTGTATACAAATAAATATAATATGTATTAATCTATTTTTTGTGCGAGCCAGTTCCGTTAAATTATTAACACATTCTGAGACAATATCAGATCATGGAACAACAACCATTAAATGCATTAAATGTGTTTATTCATAAACAATGAATTCGCAAATCAATTCCTACGCTGTCTAGCACGAACATCTTAAACCACATCGAATAGAAAGACCCTTTTAAACCACTTACGTGACCTTACAATAGGTGGCGCTGTACATTTTTTCGCTAAATAATTTAATTGGTAGATTAATATTAAAGAACATAAGGTAAGAAGTAATGTAATGTAAGAGGTAGACTATATCATATGGAACTTGAGTGGATGAATAAAGAACCTATACGAAAAATAGAATTAACATCAATTTTCATCATCCGTTAGTAATATGGTAAATTTCAAGCACTTACTCTATTTCATATATAATTTTTATTTAAAACCAAGTAAATAAAAATTCTACGTTGAGGGTTTACGCCAGTATCCAATATATAATTCAATTTCTTTTTAAGCATGTAGTCGTAAACGGCACGAGCTAGAAACAAAACAAGGCAAACTTACGACTCTACACTGTACGGCACATGGTGATTACGAACAACTGCAGTGTGATGAAGGAATGTGCTGGTGTGCTCAACCAAAAACCGGCCAACCAACTACACCACCAGTTCACGAAGTAGATATGAGGCGGTTACCTTGTTGTAATTATTATTATTGCATATTTATTTAGTATATCTAAGAAAAGTTATTTAAAAAAATGTAAATGTAAAAAACTATACACAACAATGTATTATTACAAAAAAATAAAGTCAATTCTAACGCCAACTAGCACGAACTTCTTAAACTACTTACATTGAGAGAAATCTTAGATGATGTATGAAATAATGTACAATTTGTCTCAAACATAATTAATAATTAACCCAACTTAATTAATTACGCAATTATATTTTCCAACTTATCTCACTCTGGACTGGTTGGCTTCGGATGTGGACTGTTATCATCCTACCCGCAAAGACATGCATCAAAACAAAAATGTTCGTTGCGGTACGATGCTGTGTAGAAATCATATGGGGTAAATTACGTCTTAATGTGAGCATGGGTTAATTACAGCTGCTGCCACCACTTATCTATATTAATTTATATTTTGACTACCATTCTAAACAGATGAATATACGGGCACCACCTAGTAAGTTGTAAATTTATTGACTAAGGTAAAGAAATTAATGTCATATCGCAGCTTTGGAATAGTGACACAATCCAAAAAATATATATTTTATAGGAGATGGGTTTGAAAATTAACAAACCATTGAAATTTACTAATGGCATAATGACGTATTGTATAGCTACAGAGTGGCCGATCCGAATATGAGTAATTTGAGATTGTGTGAGTTTTAATCGAAAGCAGTTTATTAAATTAATGGTCTGCCATGAGCACGAGGTAAAGTTTTCATTACAGCCATAAAAGAAACGTATTTGTATATTTTTATAACTAAAATCTCAAAGATTGTCACGTAATGGTATCGGTTGGACAAAACGTATGCTCAAAATAGAATGCCTGGCGCTCACGTTCAGTGAAGCGGCAGTGACAAGGGGTGAGACATTGAAAGGTCTTCTATGGGTTGTTACAGTATTCAAATTTATATACATATAAGAAAATCAATTTAGTTTAACGTTACAATGTTTATTTGACAAAATTCATACAAGTATGATGAATGGATACCTCGCCTCACTAACATAAGTCCGAGAATTGACATGGACGAATCAATTTTAGTAGGTTTTCTAGTCTAACTATAAATAACAAATGGTGAATAACTTACAGTGAAAATGTTAAACATCACCAATAAACTTTTTAAATTCTCAGTCAGCTCAGGTTTACTCGGTGAACAGTATCTAAGGAGATGTGAAAGTATTGTTTACGCATTGGCCAAGATTCACGGGGAGCAGTCAGCACATGGAACCAATTTCTTAGGCAATCCAACTACATTTTGCGATTATGACGGAAGCTATGGCCCATATCAAATACAGAATGGAATGTAAGAACATTTCTGCAAATTTCTGCTCAAATATCTGCATTTATATTAAAATAGATTTAGATAAGCTCAAAATACCCGTGCCACCTATATATTAGTTAAAATCTCGTGTATACGGATTTTGCGAATATTTTTCTAGTTTTCATTATTCTTTAAACTGACGATGATAATAATTAAATTTTCGAAAGACCATTACATGAAAAGAACTGCTTAGTTTTAAACGCTGAACTGATTTTAATACGTGCTAACACTTTCGTAATACTAATGCCACAAGCACTAGAAATAAAGCACATATTTTGTTAAATAACAATAATACTAAATAAAATTAATAATATGATGTAAACTATCAATATTTATTTATTTATTTATTTATTTATTTATTCCAAATACTTAAAGTTGTATAATATATTCTTAATTATACAATATGTATAATTAAGAATATTATTTTATCGCATTAAATCGGAACTACACTCAAATGGGTGTGATTTAATTTCAGCGCATATTGCACTGGACGTGACGGCAACATTTTGGGTTCCTGGCAAGTCGTGGTCAGTGAAATGCAAGGAATTAATTGTAGTAAGTATTTTATTTGATAAATTTAAATCATTGCTTAATTAGTATCACTTTGTATTTCAATGTAATGCGATTTACAAATATGCAAATATTTTTTATTTTCTAACTGAACATATTTATGCTAAAACTGAACAAAACCGTTTTTTCTACCTTATTCGTTCTCACCAAACGTGTAACTTAAATGAGTTTTCTAAAGTTATATTATAAAGAGAAAACATTTGTTTTTGTATATTTGTTACATTTTCACACTACAACTATGCAGTAGTAGAAATAATTAACAACTAAGTGAAATAAAATTTTTACTTTAACAAAAATAAATTTTTAGTCCGACTTAGTAGACTTTACAGTTCCACGAGATCGGTATCTACGCGGGTGAAACCGCAGGGCATTGTTAATTAAATATTTAAATAGATACAAGTTACGATGCAAAAGTTACATACATTTACAAAAAAATATTGGAAGGTTAATACTACGTAATGTTAAGGAAGTTGAAAATAATAAAACGTGTGTCAAGGTCATTTGTGTGTCGCAACATTCTATACGTGATAACCTGATTTATTTAAGTCAGCCACATACTCGTATATTATGATAAAATTCCTCGACAACATCCAAACAAATACCTGTTAAGCGGAAGATATTCAGAGCAAAGAAATTTTTGTCGGAAAAATATCTATGCGATATTTCAAGGGCATTTGATGTGCGGTACAGTATAGACCTTTGTATTACAGACTAGCAATGCCCCGCGGATTGGGCCGCGTAGATACTGGTCAAAAGTCTACTAAGTGGCACTTTTAACATTTATTTTTGTTGATATAAAAGTTTTATATCACATATTTTTTAATTACATTAGGACAGATATACAATGTGTCCTGATTATTCCAGAAAAAAAAGTGCTGCAATTAAAACAGTCATCTTGGAATATATAAAGTTTTTTCTGTCTTTGTTTTATGACGTCATGTGAATAAAATGTACACTGGGAACAAAATGAATATGGCCATCGCTATACTACTACATTTAGGACAAGGATTAATACAGTATTACAGATTGCCGCTATTTATAAATACTACAAACTTGACCTAACCCTTATTAAAGGAGGAGTAGCAATTCTATAACCATGTCAAAAAACTAAGAAGTTAAATAAAGCAAAATACGCGGAAACGTATAGCGGTATACCGTTAGCGCACACGCATTGCGGAGTAAAGTCACAGCAACCGGTTTGCGACCGTGACCCTATTCCCGACATGTAATACGGCTCCATTCAATCGCTTGACGCTCGATGGTGGAATGCAGGAGCCGCAATACTTGGTCTCCTACCACAATATAACTGTTCAGTAAGTTCGAGAGAAAACAATCTTAATATGTTGACACTTGCAATCCGCTACAGTCATTGATAAGAGAAATGTGACATGAAATATCCGAGATAAGCAAGTTTTGATAAAAGTGAAAGTTCTACGAATGGCCAGAAATTTTACGATAAGATGTTATGCTAGACCTGAAAAGACTCAAATTTCTATGCGCTCTAATTTTTTCCCTTTTTCAATATACATATATCCATTAAATTATAGCAAATATAAAATGTACTACTTTCCCACTTCAACTTTAACAAAACGAGAACTTTTGAGATTTTTTTTTGTACCTATAAACTTTGGGCAAAGAATATTGAAGTCACGACTGTAATAAAATATAGACAAGAAACAAGGGGTAGTCAAATTTGTATGCAGTCAATCTTTTAAAATGTACTATCAAATGTATAATTAAAATAAAGATCGACCCAGATTCAAACTCAACAAAAAGATAATAACACTATTTGTCCTGTACACATAACATATAATATCTTCTTCATTTTTGATATTCTTAACTACAGCCCAATTCGATATCGACTCTTTTGTAATTTAACACGAAAGGGCAATTCAAGTATGTCTTAAGCAACTTTTATGAATTCTTCTTTTTCCATCCACATGTTGAGTAAAATTCGCTTTACTTTCATGAAAAATATTTACGCTATGTAAATCCGAACAAAAAAATTATCAATATTATATTAGGTAAACAATAAAAGTCGAGTTTTAAACCTAGCTTTACTTTTTTCACAGATTGCGCTCGTGATACGATGCTTTATTTCCCGGAAAGAGGAATGACGGTGTCTGAAGTATGTCAACCAAACGGTAACTATCGTCCCAATCAAAATGCTGGTAATGTAACATATTGCGTAGATTCCGACGGTTATCAGCTCGAAGAGGAAGACTGGCTGCCAGAGTGTAGATAAGCTAGGTGCTTAGAGAGTGCAGAAATGCCGAAGATTTCTAGAACATGTTTTAGAAGAAGGGCTGATTTTATATTGTACTGCTATAAAACCTTATTAAATATAATAATTGTGTAATTTAAATTTAACTGCATTTTAATTATCTGTACTCATATGTTGTCGTTGCCGTCGCTTCAACCGATGAATAACCACTGCTGAATACCCATACGTAAAGACCCCCCCATGAAGCCCAAACTTGCACCGATTGACTCCAGGGGATAGCGGCATTGACTTTGCTATCGTCGACTTCCGCAAGAGGCCATACCAACGTTTCTCGGCCCTACGACGGCCCTATGTGCCCCAGGAATTGCCACTTTAACACTGAGATTCGTTGGGCAATTACTCATAATAGATTTATTTGTTTTTCCCTCTAATGAATCTAGTTTGAAAATACATACATACATACATACATACATAGCATCACGCCTCATTCCCATAGGGGTAGGCGGAGACCACGTCCTTCCACTCGCCACGATCCTTGCATATCTCCTTCGTTTCTTTCATTCTCATTAAGCCATTATACAAGTTCGTCAGTTTAAAATACTCTTGACCTGACCTTTATTTAAAATGTCCGGGATTTGGTTCATGAACATTCGCCTTGGTCTTCCCCTTCCAACTTTCGCATTCACTCTTGACTCATAAATCCTTTTTGTCAGTCTCCTTTCACTCATTCTCTCTACATGCCCAAACCATCTAAGCATACCTTTCTCAATTTTAGTCACTACGTCTTCTTTTATACCACAACGTTCTCTTATCACACTATTTCTCACTCTGTCACTCAGTTTTAATCCACTCATGCTTCTCAACGCTCTCATCTCTACCGCATTTATTTTACTTTTGTGATTCTTCTGCCATACCCAACTTTCACTACCATACATAAGTGTTGGCACCAACACTCCAGCATGCACTGCCAGTCTAGCCCTTTGAGACACCATCTGGCTATTCATAAAAGCATGCAGAGCACCATTTACCATATTCCCTGCATTCACTCTCCTTTCGATATCACTTTCACATGTTCCATCTTTTGTAAATTTAGATCCCAAGTATACAAATTCTTTCACCTCTTCCACTTGTTCCCCATCTATCAAAATATTGCCATTCATCATAGATTCATCTCGTTCAAAAAGCATAACTTTCGTTTTGTTTACATTCACTTTCATTCCTTTCCCTTTCAAAGCTTCATTCATAATATTTAGCATCTCCTGAAGCTCGTTAGCGGATGACGCAAGTATTACCTTGATCATCAGCGTAGAGTAAACATTTGATGAGTAATTCATTCATTCTTAACCCATACATACTTTCTTTTAAATCTGTCAAACAGTTATCCGTGAAAGGTTGAACAGCCATGGTGACGTAACACATCCCTGTCGAACACCTCTTTCGACAGGAAACCACTCCATGTACGCCCCGTTTATTCTGTCACAAGCACTAGAACCCTCTTAGAGAGACTTCAATGCATGAATCAGATTACCTCTCACCCCATACGTAGATAACGTTGACCACAGCTCATTCCTCACCACTCGATCATAGGCCTTTTCTAAATCTACGAACGCGCAATAAACTTTTTGGTGTTTACCCAAACATTTTTCGACTATGCAGCGAAAAGAAAAGACCTGATCCGTATATCCCATTCCTCTTCTGAATCCCGCTTGAGCGTCCCATATTTTCTCATCAGTTTCATTAATCACTCTTTCAATCAATATCTTTACATACAATATGCCGACGACACTAAAAAGGCTGATACCGGTAATTTTTGCGGTTTGAAAATTCTGTCGTCATTTCAATGTCGTGGCTACTTTTGCAATTGTTCAGTTTGTAACCGCGGTGGGGCTTCACCCTCCGTCGCGCGCAATGTATTACAGTTATTCCTTAGCTTAATAAATTCTTTGATCCTTTAGCTATCCTTATGTCTAATTGAATTATAGATGGTAATAAATATGTAGCTACAACACCAAACTGTATCCCCCGATATTGTTATCATTCGTTTTTTTTTATTAATAATAACAATGTTTACAACATTTGGGCAAAGAAATACATATGACGCTACATACGTTGCAAGTGTTAACCCGGTATATGGCGCAAGCGTCGCGCAACGCGTGTCATACGACGCCGCGCGGCCGCCCGCTCGCCGCGCGCGTTCATCCATCTGGAACAAGAGGGTTGTGTTATCGTTATGTATCATATGACAGAAATTTGGTAAATTTGCTTAAAAAATAATTGACTTTACCTAACTAATAAAACTATAAATCTAGCTTATTTATA
This sequence comes from Elymnias hypermnestra, assembly GCA_015832385.1. Lineage (NCBI taxonomy): Eukaryota > Metazoa > Arthropoda > Insecta > Lepidoptera > Nymphalidae > Elymnias > Elymnias hypermnestra. Next base: position 1,202,573 of record JACTOM010000031.1, read on the forward strand.
ATAAATGAAAATGTATATATTTGCGTTAAACTTTGGTACAAAGAGTTGTACTCGTACAATGTACTGCTATCACCTAAAGTTTTCAAACATGATTTACCATATTATCGAAATTCAAATATTTTTGATAACACATAATTTAGAGAAGAGTAATTTTTCATGCAAAAAAGAGGTTGAATTGAAAGCAAAATGTGATCTTAGGCAAGTTTGGAAAACTTTACTTAGGATTTATTTATTCCATAAATGATAACATAATCTGCAGTAGTGGCATACTTTTATCCGTTAATTACTGAAAACCTTTAGTTAATCGATTGTGGTGCAATTTCCTCAATCCGTAGACATGATAAAAATTGAGGAAATATTTTCTTACGTATTTTAAATTTTATAGCTTATTGGAATAGTACAAATACCTGAGGAAAGTTCATAGAGTTTTGTAGTGAAAGAATTTTCAAGTTTAGTGGCATAGAACTTGTTTAGTAACTGTCACTGTAAAACTTCGTTTGACGGATACTGCGATGACAATTGAAAAAAATATTGAGAAAAAATGATGTGATAAGAAGGAATCCTAGATATATTACCTATATCACATTATAATTAGAAGTGATAAAGTTAAATAAATCAAACCAAAAATCAATTTTTCTCAACTTGACCAATTTTGAACGACCCTTCAAATGTTATTAGCTCACATTAATCTGTAGATGTAATCAGATAAATAAAAATAAAAAGTTTCCTAAAGCTGTCTCACTGGTAGGCAGACCCTGGCCTCACACGCGGAACGCGTGCTTGCTCGGAAAATCACGCTAACGAAGCCGAATTACGAAAGGGATAGATAAGAAATACAATAGCCAATTTTAAATAAGCTTAAATATGATAGTGTAACTAACTAGTGGTTCAAGTTACAGAATTGCAACCGCACCTCACCTCCTACTAAAACAAGGTCAAATGACCTTTCTTAGTTAAAAGTTATTTATAAATTAGACACGTTCTTGATAACTTGAGATTTTAAGAATCTGCTAGTTACAGTTAAGGAAGTACTTTTGATTACAAACTTGAGCAAACTATGAATTTTTAGTACTCACTCGTAAAACATTTTTGGAAATATTTTTTGGAAAGCAATTCAAAATGTTTAAGGGTCGTTAGGATTGATATGGAGCACTATAATGAGCAAGAAGTAGGGGTAACATAAAGCCAAATTTGGTTAAAGTTTGGAGTCGAAGTCGGCCGTACGCTAGATTAGTAGTCGTTCAACATAGCATACGGGCCCTGATGTCACATATCCTGGTGGATAATACGTTTATTTTTATTTTCGATATCTATGCCTAAAACTTTTAAAAGTTATTGAACCATTAAAGCCAAAAATTTGACATATCATATAGTCCCGTCTTACTTATTATGCATATTATGCGGCAGTATCCTATCGCGACATATTGAAACATTGTAAATTCGGGATATTTTTCACAACATTCGGAGCCAATATATGCCAAAATATGCATTAACTATGTATAATTATTTTGATAAATAACCCGTTTATATAACTTTCTCCCAAAAATACTAATGCAAAGTTTTATTGATTTTATAAAAGGATTAAAAGCACTACTAGGTAAGCAATAACTGAAATCAGTATAGAGAACTGTATTAATTATATAATTATTTAAACTTTATTATAAATAAAGCAATTACCGACATCTAGCTACTGCTTCAGTGATTTATATACAGTATTAATTTCTTGGCTGGATTAATAAATTGCAAGCAAATTAATGACAGTAATAAAATAACAGCACACGATTTTCTCAAAAAATATCTAATTTCCTTAATTTTCCTCCACTTTGCAATAAAGGTTAAAAGAATAATTACCTCGAAAAATACTATAATTGTTTAATTGGTTTATTTGTTATTATCATATACTTGTCAAATTAAGATTCTAAAATATGAATAAATTTGACAGATCAATTTGTGTTTCTAAAAGCTTATTTTTTCATACATTACAGAGAATACTACCCAATAAAGGGTGTAGGAGTGTTCCCGTTTTTCGCCACTTAGTCACGTCACACATCTCTTGATAAGCAAGTGTAGTTAGATCAGCCTCATTTTTGAAAACATCAAAGAATTAGGTTAGACAATAATGAATGCCCTTGTTTTGTTTTCCATGTTTTATAATAAAATAAAAAATGACTCACAAAAAAATTGGGATCTTGCATTTCCCTAAGGGAAGAATTCAAAGAAATATCAATTCTCGCAGTATCGTCGCAAGATATACTGAATAACATTTTATATATACATGACAATAGTCAGTTATACAGCAAAAGGAGCGAAACACACCCTTTTAATACAAGAAATATAAAGAAACTTGTAATGCCATATTTTAGAGTGAACAAGGTTCAGAAATCATTTGTCAGGTTGAGCATACAAATATAATACATAAAGGTTTTAAGGAATATCTTAAAAACATCCTATTACTATATACTATATTACAATATATACATTATAATGTTGAAGATTATTTAAGAGACAAAGATGTTTGTACTTGATTCCTGTTGCAGATAATGACATGAAAGCTAAACACATTATAACATACAAAAACTATATTTAAAGATCACGATGCGTGCGTACAAAAGATCCACAAGGGTCGAAGTGCATCCGCTGCCTTAGCGGGCCCCACCGCTAAAACCCAGTACATAGAAAGGGACTGTTAATGAATATTTTGCAAAAAAATTATTAATGCCATGGGGCATTAATAATTTTTTGCAAAATATTCAAATTCAAAATTCTTTATTCATGTAGGTTTTTACAGCACTCGCCTTGTCAGCTATGTTGCATCTCTGGGTAGATAGCTGACCAATGTGGGGGGAGGGGCCGGGATGGCCCTGTAGAAGACTGTGCAGGAGTAGTGTAAAAAAAAACATGGTGCTGTATGGTGCACTTGCCTTTGTGGGTAAACTCTGACCACTCAAAATAACTCTTTTGCGGAGAGCGCAAAGGACAAAAGCAGTCAGGGGTGTATGGGTGTACTGAACAGTATCTTTTTGTTTTAATAAAAGATTTAAATTTAATATGTGAGATCTTCAGATCTTCTTCTAGGAGTTTGTTAAAGTAATGTATACTTGAATTCTCAATTTATTGCAGCCTACTAGAACTTACACCAATTTTACCTTCATTTCTTAATTTATTGTAGATGTTTATTTTTTTCTTTAAAATGAAATAAATTATTCTAGCAATTTCTACATCTGGTAGAAGAGCCCACTGTAATTTACAAGATAGCTAATACCTAAGAAAACAGTACTTATAAGTTTTAATTTCTCATTACTGAATTTAATAATAATCCTTGTTTGTTTAACATTTGGCAATGTGAATTCAACCAATACATTTGATTTGTGTCCCCATTGAGTATTAAATAAATTTGTTTACATCATCATAACTTCTTTGTTGTAAATTTACCTTCAATAAGATTAATTTTATTAATGAAATATTGATCATATTTCAAAGTCTGTATTAATATTGAATGATAATTGTTATAGGTTTATTATTATATATGATTATTGTTATAAGGTAACCACAACAAGTGAAAAAAAAAATGAATTTAAATTGGAGGGAAAGAATAAAACAGTATTTTATAAATGACTGTAAATGTGCCCAAGAATATATATTGAGAGATTGAACTACAGGTAGGAATTGAAAAATATATCTAAAGACAGAATTTATGGGAGTCACCCATCTTTTACAACAATTTTTCAATTACAATGTAATACTGACTTACAATGTTTTAGTTAAAAAACTTATAAAAGATGTCCTAGTTTCCCAAAAGAATTATTACAAAAAGTCACATTTACTTACCATATCAAACTATTCTTTGCCATAATCAGAGGCTATTACTGACCTAATATGATTGTTCTCAGGGGAAACTTTTCTTATAACTATCAAGTAATATTGTTTCAATATTATAAATTAATATTAGTTTGGTGTTTTTTTAATGTATTTCAATTTAAAAAACTGTTAATATATCTATAAAATGTTGCTGCTATAATGTGGTAAAATCATTCTCTCTCAAATTTATATACATATTTGCTATATTAAAAATATAATTGGATTTTAATTACTTCTATCCTACCTAATAGAAAATTACAAAGTAAAATAGATAACCAAAATTGTTCCCTGCTGTGTCACATGCTTAGTTACCAACCCCATGAAAATACTACTTATATACTTCATAAATATATATTTAATGATTGTCTTCATTGCGAAAGGAATCACTTTGTTAATTTAAAGTCAATCAAAAATAGTTTTGGATAATATCATGATAAGTAAATGTACTTTTTTTTGAAAAAAAAAAAAA